>CM056589.1:1358523-1818523 GCA_029721435.1 Gymnothorax reevesii | reverse complement strand
TTCACAATGAATTTTAATTGGGATTCAAGCAGCTAGAATGCTGAGCCTCCATAGTTTTTTACTGATCAAAATATGTTTTGTCGGCTTGTGTCTGGCCAAACTCAGTGCTTCGTGTAGCGAGCAGCTGATTCAGATCGGCGTAAAGTCATGTTTGGTGAAGACCGGGGTTATGTTTCAGCTCAGTGTAAGGTCGTGCTTGGTGTAGACCGGGGTTATGTTTCAGTTCAGTGTGAGGTCATGTTTGGTGAAGACTGGGGTTTTGTTTCAGTTCAGTGTAAGGTCATGTATGGTGTAGACCGGGGTTACGTTTCAATTCTGTGTGAGGTCGTGTTTGTTGTAGAAAAGGGTTATGTTTCAATTCAATGTAAGGTCATGTTTCGTGTAGACTGGGGTTATGTTTCAGTACAATGTTTGGTCATGTTTGCTGTAGACTGTGATAATGTTTCGGTTTAGAGTGAGGTCATGTTTGGTGTAGACCAGGGTCATGTTTCGGTTCAGTGTAAGGTCATATTTGGTATAGACCGGGGTTTTGTTTCAGTTCAGTTTAAAGTCGTGTTTGGTGTACACCGCTGTTATGTTTCAGTTCAGTCTAAGATCATGTTTGGTGTTGATCGGGGTTATGTTTCAGTTCAGTGTGAGGTCATGTTTGTTGTAGACCAGGGTTATGTTTCAAAAAAGTGTCAGGTCAAGTTTGGTGTGGACTGGGGTTATGCATCAGCTCAGTGTAAGATCCTGTTTGGTGTACACCTGGGTTGTGTTTCAGTTCAGCGTAAGGTCATGTTTGGTGAAGTTCGGCTTTATGTTTCAGTTCAGTGTAAGATCATGTTTGGTGCAGACATGGATTATGTATCAGTTCTTTGTGAGGTCATGTTTGGTGGAGACTGGGGTTATATTTCAGTTCAGTGTTAGGTCGAGATTGGTGTAGACTGGGGTTATGTTTCAGTTCTGTGTAAGGTCATCTTTGGAGTAGACCAGATTTATGTTTCATTTCAGCATTGGATTATGTTTGGTGTAGACATGGATTATGTATCAGTTCTTTGTGAGGTTATGTTTGGTGTAGACTGGGGTTATGTTTCAGTTCTGTGAAAGGTCATTTTTGGAGTAGACCCGGAGTTATTTTTCAGTTCAGTGTTAGATCATGTTTGGTGTAGACATGGATTATGTATCAGTTCTTTGTGAGGTCATATTTGGTGAAGACTAGGGTTAGGTTTCAGTTCAGTTTTAGGTCGAGTAGGTTTGTTGTAGACTGGGGTAATTTGTTTGGTGTAGACTGGGGTTATGTATCACTTCAGTGTAAGATCATGTTTGTTGTACACTAGGGTTATGTATCAGTTCTTTGTGAGGTCATGTTCGCTGTAGACTGGGCTTATTTTTCAGTTCAGTGTTAGGTCGAGTTTGGTGTAGACTAGGGTTATGTATCAGTTCAGTGTAAAATCATGTTTGGTGGAGACTGGGGTTATGTTTCACTTCTCTGTAAGGTCATCTTTGGAGTATACCGGAGTTATGTTTCAGTTTAGTGTTAGATTATGTTTTGTGTTGACATGGATTATGTATCAGTTCGTTATGAGGTCATGTTTGGTGTAGACTGGGGTTATGTTTAGGTTCCGTGTAAGGTCATGTTTGTTGCAGACCGGGGTTATGTTTCAGTTCAGTGTGAGATCATGTTTGGTGAAGACTGAGTTATGTTTCAGTCCAGTATAAGGTCATGTTTGGTGTAGACCGGGGTTATGTCTCAGCTAAGTGTGAGATCACGTTTGGTGTAGACCGGGGTTATGTTTCAGTGCTGTGTTTGGTCATGTTTAGTGTAGACCGGGGTTATGTTTCAGTTCTGTGTAAGGTCATGATTGGTATAGACCTGGGTTTTTCTTTCAATTTAGTGTAATATCATGTATGTTGTGGACTGGGGTTATGTTTCAGTTCGGTGTCAGGTCATTTTTGGTGTGGACTGTGGTTATTTTTCAGTTCAGTGTAAGGCCATGTTTGGTGTAGACCAGGGTTATGTTTCAGTTCAGTGTGAGGTCATGTTTGGTATTGACTGTGGTTTTGTTTCACTTCAGTTTAAGGTCATGTTTGGTGAAGACTGAGTTATGTTTCAGTCCAGTATAAGGTCATATTTGGTGTAGACCGGGGTTATGTTTCAGTGCTGTGTTTGGTCATGTTTGGTGTAGACCGGGGTTATTTTTCAGTTCAGTGTAAGGTCATGTTTGGTGTAGACTGAGGTTATGTTTCAGTTCAGTGTAAGGTCATGTTTGGTGTAGACCGGGGTTATGTTTCAGTTCAGTGTGAGGTCATGTTTGGTATTGACTGTGGTTTTGTTTCACTTCAGTTTAAGGTCATGTTTGGTGAAGACTGAGTTATGTTTCAGTCCAGTATAAGGTCATATTTGGTGTAGACCGGGGTTATGTTTCAGTGCTGTGTTTGGTCATGTTTGTTGTAGACCGGGGTTATGTTTCAGGTCTGGCCAAGGTCATGTTTGGTGTAGACCAGGGTTATGTTTCAGTTCAGTGTAAGGTCATGTTTGGTGAAGACCTGGGTTCTGTTTCAATTCCGTGTAATATCATGTTTGGTGTAGACTGGGGTTATGTTTCTTAAGTTTCTTTAACTTCAGTTTAAGGTAATGTTTGGTGAAGTCTGATTTATTTTTTCAGTCCAGTACGAGGTCACGTTTGTTTATGTTTCAGTTCAGTGTAAGGTCATGTTTGTTGTTGACCGGGGTTATGTTTCAGTTCTGTGTGGGGTCATGTTTGATGTAGACCGGGGTGCTGTTTCAATTCAGTGTAATATCATGTTTGTTGTAGACTGGGGTAATGTTTTAGTTCAGTGTCAGGTCATGTTTGGTGTAGACTGAGGTTATGTTTCAGTTCAGTGTAAGGTCAGAGTTGGCGTAGACCGGGGTTGTGTTTCAATTCTGTGTTAGGTCATGTTTGTTGTTGACCGGGGTTATGTTTCACTTTACTTTAAGGTCATGTTCGGTGTAGCCTGGGGTAATGTTACAGTTCAGTGTAAGGTCATGTTTGGTGTAGACCTGCTTTATGTTTCATTTCAGTGTAAGGTCATGTTTGATGTAGACCGGCTTTATGTTTCAGTTCAGTGTAAGGTCATGTTTGGTGTAGACCGGGGTTATGTTTCAGTGCAGTGTGAGGTCATGTTTGGTGTGGACTGGGGTTATGTTTCAGTTCAGCGTAAGGTCATGTTTTGTGTAGACCAGGGTTATGATTCTGTTCTGTGTTAGGTCTTGTCTGGTGTTGACCGGGGTTATATTTAACTTTACTTTAATGTCTTGTTCGGTGTAGCCTGGGGTTTTGTTTCAGTTCAGTGTAAGGTCATGTTTGGTGTAGACCGGGGTTATGTTTCAGTTCAGTGTAAGGTCATGTTTGGTGTAGACTGGGGTTATGTTGAAATTCATTGTGAGGGCATGTTTAATGCAGACCGGGGTTGTGTCTCAGTTCAGTCTAAGTCATTGTTTGGTGTTGACCGGGGTTATGTTTCAGTTCAGTTTAAGGTCATGTTTCGTATTGACTGGGGTTTTTTTTCAGTTCAGTGTACGGTCATGTTTGGTGTAGCCTGGGGTTATGTTTCAGTTCAGTGTGACGTCATGTTTGGAGTTGACCGGGTTATGTTTCACTTCAGTGTAAAGTCATGTTTGGTGTCGACCGGGGTTATATTTCAGTGCAGTGTGAGGTCATGTTTGGTATTGACAGGGGTTTTGTTTCAGTTCAGTGCAAGGTCATGTTTGCTGAAGATTGAGGTTATGTTTCAGTTCTGTGTAAGGTCATGTTTGGTGTAGACCGGGGTTATGTTTCAGTTCAGTGTGAGGTCATGTTTGGTGTAGACCGGGGTTTTGTTTCAATTCCGTCTGATATCATGTTTGTTGTAGACTGGGGTTATGTTTCAGTTCAGTGCAAGGTCATGTTTTGTGTAGACTGGGGTTATCTTTCAGTTCTGTGTTAGGTCATGTTTGGTGTAGACCGAGGTTATGTTTCACTTCACTTTCAGGTCATGTCCGGCGTAGACTGGGGTTATGTTTCAGTTCAGTGTAAGGTCATGTTTGGTGTAGACTGGGGTTATGTTTCAGTTCAGTGTAAGGTCATGTTTGGTGTAGACTGGGGTTATGTTTCAGTTCAGTGTAAGGTCATGTGTGGTTATAGACCGGGGTTATTTTTCTGTTCACTGTAAGGTCATCTTTGGTGTAGACCAGGGTTATGTTTCAGTTCAGTGTAAGGTCATGTTTGGTGTAGACCGGGGTTTTGTTTCAGTGCAGTGTGAGGTCATGTTTGGTGTGGACTGGGGTTATGTTTCAGTTCAGCGTAAGGTCATGTTTGGTGTAGACCAGGGTTATGTTTCTGTTCTGTGTTAGGTCTTGTCTGGTGTTGACCGGGGTTATATTTAACTTTACTTTAAGGTCATGTTTGGTGTAGACCGGGGTTAAGTTTCAGTTCAGTGTCAGATCATGTTTGGTGTAGACATGGATTATGTATCAGTTCTTTGTGAGGTCATGTTTGGTGTAGACCGGCTATATGTTTCAGTTCAGTGTAAGGTCATGTTCGGTGTTGACCGTGGTTATTTTGAGTTCAGTGTGAGGTCATGTTTAGTGTACACTGGGGTTATATTTCCGTTCAATCTAAGTCATTGTTTGGTGTTGACCAAGGTTATGTTTCAGTTCAGTTTAAGGTCATGTTTGGTGTAGACCGGCTTTATGTTTCGTTTCAGTGTAAGGTCATGTTTGATGTAGACCGACTTTATGTTTCAGTTCAGTGTAAGGTCATGTTTGGTGTAGACCGGGGTTTTGTTTCAGTGCAGTGTGAGGTCATGTTTGGTGTGGACTGGGGTTATGTTTCAGTTTAGCATAAGGTCATGTTTTGTGTAGACCAGGGTTATGATTCTGTTCTGTGTTGGGTCTTGTCTGGTGTTGACCGGGGTTATATTTAACTTTACTTTAAGGTCATGTTCGGTGTAGCCTGGGGTTTTGTTTCAGTTCAGTGTAAGGTCATGTTTGGTGTAGACCGGGGTTATGTTTCAGTTCAGTGTAAGGTCATGTTTGGTGTAGACTGGGGTTATGTTGAAATTCTTTGTGAGGGCATGTTTAATGCAGACCGGGGTCGTGTCTCAGTTCAGTCTAAGTCATTGTTTGGTGTTGACCGGGGTTATGTTTCAGTTCAGTGTGAGGTCATGTTTGGTGTAGACCGGGGTTTTGTTTCAATTCCGTCTGATATCATGTTTGTTGTAGACTGGGGTTATGTTTCAGTTCAGTGCAAGGTCATGTTTTGTGTAGACTGGGGTTATCTTTCAGTTCTGTGTTAGGTCATGTTTGGTGTAGACCGAGGTTATGTTTCACTTCACTTTCAGGTCATGTCCGGCGTAGACTGGGGTTATGTTTCAGTTCAGTGTAAGGTCATGTTTGGTGTAGACTGGGGTTATGTTTCAGTTCAGTGTAAGGTCATGTTTGGTGTAGACTGGGGTTATGTTTCAGTTCAGTGTAAGGTCATGTGTGGTTATAGACCGGGGTTATTTTTCTGTTCACTGTAAGGTCATCTTTGGTGTAGACCAGGGTTATGTTTCAGTTCAGTGTAAGGTCATGTTTGGTGTAGACCGGGGTTTTGTTTCAGTGCAGTGTGAGGTCATGTTTGGTGTGGACTGGGGTTATGTTTCAGTTCAGCGTAAGGTCATGTTTGGTGTAGACCAGGGTTATGTTTCAGTTCAGTGTAAGGTCATGTTTGGTGTAGACCGGGGTTTTGTTTCAGTGCAGTGTGAGGTCATGTTTGGTGTGGACTGGGGTTATGTTTCAGTTCAGCGTAAGGTCATGTTTGGTGTAGACCGGGGTTAAGTTTCAGTTCAGTGTCAGATCATGTTTGGTGTAGACATGGATTATGTATCAGTTCTTTGTGAGGTCATGTTTGGTGTAGACCGGCTATATGTTTCAGTTCAGTGTAAGGTCATGTTCGGTGTTGACCGTGGTTATTTTGAGTTCAGTGTGAGGTCATGTTTAGTGTACACCGGGGTTATATTTCCGTTCAATCTAAGTCATTGTTTGGTGTTGACCGGGGTTATGTTTCAGTTCAGTTTAAGGTCATGTTTGGTGTAGACCGGCTTTATGTTTCGTTTCAGTGTAAGGTCATGTTTGATGTAGACCGACTTTATGTTTCAGTTCAGTGTAAGGTCATGTTTGGTGTAGACCGGGGTTTTGTTTCAGTGCAGTGTGAGGTCATGTTTGGTGTGGACTGGGGTTATGTTTCAGTTCAGCATAAGGTCATGTTTTGTGTAGACCAGGGTTATGATTCTGTTCTGTGTTGGGTCTTGTCTGGTGTTGACCGGGGTTATATTTAACTTTACTTTAAGGTCATGTTCGATGTAGCCTGGGGTTTTGTTTCAGTTCAGTGTAAGGTCATGTTTGGTGTAGACCGGGGTTATGTTTCAGTTCAGTGTAAGGTCATGTTTGGTGTAGACTGGGGTTATGTTGAAATTCTTTGTAAGGGCATGTTTAATGCAGACCGGGGTCGTGTCTCAGTTCAGTCTAAGTCATTGTTTGGTGTTGACCGGGGTTATGTTTCAGTTCAGTGTGAGGTCATGTTTGGTATTGACTGTGGTTTTGTTTCACTTCAGTTTAAGGTCATGTTTGGTGAAGACTGATTTATTTTTTCAGTCCAGTACGAGGTCACGTTTGTTGTCGACCGGGGTTATGTTTCAGTTCAGTGTGAAGTCATGTTTGGTGTAGACTGGGGTCATGTTTCAGTTCAGTGTGAGTTCATGTTTGCTGTAGACCGGGGTTTTGTTTCAGTTCTGTGTCAGGTCATGTTCGGTGTAGACGGGGGTTATGTCTCAGTTCTGTGTGAGGTCATGTTTGGTGTAGACCAGGGTTATATTTCCGTTCTGTGTTAGGTTATGTTTAGTGTAGACTGGGGTTGTGTTTCAGTTCTGTGTGTGAGGTCATGTTTGGTGTAGACCAGGGCTCTGTTTCAATTCAGTGTAATATCATGTTTGTTGTAGACTGGGGTTATGTTTCAGTTCGGTGTCAGGTCATGTTTGGTGTAGACTGAGGTTATGTTTCAGTTCAGTGTAAGGTCATGTTTGGTGTTGACCGGGGTTATGTTTCACTTTACTTTAAGGTCATGTTCAGTGTAGCCTGGGGTTATGTTTCAATTCAGTTTAAGGTCATGTTTGGTATTGACTGGGGTTTTGTTTCAGTTCACTGTAAGGTCATTTTTGGTGTAGCCTGAGGTTATGTTTTAGTTCAGAGTGAGGTCATGTTTGGAGTAGACAGGGTTATATTTCACTTTAGTGTAAAGTCATGTTTGGTGTTGACCGGGGTTATGTTTCAGTGCAGTGTGAGATCATGTTTGGTATTGAGAGGGGTTATGTTTCAGTTAAGTGTGTTATGGCCCCAATTTGTTATTACATTACAACACAACAGCAACAGCAACAGCAAGGGATGACAGACACAGTTTTAACAACTAAAACACATTTAATTTTTAACAAAGACAATAATGACTAAACAACTAACAACTAAGACCAAGATTGATTATAACAAAAACAAAAAGAAATATTTACAGTCCCTTTTTGTGGGGCGGCTTGGTGATGTCCTGGGTGAGAAAATGCTCAAACACAGGCAAAGAAATCCACAAAAGAAACGTCACAGGTCTTGAACAGAATGGCAGGTCTGGTCATCTTCTTGCAATTTCTCCTACTACTTTACTGTCTCAATTCTTTTCCTTATATACTGTTTTGCAGACCCCACCCACATTTAGACCTCTTTTTTTTATTTTCGGGGACTTGCCCCAGACATGTCTGAGACATGTCCAAACATAACCATAGTCTGAGCTTAACAAAAAAAAGGTAAATATTCACATTACACCTCCATTCTAAAAGGGAAAAATTTTGACTTACAAAGGCAAAATTTTCTTTTAAATACAACAAAATGGTTAAGTGGACACTTGTCTATACATACATATCATACAATATTCAAATAAACACAGGATATATATATATACATATTCAAACACGGGATAAGCAATCAGCAATTACATTGTCTGTACCCTTCACATGCTTAATTTCCAAGTCAAACTCCTGTAAAATCAAACTCCAATTCAACAATCTCCAATTCTTGTTTTTCATCTTACTCAAAAACATTAACGGATTGTGGTCAGTGTACACAACCATTGGCTTTTGCCCTGTACAAACATAAACCTCAAAGTGTTGTAATGAAAGGACCAGAGCCAACAGTTCCTTCTCTATTGTGGAATAGTTCCTTTGGTGGCGATTGAACTTCCTGGAGAAGTATGCCACGGGATGCTCAATGTCATCAGAGTCACTTCTCTGTAGGAGCGCAGATCCACAAGCTTGGTCGCTAGCATCGACCGCGATGGAGAACGGTTTGTTGAAGTCAGGAGATTTGAGCACGGGGAAGTGACACAGCAGAGACTTCCGGCGATCGAAGGCTCTCTGGCATGCATCATCCCAAGTGAACTTTACGCCTTTCTTCAGTTGGTTAGTTAGACTGAGAGCAATCTCAGCAAAGTTCTTGCAGAACTTGCGGTAGTACCCGATCATTCCAAGGAAGCGGCGCAAAGCTTTTTTGTTGTCAGGAACTGGAAAGTCCATGATGGCTTGGACTTTAGCATTTATGGGTGCCACCTTGCCCTGGCCTATGACGTAGCCAAGATAGGTGACAGTAGCGCAACCAAAGTCACTCTTGCTCAGGTTAACTGTCAGGTTAGCCTGGGTCAGGCGCTGGAACAACGTCTCTACATCTTTTAGATGTTCTTCCCAGGAGTCACTCCATGTGATCAGGTCATCGATGTACGCACCGGTGTATGGCAATCCGGGGATTGTAGACTGTATCATCCTTTGGAACGTGGCTGGGGCATTTTTCATGCCAAAGGATAGGACTTCATACTGGTACAATCCAGATGGTGTGGCAAAAGCAGAGATGCTCTTGGCCCTCTCAGTTAAAGGGACACACCAATAACCCTTCAATAAATCAATCTTGGTCAGAAACTTTGCTTGCCCTACACTATCAATACAATCATCAATCCTAGGTATTGGAAACACATCAGTTCTAGTTACAGCATTGACTTTGCGATAATCTGTACAGAATCTAGTACTTCCATCAGGTTTTGGAACTAGCACACAGGGTGAACTCCAATCGGAGTTGGAGGGTCTGATAATATAATGTTTTAACATGTACTCAACCTCTTTCTCAGCAATCTTTCTCTTTTCAGAATTGATCCGGTATGGATGCTGTTTTATTGGTTTGGCATCACCAACATCTACATCATGAGGCTATAGTAACTCTCTTTGGAACATCAGGAAACAAATCCTCATATTTCTTGATCAACCTTTCAAACTGATCTCTCTGTGAGGGTTCTAAGTGCTGGAGTTTTACATCAAGATTTTGCAACACTTCAGTGTTTGACAATTTACATGAAAGAACTGCAGCTTTAATTATTGGTTCATCATCTTGAAACTCCCCCTCATCTTCACACGTTTCGACCATTGGAGAATCTGAAGTGACAGCTGCAACCCTAGCATTTCTGTCATGATAAGGCTTTAGCATGTTAATATGACACAATTGTTTTGGTTTCCTCCTATCTGGAGTCTTCACAATGTAATTGAGATCATTGAGTTTTGTCAGAATTTCATAAGGACCATGAAATCTAGCCTGCAATGGATTGGACTGCAAGGGAAACAACACAAGGACCTTTTCTCCTGGTTTAAACTCACGGCTTCTAGCCTTATGATCATACCAAGTTTTAATTTTTCCCTGACTTGATTTCAAGTTCTCTTTGGCAAGGTCACAAGCTGCACACAATCTTTCCTTGAACTTGCTAACATAGTCTAACAGACTGATATGCGGCTCTTTCTCTTGCCATTGTTCACTCAATAATAGCAGAGGTCCTCTCACTTCATGACCAAACACTAGCTCAAATGGACAGAATCCAGTAGACTCCTGCACTGCTTCTCTAGCTGCAAACAACAGCAAATGAACCCCTTCATCCCAGTCTTTCTCATGGTCATAACAATAAGTCCTCATCATTGTCTTGAGAGTGGAATGAAACCGCTCTAAGGCACCCTGACTTTCTGGATGATAGGCACTAGAAAGAATCTGCTTTGCACCTAGTGCATACACAACCTGCTGAAACAATCCTGAAGTGAAATTGCTACCCTGGTCTGACTGAATTTCCCTGGGAAGGCCAAACAACGTGAAGAACTTTATCAAAGCCTTCGAGATTGCAGTTGCCTTGATGTTACGTAGAGGTATGGCTTCGGGGAATCTGGTAGATGCACACATGATTGTCAACAAGTACTGATTTCCAGATCTAGTCTTGGGTAATGGACCAACGCAATCAACAATGACCCTAGAGAATGGCTCCCCAAATGCTGGGATAGGCTGCAATGGAGCTACAGGTGGGTCTAACTGGTGTTTTCCAACTACCTGACAAGTGTGACAGGTTTTGCAAAAGTTGGAAACGTCTTTCCGAAGCCCAGGCCAAAAGAAGTGTTTCATGATCTTATCAACAGTCTTGTTAACACCAAGATGACCTCCTAAAGGTAAACTATGAGCCATTGTTAAGATCTCATTCCTTTAGACCTTCGGAACAACAATTTGCCTGACCACTGCCCAATCTGCATTGGCAGGGATATCAGGAGGGCGCCACTTCCGCATCAACACACCATCCTTGAGATAATACCCAACTGGAACTGCGTCTATTTCTTTATCAGGAAGGGCTCTCCTCTTTAGTACACAAATTTCAGGATCATTAGTTTGCTCCTCAATCAACCGCTTTCTGGACAGAGACAAGTCTCCAGACACATCAGAATCACCAGACCCATCCGGCTGGCTGAATAGAGAACTGATAAAAGTATCTGATAAGTCCTCAAACGGAGAAACCATAGTAGGCCAATCAGAGTCATGAGGCGAACCACCTGAGTCCTGACTATTCAATGTGCTGGGCGGCACCACAACATCATCTTCTTTAGCCTTCTTGGCCATAGCACGAGTCACTGCGCAAGAAGGATACAGAGATGGGTCCTCATCCCCATCTTCAGTGCTCGGCTGTGAAGTAAGATGTACAGGGGGAACTACTTTGCCCCCAGCCAGGTCATTGCCTAGCAACAGAGAAACACCCTTTATAGGTAGACTTGACATAAGTCCCACCTTTACCTGTCCTGTTACTAAATCTGACTTCAAGAATATAGAGCGCAGGGGTACAGATACAGTCCTCCCTTCAATACCTTGTACAAGTATGAAATCCCCTGAAGCGGTCTCATCACGTAACTCCAAGGAGTCCATCAACAAAAGTGACTGAGAAGCTCCGGTATCCCTTAGGATATATATGGGGACAGGAGTAGTATGCTCATTCAGAGCCACAAATCCCTCTGACACAAATGGAAGAAATTCCTCCCTCACAAAGTCAGCTGTATTAGGCTTTTTAGCCCCACAAGAAGCAGGCAATTTAGCAGATCGGTTATCTACTACAAGTGTTTCTAACCTTGTTTTCACAAAGGCATTTGGTTTGGTATCCTTTTCTTTTTCTTTCTTAGCTTTAAGGAACCAACAGTTAGTTTTAACATGACCAGATTTCTTGCAATAACGGCAAACTAGACCACTTTTGTCACTGTCAGCTTTCACACTTTGATCAGACCTGTTACTGGATTTCTGAGCACCATCACCAGATTTGTCTTTGTCTTTGGGTGAGGAATCTTGGGTATCACCGTAACCCTTTTTCTGAAATTGGGACCATCTATTGTTACTGCTAGACTGAAATTTAGACTTATGTGTGAGAACATATTCATCTGCAAATTTGGCAGCTGATTGCAAATTCAGTGCTTGCTTCTCATTAAGGTATGTCTTAACATCATCTTTAACACAGTTCTTGAATTCTTAAACTAACACCATCTCTTTTAGTGAGTTGAAATCATCCTTGACCTCCATGGAAGTACACCAGCGCTCAAAGCAAACCTGCTTTTCGTTAGCAAATTCAACATAAGTCTGATTTTCAGATTTCTTCAGACCTCTGAATTTCTGTCGGTAAGCCTCTGGAACCAACTCATAAGCTCTCAAAATAACCTTTTTGACAACCTCATAATCAGAGGAATCATCTGCAGACAAAGCCGAATAGGCTTGTTGAGCTTTACCCTTGAGGACAGTTTGCAACATCAGAGGCCAGTGTTCCTTTGGCCACTGGCAACTCTTTGCTACCTTTTCAAAACACTGGAAATAGTTGTCTATGTCCTTTTCAGAAAATGGAGGCACCAGTTTTACCTCCTGACTGGCACAAAATTTATTTTTAGTTTCAATTTTAATTTTTAGTTTCTCCATTTGGAGTCTTTCTTCTCTATCGAATTTCTCTACTTCAAAATCTCTCTGTCTTTCAATTTTTTCTAACTCAAATTCTCTTTGTTTTTCTTTTTCTTCCCCTTCTTTCTTCTCTTCTCTAGCTAATTTTTCCAACTCAAACTGCCTTTGTTTTTCTTTTTCTTCCCTTTCAATCTCTAGCATTTTTAATTTAAGTTCCATTTCTATATTTGGATTTTCCACTGGAAACTGTTCCAGATCTCCTGGTGCAAACACATTTTCATCAATGTAATATTCAACTATCTCTCTAGCCAGTCTTGCTTTTCGCATGGCTGGTTTTACCTCTGTCAGCTCCAACTGTCTGCAAATTTCTAGCAGTTCTGTCTTTTTAAAAGACTTCAAAACCCCTACGGTTGGTGATGCCAAGAAATCATCCATTGCTGTTGTCAATATATATGTATTCAATTAAAAAAATCAATTTTACAATTTGAAATGTTAGATTTTCAATAAATTACTCACACAATGGTCTATCCCGGACCTTGAGCCCCCAATTTGTTATGGCCCCACTTTGTTATTACATTACAACACAACAGCAACAGCAAGGGATGACAGACACAGTTTTAACAACTAAAACACATTTAATTTTTAACAAAGACAATAATGACTAAACAACTAACAACTAAGACCAAGATTGATTATAACAAAAACAAAAAGAAATATTTACAGTCCCCTTTTGTGAGGCGGCTTGGTGATGTCCTGGGTGAGAAAATGCTCAAACACAGGCAAAGAAATCCACAAAAGAAACGTCACAGGTCTTGAACAGAATGGCAGGTCTGGTCATCTTCTTGCAATTTCTCCTACTACTTTACTGTCCCAATTCTTTTCCTTATATACTGTTTTGCAGACCCCACCCACATTTAGACCTCTTTTTTTTATTTTCGGGGACTTGCCCCAGACATGTCTGAAACATGTTCAAACATAACCCCAGTCTGAGCTTAACAAAAAAAAGGTAAATACTGCCATCTAGTGGCCTCTATTCACATTACAAGTGTAAGGTCATGTTTGGTGTAGACTGGGGTTATTTTTTTGTTCACCGTAAGGTCATGTTTGGTGTAGACTGGCTTTATGTTTCATTTCAGTGTAAGGTCATGTTTGATGTAGACCAGCTTTATGCTTCAGTTCAGTGTAAGGTCATGTTTGGTCTAGACCGGGGTTATGTTTCAGTTCATTGTAAGGTCATGTTTGGAGTAGACCGGGGTTATGTTTCAGTTCATTGTAAGGTCATGTTTGGTGTCGACCAGGGTTATGTTTCAGTGCAGTGTGAGGTCGAGTTTGGTGTAGACTGGGGTTATGTATCAGTTCAATGTAAGATCATGTTTGGTGTACACCGGGCTTATGTTTCAGTTCAGCGTAAGGTCATGTTCGGTGAAGACCGGCTTTCTGTTTCAGTTCAGTGTAAGGTCATGTTTGGTGTAGACTGGAGTTATGTTTCAATTCAGGAAGAGCTCATGTTTGGTGTCAAAGGGGTTATGTTTCAGTTCAGTCTAAGACCATGTTTGGTGTTGACCGGGGTTATGTTTCAGTTCAGTGTAAGGTCATGTTTGGTGTTCACCGGGGTTATGTTTCAGTTCAGTGTAAGGTCATTTTTGGTGTAGACTGGGGTTATGTTTCAGTTCAGTGTGAGGTCATGTTTGTTGTAGACCAGGGTTATGTTTCAGTTCAGTCTAAGACCATGTTTGGTGTAGACTGGGGTTGTGTTTCAGTTCAGTGTGAGGTCATGTTTGTTGTAGACCAGGGTTATGTTTCAAACAAGTGTAAGGTCATGTTTGGTGTAGACTCGGGTTATGTATCAGTTCAATGTAAGATCATGTTTGGTGTACACCGGGCTTATGTTTCAGTTCAGCGTAAGGTCATGTTTGGTGTACACTGGGGTAATGTTTCAGTTCGGTATGAGCTCATGTTTGGTGTGAAAGGGGTTACGTTTCAGTTCAGTCTAAGATCATGTTTGGTGTTGACTGGGGTTATGTTTCAGTTCAGTGTGAGGTCATGTTTGTTGTAGACCGGGGTTATGTTTCAAATAAGTGTCAGGTCAAGTTTGGTGTAGACTGGGGTTATGCATCAGCTCAGTGTAAGATCCTGTTTGGCGACACCTGGGTTGTGTTTCAGTTCAGCGTAAGGTCATGTTTGGTGAAGTCTGGCTTTATGCTTCAGTTCAGTGTCAGGTCATGTATGGTGTAGACCGGGGTTATGTTTCAGTTCATTGTAAGGTCATGTTTGGAGTAGACCGGGGTTATGTTTCAGTTCATTGTAAAGTCATGTTTGGTGTCGACCGGGGTTATGTTTCAGTGCAGTGTGAGGTCATGTTTGGTATTGACAGGGGTTTTGTTTCAATTCAGTCTAATATCATGTTTTTTGTGAACTGGGGTTATGTTTCAGTTCAGTGTGAGGTCGCATTTGAAGTAGACTGGGCTCATGTTTCAGGTCATTGTAAGGTCATGTTTGGTGTAGACCGGGGTTATGTTTCACTTCAGTGTAAAGTCATGTTTGGTGTCGACCAGGGTTATGTTTCAGTGCAGTGTGAGGTCATGTTTGGTATTGACAGGGCTTATGTTTCAGTTCTGTGTAAGGTCATGTTTGGTGTAGACTGGGGTTATGTCTCAGTTCAGTGTAAGGTCATGTTTGGTGTAGACCGGGGTTATGTTATAGTTCAGTGTAAGGTCATGTTTGGTGTAGACCGGGGTTATGTTTCAGTTCAGTGTAAGGTCATGTTTGGTGTCGACCTGGGGTGTGACAGGGTCAGCATTTAATGCCCTGGTCTGAGATCAGTGCCTTGAGATCATTGGATCAGTTTGGCGCCTGAACAAGACCTTTCTCCCCACACTGCACTTCTTGGCCCTGGCCCCTGCTTCCTCTGATGAACTGTAAGTCGGATTGGATAAACATAATAATAATTTAATAAAGGCCAATACTTACATGCCTTCTGAGTTTTTTCGGCTCTGGTCATGCGCACACTAAAGAAATTGACCTCTGCCCCATCATCATGTACTTAAGAGCACTAAATGTGATCTTTTGCCCTGTGCGTCGGTGAGAGTAGGAGGCCATGAAAGTTGTGATGAGTATGGAGATGAGTATGTTTGAGTGTGGATGTGTGTGCGCGTACAAGCATGCGATCCTGTGCGTATACAGCGAGCCCCTCCAGCCCCATCATATATTGGATGCAGAGGTGGAGGATGTGGCAGTTTGAGTCACGGATCACAGACAGAATGTTTTTGTGAAGGAGGATCTTCAGTCGAAAGGTTTCTGTGCTGTGATGAGCTGGAGATGCAGGGTTTGCTCGGTGACAGCGTCATATTTTCTCAAAGGAAACGCATGTCAGAGGTCATCAAAATTTGTCTTTTCTTTTACACTCACAATTAAAATCAAAATTATTTAATTTGTGATTCAAACTCAGATAAATCAGTTGGTCATGCTAAATCGGTTCACAGAAGTGAGTCCTGTCCATCTGTGTCCATAACTTTGGTCTTCAGTTAATTCTGCTTCTCTTTTTTGTCAGTGTCAGCACTATTGATTTGTTCTACTGACAGCTAAACTCATTAAACTGTTTTAAATATGTTAAAAAAAAAAACTTGAAATGTGAAATTACAGGCTACAGAGATACAGCGCCCTCCATAATTATTGGCACCCCTGGTTAAGATGTTTTCTTTAGCTTCTAATAAATTCAGTTTTTTTCTAAATAATATAGGACCACAATAAAAAAATAGGAAAATCCAACCTTTAATTCAAGTGCATTTATTCAGTGGGAAAAAAATCCCACATTAAGAAATTATTCTTTTACATCAAATCATGCGTGACACAATTATTAGCACCCCTGATGTTAATACTTTGTACATCCCCCTTTTGCCAACAAAACAGCACTAATCTTCTCCTATAATGTTTCACAAGATGGGAGAATACAGAAAGAGGGATCTTCGACCATTCCTCTTTGCACAATCTCTCTACATCATCCAGTGACCTGGGTCCTCTCCTCTGCACTCTCCTCTTCAGCTCACTCCACAGAGGTCTGGGGACTGAGATGGCCATGGGAGGAGCTTGATTCTGTGTCTGCTGAACCATTTCTGTGTAGATTTGGCCACATGTTTAGGGTCATTATCTTGCCGAAAGACCCAGTGACGAACCATCTTCAGCTTTCGGGCAGAGGCCACCAGATTTTGATTTAAAATGTCCTGCTATTTCAAAGCATTCATGATGCCATGCACCCTAACAAGGTTCCCAGGGCCTCTGGAAGAGAAACAGGCCCACTGCATCACCGATCCTCCCCCATACTTCACAGTAGGCATGAGGGGCTTTTCTGCATACTCATCTTTTGCGTCCCGCCAGACCCACTTAGAGTGTTTGTTGCCAAAAAGCTCTATCTTGGTCTCATCTGACCAAAGCACACGGTCCCAGTTGAAGTCCCAGTACCGCTTAGCGAACTCCAAATGTTTGCGTTTATGATTGTGAGTGAGAAAAGGTTTTATCTGTGCAGCTTGCTGGCATGTAGACAGCGCCTTATGATTGCTTTAATGACTTTGTGACCCCAACATGCTACCATTTGTTGCAATTCTTTAACAGTGAGCTTTGGAGAACTTTTTATTTCTCTTACCATTGTCCTCACTGTGCATGGTGGCAAGATAACCTTGCGTCCTTGTCCAGGCTTGTTTACCACTGTTCCAGTTGTTTTAAACTTCTTACTGATTCCTCTGACAGTCGATATGGGCAGGTGCAGGCGAGTGGCTATTTTCTTGTAGCCATTGCCTAACTTGTGAAGGTTGACACATCTGCCTGACTTGAATTGTGTGTTCCTTTGTCTTTCCCATGTTGAAGAGTGGATAAGAGAAATGGTGTATGTGTCACTTCATATTTATACCCCATGGAAACAGGAAGTGATGATTTACTAATTAAATGTTCCAAGATACTCTTATCAACTTTGCAAAATACTGTAGAATTGACGGAAATACTTCAATTCCATTTAATTCCTATGAATTGTTAGGGGTGCCAATAATTGTGGAACAAGTGATTTTATGAAAAATAATTATTTCTTAGTCAGGGATTTTTTCCCCCTTAAAATTCACTTGAGTTGAAGGTTACATTTTTCTACAGTTTTCAGTGTGAAAGTATTCTTCCTCAATAAAAATTGGATTTATTTTAAGGCTTTTCAGACATCTTAACCAGGGGTGCCAATAATTATGGAGGGCGCTGTATAATGGTTGAATTCAGGCAACATATTCTGAGTAAGAATAATGTTATAGCCCTGGTTTGTCCATTCTTATAACGCAAAAAAAAAAAAAATAAAAAACAGGTCTAATTTGGATATTTCTTTTCAGGCAGGAGATCTTCTCCTTCAGCCTGCTGCCTTGGGACCTGGAATTTTTAACATTGTCGACTTCTATGGCCAGCGAGGGACACAATGGAGGCCTTTTTCAAGCTGCTTTCACACCGGACGTGAAACAAATTTTTTGCAAGACAGATGACATTCAAAGTCAATGCAAAGACGCGAATATGCGCGTTATTCTCGTCTTTGCATTGACTTTGAATGTTTGGTCTGTCGTGCAAAAAATTTGTTTCGCGCCCGGTGCGAAAGCAGCTTCATGCATTTTTTTCACAGACACCAAACCAGCCCACTAGACTTACAGTTAGTGAGCACATGTGCACGCCACACAATCTCATTCTTGAGATGCCTTCATTGACAAGCAATTGCGTTATTATATTTTCCCCCACAATATTCTTTTATAATACTGAGGTCATCCAGCTTGGCGAGTTTTACTGGGGAATTGGATCAAGTCCAGAGAAATGTTGTTCCCACTTCAGATTTCTTCCCAGGATTTATCGAGCCGGGCCATTTATTGAGGAAGTTTATGGAACACAGTATTCTCTTCTCTCTCTGAGCTCTCACATCAACTTGCAAGCAAACCTCGAGAGGAAGTTGTCTTGTTAACGTGGAAGCACTACCTCGTCATGGAAGTTTATTTCAGTCATCGTTTCCCTAGGAGTGAGCCATTGAACAGTGGCCACGTGATACAATGAGTATCACAGGTCTTTTTATGATGGTGTTTTTTATTTCTATTTGTTTATTTATTTATTTATTTGCAGTCACAGAATAGCTTGACTGTGGCACATATTGGATTTGCCTCACAATAAAGTGACTGTGAGATAGAAAGTCAGAAGTGAGACTATTGATTCCTTAAACACAGCTGCTCATGGTGTCAAAATGGTCACTCAGAGGGAATATTTGGTGTTTGCATTAGCGATTTATTTCTGAGCATTTGGATCATCACACATCATTGTTTTTTGTTTTTTTTTTTGAAAATAGATATGCATATATTCTGTACAGCTGAATTAAATAAGTACAAAACACCAAGGACTTGTAAAGCTGGGATGATAGACTTAATGCCTTATATGTAAATAATTCAACAGCATATTTGCAAATTTGAGCTGCACAACTACTTTGCAGGGGAGCATTCTACAGGTGACCACTGTGGGGCACTGTGGGGCAGCCATGTTGGTTCCAGCCTTGGATTCCATTGTCCAGCCTGTGTAAGAGGGCATGAAATCATTACTGTATGACATGGAAGCTCCAAAAGTGATTGTCTCGCAATAATTAACCCTGTTCTTGAACATCAAGAGCATTGCATTCTGATCCAAACTATGTTGTGTTCATAAAATTACCTCAAATGCTGTATGAGATAAGGCTAGTACTGCATTATATGCAACGCTAATGTTGAATACTGAGAATACAGCATGTTTAGAGTGTTTGCAAAATACACAGATCTCATGGGAGTCTTAACTGTCGAAATTAATCTACATCAGCCTCGTTAAGATAATTAATTGCTTGCTGGATTCAACCTGCATCAGAAGCAGGTTGTAAGAAATGTAATTTTGTTGTTAAGTCCCTGGTCGACCATTTAACAATAAAAAAAAAGAAATTAGTTGAATAAAGGGCAATAAAGGGCAGGTTATTACAGAGTGTCCCAGTCTTATCATACCCCGGATCACTTTTAATGTGTGACTTAACCTTTAACTTGAGCTTGGATCATTGGTGGTGTTGTGTTCCGTGGTCTGTGTGGCTGGTTAAGTTAATTTTAGGTTTTTATTTTGGAATGTCTGTTTTTAGTCCATGTCGTAGTGTTCACATTTCATTCCTCTCCCGTGTAGTCCAGTCCACGTTTTACCCATGTACTGTCTTTGCTTTCTCCTCGGTCGCGTCATTGTTTGTAGCAGTTTCTGTGTTAATTGATTGTGACACTATTTCGGGTGATTTAATGGATTCTGGGTTTCATCCTTCCTTCTGTTCTCGTTTGCTAGTTTCCCCTTGCTTTTCTATACATACTAACATTACTAACAGTTTGTTTTTTTCTAAAATTACTAACCAAACTAACCCTGTATCTACTAACGAGCACCCGGGATTGTATAGCTGCACTTACTAATTGACTAATTATCTCTCAGCAGTCGCTCTGTTCTAGTCTCCGCCCCTCGCTTTACTGTTCACTGGCTTTGCAAAATTTTCTGCAGAACCTCTGCATTATTATCATCTATTCTGGCTCGTATTCTGTACACTTAGGAGTCTTTTTATCCAGTTTATTATCCCGTCTTTGGGATTGTCTTGTGATCCTTGTCTGTGTGTTAATGTTTATCTGTTTCCATGTAATTGGTTTCCCTCATGTTCCACCCTTTGTTAATTATATTAAATTTCAGCACCTGTGTCTGTGTGTGCCCCTGCCCTATATCAGCCCCACTCTCCAGCAAGTCCTTCAGATCTGACTTCGCTCTCGCTAACGCTTCACTCCACTCCCTGCCCTGTGCACTTCCCTCTGGTCCCCTCATCTGCTCTGTGTTCCTCCAGTTGCATCTCCAGCCCAGCCTTCCCCTTCCTGCTGCCTCCTGCCCCTGGTGCTTGCTGCCTGAGTCCTGTGTGCTACCCTTCCGAGCCCAGTGTACCCGTCCCCTTCGTCTCCAGAGCCAGTGTGCCTGTTCCCTTCATCTCCTGCGTCCAGCGTACCCCTTGCCCTGCGTCCAGCGTGCCTCTTGCCCTGCGACGAGCGTCCCTGCCTGTCCTGAGCCCCAGCGTCCCTGCCTGTCCTGAGCCCCAGCGTCCCTGCCTGCCCTGAGCCCCAGTGTTCCTGCCTGCCCTGAGCCCCAGTGTTCCTGCCTGCCCTGAGCCCTGTGTCCTGTCTGTCCCCCTCCTGATGTTCTCCCTTACCCTTTTCCTGGCCAGCTGTGCTACCCAAGTTAGCCATCTGCCAGCTGTGCCCACTGTCTCGTCTTGTGCCTTTCCTGTGTCTAGCCTTCTAGTGCCCCCTAGCTTCCTAGTGCCCCAGCTTTTAGTATTTCCCTTCCGAGAGTCCCTAGTGTCCCCCTGTCCCGAGTTCCCCTTTTCCCGAGTCTGCCCCCTGTGAGTTCCCGAGTCTGCCCCCGTTAGTAGTTTGATTCCTGAGTTCTCCCCCTTTCAGTGTAGTAGCACGGTGGTTCTGTTGGCCTGAGTGCCCCATTTTTCCCTCTATCCTTATTCTGTGTTTATTTAATAAATTATCATTTTGGATCCCCGCTCCTGGCGTCTCACTCCCCTTTTGTGTCTCCCTCCTGTTCCGAGTTTAGTGTTCCAAGGTTTTCCGAGTTTCCCAGTGTGTCTCCCTCTCATATCCTTAACAGGTGGTATTAAATCAGTTACTAGGGAACGCTTCAGTCTCAGAACATTACTCATCTCTCACCACAGCATCAGCCTGTATTTACTGCTGGGTTTGAAAACTGTCCTGTTCCTCTTTACTGTCTGCTTGCATTTGCAGTATTTGGCTTCTTTTGATATTCTCTGAGTCATCACTACATCTGCAGTACCTCATAGGTTCCAGGCCTAAGGCTCTGGAACAAGATAAGAACGAGTGAAGGGCAGCCTGAGTCGGAGCCTTAGGGTGACCTCTCTCTGGCTGTATCCTGAGAGGGGCTTTAGCACGAGAAGCATAGGAAGGCTAAAAGGGTCTAAACACAATATTCATCTTTAAGTGCACACCAGATTCATAATATTCTCTGTACACAGCATGCTGTGTGTGAGTGAAAGAGAAAGAAAGAGTGCATCTGTTTGTGTATATGTGCATGCAAGCATGTGTTGTGTGTCAGAGTGTGTGTTGTGTGTGTGTGTGTGTGCTCTCTCTCTCTCTCTCTCTCTGTCTGTGTGTGATGTACATGAGCGATGAGCACATGGCTGTGCACAGGAACAGGAAGTGATGGATAACAGCTGACTCCCCAGCAGGGGCCCTCTCCCTGGGGCCTGGCGCCTTTATTTTAAGGTCTGTTAAAAATGGAAACACTACGTTGCTTTTTTATCTCTCTTTTTAGTTCACAGATAGAGGTCACCGTACTCATCGGGGGATGATAAATTCATAAAATGTGATGTCTTCCTCTTTTGTTCCAGTTTCTAACGACGGGAATATTTGGGATTGTTGAAGTTAAAAAAAATATATATGTGTGTATATATATAAACTCCCCTGGTTCTTCCTGTCCTGAATGGAACGACACACTTCCTGGATTAAACCAACAAAATTAAACCCCAGTGGCATGACCTGCCCTTTACCCGCTGAGCTGAATTATTCTCAGAGAGCATGACCATCACAATATCCTGCTGAAATGTCCACCCAATGTCTGCTGGGATTCTAATCTGCATTAAGATGGAGTTGGACAGTTCTAAATGGTCATAACCAGTCAGTCGCTGTTCATAGCAGGTCAGTCGCTGGTTATAGGCAGTCTGTCACTAGCCGTAGCTGGTCCGTCGCAGGCTATAGCCGGTCTTTCGCTGGTTATAGTTGGACTGTCGCAGGTCATAGCTGGTCAGTCGTTGGCCGTGGCCGGTCAGTCGCTGGTAAGTTGTGGGTGTATCTGGTCTGTTGCTGGCTGTAGTCAGTCTATCGCTGGTCACTGCCTGTCTGTCGCTGGCCATAGCCGGTCTGTTGCTGGTCATAGCTTGTCTGTTGCTGGCCATTGCCAGCCTATTGCTGGTCACAGCTGGTCAGTCGCTGGCATAGTTGGTCTGTTGCTGGCTGTAGCCGGGCTGTTGCTGGTCATGGCCGATCTGTTGGTGGCTGTAGCCGGGCTGTTGCTGGTCATAGCCGGTCTATTGCTGGCTGTAGCTGGTCTGTTGCTGGTTATAGCTAGTTGGACTGATAGAGGCTGGGTAGCCATAAGGTGCTTTGCTTAAATGGCAGCTGCACAGTTGCTGGTTTGATCCCTTGGCGGAGCTTGAGATGCAGACTTGCATCTTGACATGAGGTTGGCGAGGATTGTTGGGCCTTGAACCCGGAGAACATTCCAGGGGCTTTACCACCGTCTCTGTCCTTCTCCCTGATTACAGCTGGTCTATCTGGCATTTGTCCCAGGATGTCCGAGAAACAATAACGTGTCCCAGTGGGATACCCCTATGTAAATAAAGATTTTAAAAGAATTAGCCGGGTAGCTAATAAAGGGCAATGGAGAAGTAGCCTCAATAGACATAAACTAAAGCTTCAACTAAATCTTCACTCAAGTGTCAGTGCTGAGCCAGTTTGACTGATGTAATCCTCCACTCTTGAAAAAGGCATATTAATGGTGAAGAGAGAGAGAAGGAACTGTTTGTGCTGTTGACAGGAGATATTCACAGTCTTAAGAATTAGAATAAACAGAGAAGGCAACTATTAGTTTTCAATTTTCTGCAAGCTGATTGAGTTAAAATTAACCCTCTTTGGCAAAACCTGCAAATTACACTAGTAGTCATGAGCACATCCATTCAAGATGTAAACCACAGCATCAGTTCAAGCAATTAAAACAAAACACAACTGCTTGCATGCAACCCAAGCTGATCAAGTTTATCAGTCCTGTCTCACTGAACCGTGAGCCAAATGACCACAGCTGGCATGAGCAGTTTTCCAGTCGTTTAGGGCAACACAAGGGCAGATTTCAAATGCCTTTGTACTGAATATCTCTCAAAAGCAATGAGCTACAGGAGCTTGAAGCAATAACAATGGACCCTTTTTACCGAGGTTATGTTTTTGCTTTCGTTTGTTTATTTATTTGTCTGGCTGTTAGCAGGATATCTCAAAAATGGTTGCATTTTTTGAATTAAAAAAAAAAAAAAAAAAAGATTTTCTCCTTTACCAGACAGTAACTCAGTAGAGAGGCAGGAAAGTTTGGGGAGAAGAATAGGGAAGACATATGGCATATGACCCAAGCCTGAATCGAACCGGGTCGCCACTGGAAGGCCACAGCCTTGATGGTGCACACCTAGACCGATGTGCACAAGAGGAACAAGTGATAAAATTTAGGCCAAAGTACAGCTGAGATATAGGCCAAAGTTCAAATCCAGCTATGCTGGCGGAGGTATGGGCTCTTGCGAGTCCAGCTCAATTCATGAGTTTATGCCAACGTGCATGCAAGTATTTGCAGTATGGAGCATTACATTAAAGTAATAGTTCATATTTCACAGAAAATTGCCTGTGAGAATAAGCCATTATTTGTCATCTTTCAGATGGGCCTATGTCAACCTTGAACTGAATTCCAGTGGTGAACTGGCCCCAGGAGGAGTAAAGATGCCACAAACTCATTCCGTGTTTATTTCTCAATGATCCCTCGTTTATTGCTCTTGGTTTGATCCTTTGATGAGATTACAAACCGAAGTAAGCAAAGGTTAAATGAGGTCTCCTTGCCCCTGAAAAGAAGATTAAAAAAAAAATCAACATCAGTTACGGACAGTTATTGCTCATTTAACAGATTGAAATAATCTCCATAATCCATAATAATCTCTATCTCCATAATGATGCCGATTTCCTGGTGATCACATTTTACCTATACTGGTCTGTCGGAACCTGTTCGGAGTGATCAGGCATCATAAGTTGAGAAGTTACTGATGGCTGATCACTGGGAAAAACAGCTGTATTTTAGAACTGAACTTGGCCTATCATTGAAACAAATAATTCTCACAACAGCACAAACCAGTCGTCGGCCGATGGTTGACTTGGTCTATCTGCCATTTTTGTGTTTTTGAGGAAATTGCCATTAAAAATTTGGTATTAAAAATATCCTCTTTGGGTTTTGCCGAATCAAAAGATTTTTTGCCCGAAACAATTCTAATACGACAAGACTAAACTGGATAATTTACTTACCCCTATTCGTCTGGCAACATTGAATTCTGGGTGCCCAATTTTGCAGATGGACCATTGTAACTTTAGAATTCATAAAATTCCACTGTAGCTTTGGTCTATCTGCAGATTACAGGTTTTAAAAATATTTAATAAATTGACAGTCTCTAGAAATTGCATTTTAAAGAAACCCCAATGTTAATTAACTAGAAATACTTATGAAACAAATTTTAAACACTGTCACAGTAAAAAAGGAATAAAAGGCCTTTTTCAACATGACCTAGTAATGAGAGAGAAAGGAAATATGAACACATCACATCAAGGAAATATGAATTATATTATTATAACTGTGAACAACTTAAAGTATATAAACAATGTAATTTTTTGACTCTGCCAATTTCTCTGATTGATCGAAGCCTTTGGGTCTTTATTCCTCACTGTGGTCTGCATAGAAAAGGTAACCTTTGACTCAATTTACATGATTCACTTGATCGAAACAAAATTTTTCAGCAAATCATTTAAGTTTCAGCAGATAACACCCTGTTCAATCTGACTTCTCGAAGCACTCACCGAAATGAGGAAATGCAGTAATTTCTCTCAACCCTGCTTCAGTGAATTTCCTCTTGGCGGCCATTTTGTCTCTGAGGCCAGAGGTCACGTGATGCGATCCCTCTATTGTTATTGGTAAATTGCAAATAGACCTACATAAAACTGAGTGAAGCAGCAAATTTCAAAATAGACCCATCTAATATTCACCTTTGACATAAAGTGAGTGCATATCTCAGCAGGCTCATAACCTAAAGTAGACCTTGTTAACTTAAAAATCATGAAACAGAATATCTCAAATATTCCCACAAATGCAGATAGACCAAGTTAATTCTCATTCAACACAGTGTTTGGTAGCCAATCAGGGTAAGTAAACTGTGACAGAATCAGATTATTTATGCATTAATAGGTCAGGTCACAGAGGGCCTCTCATATCTGAATGGAGCTGTACTGGACGGCTTGCTTTCAGGTTCTGATAGAGCAGAAATCCAGCAGGATGGCTGGGACTGCGACTGCTCAATTCTATCAACGGATGCTGCGTAAATAAGCAGGGAGACTTCACCGGTCTGTCACGTCTTGATTTATTGAAATCCCCACGCCAACCTTGTTTATGCAGCTTTGATTTGTGCTGCATTTGTAAACGTCCCTCTGTCACATACTGTTTTCATAGAGCAATTTTCTCGTACTGTCATGCCTCTCTGTCTCAGTGTCTGTGCATTATGAATATAAAACCATTCCGACAGCTTTATGGCTTATTTTAACCAAATTATATCAAGTCGGCAATCTGATCTTCCTTCAATTTACTCATCTGTTCTCACACGTTTTTGTCTTCACTGAATTTCTTATTTTGTTTTCTCTCAACTTTATTTCATCTGTCCTTCATTCCTCAACTTGCCGAGGACTAACCTGTCTAAACTCTCTCCGAAACCCTCGCCCTCTTTTGAGTGGCTGAAAAGCCTTATGTCCAGCCACAGCCCAGAGCTGTAAACAGGTTTAATGCCGGAGCACAGGCCAGAGCTGTATACAGGTGTAATGCAGTAGCACAAGCAAGAGCTGTCAACAGGTGTAATGCAGTAGCACAGGTCAGACCTGTAAACAGGTGTTATGCAGTAGCACAGGCCAGAGCTGTATACAGGTGTAATGCAGTAGCACAGGCCAGAGCTGTATACAGGTGTAATGCAGTAGCACAGGCCAAAGCTGTATACAGGTGTAATGCAGTAGCACAGGCCAGAGCTGTATACAGGTGTAATGCAGTAGCACAGGCCAGAGCTGTAAACAGGTGTAATGCAGTAGCACAGGTCAGACCTGTAAACAGGTGTAATGCAGTAGCACAGGCCAGAGCTGTATACAGGTGTAATGCAGTAGCACAGGCCAGAGCTGTAAACAGGTGTAATGCAGTAACACAGGACAGAACTGTAAACAGGTGTAATGCAGTAGCACAGGCCAGAGCTGTAAACAGGTGTAATGCAGTAACACAGGACAGAACTGTAAACAGGTGTAATGCAGTAGCACAGGCCAGAGCTGTATACAGGTGTAATGCAGTAGCACAAGCAAGAGCTGTAAACAGGTGTAATGCAGTAGCACAGGTCAGACCTGTAAACAGGTGTAATGCAGTAGCACAGGCCAGAGCTGTATACAGGTGTAATGCAGTAGCACAGGCCAGAGCTGTAAACTGGTGTAATGGAGGAGCACAGGCCAGAGCTGTATACAGGTGTAATGCAGTAGCACAGGCCAGAGCTGAATACAGGTGTAATGCAGTAGCACACGCCAGAGCTGTATACAGGTGTAATGCAGTAGCACAGGTCAGACCTGTAAACAGGTGTAATGGAGGAGCACAGGCCAGAGCTGTATACAGGTGTAATGCAGTAGCACAGGCCAGAGCTGTATAGAGGTGGAATGCAGTAACACAGGACAGAACTGTAAACAGGTGTAATGCAGTAGCACAGGCCAGAGCTGTATACAGGTGTAATGCAGTAGCACAGGCCAGAGCTGTATACAGGTGTAATGCAGTAGCACAGGCCAGAGCTGTAAACAGGTGTAATGCAGTAGCACAGGTCAGACCTGTAAACAGGTGTTATGCAGTAGCACAGGCCAGAGCTGTATACAGGTGTAATGCAGTAGCACAGGCCAGAGCTGTAAACAGGTGTAATGCAGTAACACAGGACAGAAATGTAAACAGGTGTAATGCAGTAGCACAGGCCAGAGCTGTAAACAGGTGTAATGCAGTAACACAGGACAGAACTGTAAACAGGTGTAATGCAGTAGCACAGGCCAGAGCTGTATACAGGTGTAATGCAGTAGCACAAGCAAGAGCTGTAAACAGGTGTAATGCAGTAGCACAGGTCAGACCTGTAAACAGGTGTAATGCAGTAGCACAGGCCAGAGCTGAATACAGGTGTAATGCAGTAGCACACGCCAGAGCTGTATACAGGTGTAATGCAGTAGCACAGGTCAGACCTGTAAACAGGTGTAATGGAGGAGCACAGGCCAGAGCTGTATACAGGTGTAATGCAGTAGCACAGGCCAGAGCTGTATAGAGGTGGAATGCAGTAACACAGGACAGAACTGTAAACAGGTGTAATGCAGTAGCACAGGCCAGAGCTGTAAACAGGTGTAATGCAGGAGCACAGGTCAGACCTGTAAACTGGTGTAATGGAGGAGCACAGGACAGAGCTGTAAACAGGTGTAATGGAGGAGCACAGGCCAGAGCTGTAAACAGGTGAAATGCAGTAGCACAGGTCAGACCTGTAAACTGGTGAAATGGAGGAGCACAGGACAGAGCTGTAAACAGGTGTAATGCAGTAACACAGGCCAGAGCTGTAAACAGGTATAATGGAGGAGCACAGGCCAGAGCTGTAAAAAGGTTTAATGCAGGAGCACAGGCCAGAGCTGTGAACAGGTGTAATGCAGTAGCACAGGTCAGACCTGTAAACTGATGTAATGGAGGAGCACGTGACAGAGCTGTAAACAGGTGTAATGCAGTAGCACAGGTCAGACCTGTTAACTGGTGTAATGGAGGAGCACAGGACAGAGCTGTAAAAAGGTGTAATGGAGGAGCACAGGTTAGAGCTGTAAACAGGTGTAATGGAGGAGCAAAGGCCAGAGCTGTAAACAGGTGTAATGGAGGAGCACAGCCCAGAGCTGTAAAAAGGTGTAATGCAGGAACACAGGCCAGAGCTGTAAACAGGTGTAATGCAGTAGCACAGGTCAGACCTGTAAACAGGTGTAATGCAGTAGCACAGGCCAGAGCTGTATAGAGGTGGAATGCAGTAACACAGGACAGAACTGTAAACAGGTGTAATGCAGTAGCACATGCCAGAGCTGTAAACAGGTGTAATGCAGGAGCACAGGTCAGACCTGTAAACTGGTGTAATGGAGGAGCACAGGACAGAGCTGTAAACAGGTGTAATGGAGGAGCACAGGCCAGAGCTGTAAACAGGTGAAATGCAGTAGCACAGGTCAGACCTGTAAACTGGTGTAATGGAGGAGCAGAGGACAGAGCTGTAAACAGGTGTAATGCAGTAACACAGGCCAGAGCTGTAAACAGGTATATTGGAGGAGCACAGGCCAGAGCTGTAAAAAGGTTTAATGCAGGAGCACAGGCCAGAGCTGTAAACAGGTGTAATGCAGTAGCACAGGTCAGACCTGTAAACTGATGTAATGGAGGAGCACAGGACAGAGCTGTAAACAGGTGTAATGCAGTAGCACAGGTCAGACCTGTAAACTGGTGTAATGGAGGAGCACAGGACAGAGCTGTAAAAAGGTGTAATGCAGGAGCACAGGCCAGAGCTGTAAACAGGTGTAATGCAGTAGCACAGGTCAGACCTGTAAACTGGTGTAATGGAGAAGCACAGGACAGAGCTGTAAACAGGTGTAATGGAGGAGCACAGGCCAGAGCTGTAAACAGGTGTAATGGAGGAGCACAGGACAGAGCTGTAAACAGGTGTAATGGAGGAGCACAGGCCAGAGCTGTAAACAGGTGTAATGCAGGAGCACAGGACAGAGCTGTAAACAGGTGTAATGCAGTAGCAGAGGATAGAGCTGTAAACAGGTGTAATGCAGCAGCACAGGACAGAGCTGTAAACAGGTGTAACTCAGTAGCACAGGCCAGAGCTGTATACAGGTGTAATGCAGTAGCACAGGCCAGAGCTGTACACAGGTGTAATGCAGGAGCACAGGACAGAGCTGTAAACAGGTGTAATGGAGGAGCACAGGCAGGAGCTGTAAACAGGTGTAACGCAGTAGCACAGGCAAGAGCTGTATACAGGTGTAATGCAGTAGCACAGGCCAGAGCTGTACACAGGTGTAATGCAGTAGCACAGGTCAGACCTGTAAACAGGTGTAATGCAGTAGCACAGGACAGACCTGTAAACAGGTGTAATGGAGGAGCACAGGACAGAGCTGTAAACAGGTGTAATGCAGGAGCACAGGACAGAGCTGTAAACAGGTGTAATGGAGGAGCACAGGACAGAGCTGTCAACATGTGTAATGGAGGAGCACAGGCCAGAGCTGTTAACAGGTGTAATGCAGTAGCACAGGACAGAGCTGTAAACAGGTGTAATGGAGGAGCACAGGTAAAAGCTGTAAACAGGTGTAATGGAGGAGCACAGGCCATAGCTGTAAACAGGTGTAATGCAGTAGCACCGGACAGAGCTGAAAACAGGTGTAATGGAGGAGCACAGGCCAGAGCTGTAAACAGGTGTAATGCAGTAGCACAGGCCAGAGCTGTAAACAGGTGTAATGAAGGAGCAAAGGTCAGAGCTGTAAATAAAAGTAATGGAGGAGCACAGGCCAGAGCTGTAAAAAGGTGTAATGCAGGAGCACAGGCCAGAGCTGTAAACAGGTGTAATGCAGTAGCACAGGTCAGACCTGTAAACTGGTGTAATGGAGGAGCACAGGATAGACCTGTAAACAGGTGTAATGGAGGAGCACAGGCCAGAGCTGTAAACAGGTGTAATGCAGTAGCACAGGTCAGACCTGTAAACTGGTGTAATGGAGGAGCACAGGACAGAGCTGTAAACAGGTGTAATGCAGTAACACAGGCCAGAGCTGTAAACAGGTGTAATGGAGGAGCACAGGCCAGAGCTGTAAAAAGGTGTCATGCAGGAGCACAGGCCAGAGCTGTAAACAGGTGTAATGCAGTAGCACAGGTCAGACCTGTAAACTGGTGTAATGGAGGAGCACAGGACAGAGCTGTAAACAGGTGTAATGGAGGAGCACAGGCCAGAGCTGTAAACAGGTGTAATGCAGTAGCACAGGCCAGAGCTGTAAACAGGTGTAATGAAGGAGCAAAGGTCAGAGCTGTAAATAAAAGTAATGGAGGAGCACAGGCCAGAGCTGTAAAAAGGTGTAATGCAGGAGCACAGGCCAGAGCTGTAAACAGGTGTAATGCAGTAGCACAGGTCAGACCTGTAAACTGGTGTAATGGAGGAGCACAGGATAGACCTGTAAACAGGTGTAATGGAGGAGCACAGGCCAGAGCTGTAAACAGGTGTAATGCAGTAGCACAGGTCAGACCTGTAAACTGGTGTAATGGAGGAGCACAGGACAGAGCTGTAAACAGGTGTAATGCAGTAACACAGGCCAGAGCTGTAAACAGGTGTAATGGAGGAGCACAGGCCAGAGCTGTAAAAAGGTGTCATGCAGGAGCACAGGCCAGAGCTGTAAACAGGTGTAATGCAGTAGCACAGGTCAGACCTGTAAACTGGTGTAATGGAGGAGCACAGGACAGAGCTGTAAACAGGTGTAATGGAGGAGCACAGGCCAGAGCTGTAAACAGGTGTAATGGAGGAGCACAGGACAGAGCTGTAAACAGGTGTAATGGAGGAGCACAGGTTAGAGCTGTAAACAGGTCGAATGCAGCAGCACAGGTCCGACCTGTAAACAGGTGTAATGAAGGAGCACCGGACAGAGCTGTAAACAGGTGTAATGGAGGAGCACCGGACAGAGCTGTAAACAGGTCCAATGCAGCAGCACAGGTCAGACCTGTAAACAGGTGTAATGAAGGAGCACAGGACAGAGCTGTAAACAGGTGTAATGGAGGAGCACCGGACAGAGCTGTTAACAGGTGTAATGGAGGAGCACAGGACAGAGCTGTAAACAGGTGTAATGCAGTAGCAGAGGTCAGCCCTGTAAACTGGTGTAATGGAGGAGCACAGGCCAGAGCTGTAAAAAGGTGTAATGGAGGAGCACAGGCCAGAGCTGTGAACAGGTGTAATGCAGTAGCACAGGTCAGACCTGTAAACTGGTGTAATGGAGGAGCACAGGATAGAGCTGTAAACAGGTGTAATGGAGGAGCACAGGCCAGAGCTGTAAACAGGTGTAATGGAGGAGCACAGCCCAGAGCTGTAAAAAGGTGTAATGCAGGAGCACAGGCCAGAGCTGTAAACAGGTGTAATGCAGTAGCACAGGCCAGAGCTGTAAACAGGTGTAATGCAGTAGCTAAGGTCAGACCTGTAAACAGGTGTAATGGAGGAGCACAGGACAGAGCTGTAAACAGGTGTAATGGAGGAGCACAGGCCAGAGCTGTAAACAGGTGTAATGCAGTAACACAGGCCAGAGCTGTAAACAGGTTTAATGGAGGAGCACAGGCCAGAGCTGTAAAAAGGTGTAATGCAGGAGCACAGGCCAGAGCTGGAAACAGGTCGAATGCAGCAGCACAGGACAGAGCTGTAAACAGGTGTAATGAAGGAGCACCGGACAGAGCTGTAAGAAAGGTGTAATGCAGGAGCACAGGCCAGAGCTGTAAACCGATCGAATGCAGCAGCACAGGTCAGACCTGTAAACAGGTGTAATGAAGGAGCACAGGACAGAGCTGTAAACAGGTGTAATGGAGGAGCACAGGACAGAGCTGTAAGCAGGTCGAATGCAGCAGCACAGGTCAGACCTGTAAACTGGTGTAATGAAGGAGCACAGGACAGAGCTGTAAACAGGTGTAATGCAGCAGCACAGGACAGAGCTGTAAACAGGTGTAATGCAGCAACACAGGCCAGAGCTGTAAACAGGTGTAATAAAGGAGCACAGGCCAGAGCTGTAAAAAGGTTTAATGGAGGAGCACAGGCCAGAGCTGTAAACAGGTGTAATGGAGGAGCACAGGTCAGACCTGTAAACTGATGTTATGGAGGAGCACAGGCTAGAGCTGTAAACAGGTGTAATGGAGGAGCACAGGACAGAGCTGTAAACAGGTCAAATGCAGCAGCACAGGTCAGACCTGTAAACAGGTGTAATGAAGGAGCACAGGACAGAGCTGTAAACAGGTGTAATGGAGGAGCACAGGACAGGCTGTAAACTGGTGTAATGCAGTAACACAGGACAGAGCTGTAAACAGGTGTAATGGAGGAGCACAGGCCAGAGCTGTAAAAAGGTGTAATGCAGGAGCACAGGCCAGAGCTGTAAACAGGTGTAATGCAGTAGCACAGGTCAGGCCTGTAAACTGGTGTAATGCAGCAACACAGGCCAGAGCTGTAAACAGGTGTAATGGAGGAGCACAGGCCAGAGCTGTAAAAAGGTGTAATGGAGGAGCACAGGCCAGAGCTGTAAACAGGTGTAATGGAGGAGCACAGGACAGAGCTGTAAACAGGTGTAATGCAGTAGCACAGGTCAGACCTGTAAACTGGTGTAATGGAGGAGCACAGGACAGAGCTGTAAACAGGTGTAATGGAGGAGCACAGGCTAGAGCTGTAAACAGGTGTAATGGAGGAGCACAGGACAGGCTGTAAACTGGTGTAATGCAGTAACACAGGACAGAGCTGTAAACAGGTGTAATGGAGGAGCACAGCCCAGAGCTGTAAAAAGGTGTAATGCAGGAGCACAGGCCAGAGCTGTAAACAGGTGTAATGCAGTAGCACAGGCCAGAGCTGTAAACAGGTGTAATGGAGGAGCACAGGACAGAGCTGTAAAAAGGTGTCATGCAGGAGCACAGGCCAGAGCTGTAAACAGGTGTAATGCAGTAGCACAGGTCAGACCTGTAAACTGGTGTAATGGAGGAGCACAGGACAGAGCTGTAAACAGGTGTAATGGAGGAGCACAGGCCAGAGCTGTAAACAGGTGTAATGCAGTAGCACAGGCCAGAGCTGTAAACAGGTGTAATGAAGGAGCAAAGGTCAGAGCTGTAAATAAAAGTAATGGAGGAGCACAGGCCAGAGCTGTAAAAAGGTGTAATGCAGGAGCACAGGCCAGAGCTGTAAACAGGTGTAATGCAGTAGCACAGGTCAGACCTGTAAACTGGTGTAATGGAGGAGCACAGGATAGACCTGTAAACAGGTGTAATGGAGGAGCACAGGCCAGAGCTGTAAACGGGTGAAATGCAGTAGCACAGGTCAGACCTGTAAACTGGTGTAATGGAGGAGCACAGGACAGAGCTGTAAACAGGTGTAATGCAGTAACACAGGCCAGAGCTGTAAACTGGTGTAATGGAGGAGCACAGGACAGAGCTGTAAACAGGTGTAATGGAGGAGCACAGGCCAGAGCTGTAAACAGGTGTAATGCAGTAGCACAGGCCAGAGCTGTAAACAGGTGTAATGAAGGAGCAAAGGTCAGAGCTGTAAATAAAAGTAATGGAGGAGCACAGGCCAGAGCTGTAAAAAGGTGTAATGCAGGAGCACAGGCCAGAGCTGTAAACAGGTGTAATGCAGTAGCACAGGTCAGACCTGTAAACTGGTGTAATGGAGGAGCACAGGATAGACCTGTAAACAGGTGTAATGGAGGAGCACAGGCCAGAGCTGTAAACGGGTGAAATGCAGTAGCACAGGTCAGACCTGTAAACTGGTGTAATGGAGGAGCACAGGACAGAGCTGTAAACAGGTGTAATGCAGTAACACAGGCCAGAGCTGTAAACAGGTGTAATGGAGGAGCACAGGCCAGAGCTGTAAAAAGGTGTCATGCAGGAGCACAGGCCAGAGCTGTAAACAGGTGTAATGCAGTAGCACAGGTCAGACCTGTAAACTTGTGTAATGGAGGAGCACAGGACAGAGCTGTAAACAGGTGTAATGGAGGAGCACAGGCCAGAGCTGTAAACAGGTGTAATGGAGGAGCACAGGACAGAGCTGTAAACAGGTGTAATGGAGGAGCACAGGTTAGAGCTGTAAACAGGTCGAATGCAGCAGCACAGGTCAGACCTGTAAACAGGTGTAATGAAGGAGCACCGGACAAAGCTGTAAACAGGTGTAATGGAGGAGCACCGGACAGAGCTGTAAACAGGTCCAATGCAGCAGCACAGGTCAGACCTGTAAACAGGTGTAATGAAGGAGCACAGGACAGAGCTGTAAACAGGTGTAATGGAGGAGCACCGGACAGAGCTGTAAACAGGTGTAATGGAGGAGCACAGGACAGAGCTGTAAACAGGTGTAATGCAGTAGCAGAGGTCAGCCCTGTAAACTGGTGTAATGGAGGAGCACAGGCCAGAGCTGTAAAAAGGTGTAATGGAGGAGCACAGGCCAGAGCTGTTAACAGGTGTAATGCAGTAGCACAGGTCAGACCTGTAAACTGGTGTAATGGAGGAGCACAGGATAGAGCTGTAAACAGGTGTAATGGAGGAGCACAGGCCAGAGCTGTAAACAGGTGTAATGGAGGAGCACAGCCCAGAGCTGTAAAAAGGTGTAATGCAGGAGCACAGGCCAGAGCTGTAAACAGGTGTAATGCAGTAGCACAGGCCAGAGCTGTAAACAGGTGTAATGCAGTAGCTAAGGTCAGACCTGTAAACAGGTGTAATGGAGGAGCACAGGACAGAGCTGTAAACAGGTGTAATGGAGGAGCACAGGCCAGAGCTGTAAACAGGTGTAATGCAGTAACACAGGCCAGAGCTGTAAACAGGTTTAATGGAGGAGCACAGGCCAGAGCTGTAAAAAGGTGTAATGCAGGAGCACAGGCCAGAGCTGGAAACAGGTCGAATGCAGCAGCACAGGACAGAGCTGTAAACAGGTGTAATGAAGGAGCACCGGACAGAGCTGTAAAAAGGTGTAATGCAGGAGCACAGGCCAGAGCTGTAAACCGATCGAATGCAGCAGCACAGGTCAGACCTGTAAACAGGTGTAATGAAGGAGCACAGGACAGAGCTGTAAACAGGTGTAATGGAGGAGCACAGGACAGAGCTGTAAGCAGGTCGAATGCAGCAGCACAGGTCAGACCTGTAAACTGGTGTAATGAAGGAGCACAGGACAGAGCTGTAAACAGGTGTAATGCAGCAGCACAGGACAGAGCTGTAAACAGGTGTAATGCAGCAACACAGGCCAGAGCTGTAAACAGGTGTAATGGAGGAGCACAGGCCAGAGCTGTAAAAAGGTTTAATGGAGGAGCACAGGCCAGAGCTGTAAACAGGTGTAATGGAGGAGCACAGGTCAGACCTGTAAACTGGTGTAATGGAGGAGCACAGGCTAGAGCTGTAAACAGGTGTAATGGAGGAGCACAGGACAGAGCTGTAAACAGGTCGAATGCAGCAGCACAGGTCAGACCTGTAAACAGGTGTAATGCAGTAGCACAGGTCAGACCTGTAAACTTGTGTAATGGAGGAGCACAGGACAGGCTGTAAACTGGTGTAATGCAGTAACACAGGACAGAGCTGAAAACAGGTGTAATGGAGGAGCACAGGCCAGAGCTGTAAACAGGTGTAATGCAGTAGCACAGGTCAGGCCTGTAAACTGGTGTAATGCAGTAGCACAGGTCAGGCCTGTAAACTGGTGTAATGCAGCAACACAGGCCAGAGCTGTAAACAGGTGTAATGGAGGAGCACAGGCCAGAGCTGTAAAAAGGTGTAATGGAGGAGCACAGGCCAGAGCTGTAAACAGGTGTAATGGAGGAGCACAGGACAGAGCTGTAAACAGGTGTAATGCAGTAGCACAGGTCAGACCTGTAAACTGGTGTAATGGAGGAGCACAGGACAGAGCTGTAAACAGGTGTAATGGAGGAGCACAGGCTAGAGCTGTAAACAGGTGTAATGGAGGAGCACAGGCCAGAGCTGTAAACAGGTCGAATGCAGCAGCACAGGTCAGACCTGTAAACAGGTGTAATGAAGGAGCACAGGACAGAGCTGTAAACAGGTGTAATGGAGGAGCACAGGACAGGCTGTAAACTGGTGTAATGCAGTAACACAGGACAGAGCTGTAAACAGGTGTAATGGAGGAGCACAGGCCAGAGCTGTAAAAAGGTGTAATGCAGGAGCACAGGCCAGAGCTGTAAACAGGTGTAATGCAGTAGCACAGGTCAGGCCTGTAAACTGGTGTCATGGAGGAGCACAGGACAGAGCTGTAAACAGGTGTAATGGAGGAGCACAGGACAGAGCTGTAAACAGGTGTAATGCAGGAGCACAGGCCAGAGCTGTAAACAGGTCGAATGCAGCAGCACAGGTCAGACCTGTAAACAGTTGTAATGAAGGAGCACAGGACAGAGCTGTAAACAGGTGTAATGCAGTAGCACAGGCCAGAGCTGTAAACAGGTGTAATGCAGTAGCACAGGACAGAGCTTTATACAGGTGTAATGGAAGAGCACAGGACAGAGCTGTAAACAGGTGTAATGGAGGAGCACAGGTAAGAGCTGTAAACAGGTGTAATGGAGGAGCATAGGCCAGAGCTGTAAACAGGTGTAATGCAGTAGCACAGGCCAGAGCATTAAACAGGTGCAATGGAGGAGCAAAGGTCAGAGCTGTAATCAGATGTAATGGAGGAGCACAGGCCAGAGCTGTAAACAGGTGTAATGGAGGAGCAAAGGTCAGAGCTGTAATCAGGTGTAATGGAGGAGCACAGGCCAGAGCTGTAAACAGGTGTAATGCAGTAGCACAGGACAGAGCTTTATACAGGTGTAATGCAGTAGCACAGGCCAGAGCTGCAAACAGGTGTAATGGAGGAGCAAAGGTCAGAGCTGTAATCAGGTGTAATGGAGGAGCACAGGCCAGAGCTGTAAACAGGTGTAATTGAGGAGCAAAGGTCAGAGCTGTAAACAGGTGTAATGCAGTAGCACAGGTCAGACCTGTAAACTGGTGTCATGGAGGAGCACAGGCCAGAGCTGTAAACAGGTGTAATGCAGTAGCACAGGACAGAGCTTTATACAGGTGTAATGCAGTAGCACAGGCCAGAGCTGTAAACAGGTGTAATGGAGGAGCAAAGGTCAGAGCTGTAATCAGGTGTAATGGAGGAGCACAGGCCAGAGCTGTAAACAGGTGTAATGAACGAGAAGAACAACGGTGCTCGGCAGCAGGGGATGTTAGGGCGGGGACATGGAGCTGCAAATTTATGCACGTAGTTACAATATTCTATCACTAGATGGCCCACCCGCATCAGTTATTGGATATTCACTGAAACAATCGTCCTCTGTAGCCAACCACTTCAGCTACAGTGAGCCAGTAGGTATCCAAATCAGTAATTAAGAAAAATCAGTTTTCTGAAAAACGTAGACACCCATAATTATTGGGGCTATTAGAACCATGGACAATGAATATTTGCACTGCATCTCTACATCACACAACACGTTAGGCTATTTGAACCATGAACAACAGTGACAATACATTGCCAATCAAAATGCAAAAAAGATCCATACGGCTGAACAGTCAACCATATTTCCCTAACAGCACAACAGTGGCCAAATCAAAAAGTAAACAGATAGATAGACACACATCCTGGCACAGCAGCCATTTAACCACAACCGGCAAGCTGATCACTTGCAGTAGCCTAATAAAAAACTGCACTCACCCATTCAGAAGTTAACTCTGGGTGCCTTCTGCTCTGCGAAGTCGTTGAGCAAGAGGGCAATAAGGTGGTAGCATTAGCCTCCAAGTCTGACTGCTGCGTGTCGCCGCTATCATTCACAACGCTAGCAGGAGCTGGATCTGGACCAGATGACTGTTTGAAAAATGTATTCAATTTCGCCAATTTGGAGTTCCGGACATCGAGCTCTTTTTTTCTTTTCTTTTTTGAGCACCGCTTTTGTGCTGCTCAACATGGTGCTTAAGACTTTTTACCTCTAATACTAAGCTAATGGGTTAGCTGATCTCTCAAAAAAGAACACTTCACGAGCAAACGCCTAGCCTACGAAGCTACGATCAGAAAGGATTAAGTAAATGTAAACTAATTGGACAAACACATTTCCCAGCAGGCCATGTTCTTTTGAAAATGTTGAGAATAAAACAATCAAATATATGATTAGTAATTGTGATTATAACGGACAAAGTATCATTACTGAAATACAAAAGACATATATCAAAGAAAAGAGGAAAAATGACCAGTATGTGTGTGGGGGAGAGGGGGGGGGTGTTACCATGACTGTGTTGTATGAAACAGTGGAGCAATATATTAACTCATCAACTCGCTCATCTCGTCTATGACATGATCGGGTAACATAAAACTTCTGGGGATAATATGGAAGAAGATATGTTTTCTTTATGTGTTGTGACAAGAAGGAGAGTGGCCTAGCTAATCACCGTGGGCCCTCAGCGCTCGTCGGGGCCCCGGTTCAGCGCACCGGCGGCACCGGCAATACCTACGCCACTGGGTCTGGGCCAGTTGGTGACAGCTTCCACCTTTAATGGGTCCATACGGATGGTGCCCGGGGAGATGATGTAGCCCAAAAAGGTAGTGGTCTCGACAAAAAAACTCACATTTCTCGGCTTTCACAAAAAGGCGATTCTCCAGGAGCTGACGGAGTACTTGGCGTACATGTGTGACATGGGCCTCCTGGGACTCTGAAAAAATCAAAATGTCATCGAGATATACAAACACAAACTTATTTATCATATCTCTCAGAACATCATTCACTAGACTCTGGAACACCGCTGGAGCATTAGTAAGGCCAAAAGGAAGAACCAAGTACTCCCAGTGCCCAGTGGGAGTGTTGAAGGCGGTCTTCCACTCATCCCCCTCTCTGATACGCACCAAGTGATATGCGTTGCGTAGATCTAGTTTGGAAAAAATCTTGGCTCCTTGTAGGAGATCGAAAGCAGTATTCATGAGTAGAAGTGGGTAGTGGTTCTTGATAGTTATTTCATTCAGTCCACGGTAATCTATACAGGGCCTCAACGTCCCGTCCTTTTTGGCCACAAAGAAAAAAACCAGCACCAGCAGGAGAGGATGATGGTCGAATAATGCCAGCAGCAAGTGACTCAGAAAGGTATTTTTCCATGGCCTGGGTTTCTGGTCTGGAGAGGGAATATAGTCGACCTCTAGGGGGCATAGTACCTGGCTTCAGGTCAATACAACAGTCATATGGTCACTGAGGAGGTAAACTGGTGGCCCGGGATTTGGAGAACACCTCCTTAAGGTCACGGAACTCTAGGGGGACCTTCTCAAGGTCTGGTATGTCTTCTTGGGATGGCCTGTGTTGAGGTTCGCGAACGTTGTGGAGGCATGTCAGGGAGCAGTTGGGACTCCAACCCTTAACCTCATTCTTCCGCCAATCAATATTTGGGAGGTGTTTGGCCATCCATGGATGACCCAAAACAATGGGAGCATGGGGAGAATGTAAGAGGAGGAGCTGAATGGTCTCAAGGTGGTTTCCTGAGGTTTTGAGTTTGATGAGGCTGGTAGCGTGTGTTATCTGGGCTATTTTCTGGCCACTGAGTGAATTGGCCACCCGGTCAGGAAAGATCCTCTCAGTAGGGATCCCCCATTCTTGAGCCAGCTCCACATCAGCTCCGGTATCAATGAGGGCTAGGGTGGACTTACTCCCTCCTCCCCACTCCAGGATAACTGGGAGGCACGTACGGTTCTTTGTCTCCCGCACTGGCGTCACTCCAATCACTACTCTTCTCTGGGCACCAGGGGAACTTCTCTTGTTGGGACACTGAGCAATGTGGTGTCCCCCCTTGCCACAGTAGAAGCAGGCCCCTTCTCTGCGACGGCGATTCTTCTCCTCCACAGGGATGCGAGTACGGCCCAGTTGCATTGGTTCTGGCTCTGGAGGACTGCCGCCAGTAGGGGGTGGTAGAGGTGGAGTGCTCTGGAAGAGTGGGTTAGGTCGTCTGCGGGAGGCGAAGTGTCTGCATTCTTCCAATCGCGAATCCACGCAAATAGCCAAGTCGACCAAGTCATCCAAATCCTCCGGTAACTCCCGGGAAACCAGCTCATCATTTAACGCTTCAGAAAGCCCGTTAAAAAAGGCATCGAACAAAGCTGTATGTCCCCACCTGCTGTTGGTAGCCAGTGTCTGGAAATCAATGGCGTAGTCGACCACGGAACGGCTCCCCTGTCGAATGCGCAGAATTTCTCGTCCCGCCTCATGACCCAGCTTTGTGCGGTCGAAGATGCGCCTCATCTCCTCACCCAGCAGATTAGACGTTTGCACGCAGGGTAGATCTGCTTCCCATGCAGCCGTAGCCCACTGCTTGGCCCTTTCCGTCAGTTGCGTGATGAATGCAACCCGAGCTCTTTCGGTGGGGAATGATGAGGGCTGTAGGCTGAAAATGAGCTTGCACTGGGTGAGAAAAGCCCGACATGCTCCCAGGTTCCCGTCGTACCTCTCAGGCGGTGGCAGACGTGGCTCGCAGACTGGCAGTGGCGGAGCAGACGCAGGAGCAGGAGTGGCGTGGACGGCAGGCTGGGGAGACTGTAGCCGCTGTGCGTCTTGCACTAAAAAGGGTTCGGTACACAGGCATAGGTTTGGAGGAGAAGCAAACTCATAAGCCAAAGACAGTCCAAATCCAAAACCAGGGCAGCTAAAACAATAACAAGGTCGGGCAGAAAAAAGTAATGCAGTAGCACAGGACAGAGCTTTATACAGGTGTAATGCAGTAGCACAGGCCAGAGCTGTAAACAGGTGTAATGCAGTAGCTAAGGTCAGACCTGTAAACAGGTGAAATGGAGGAGCACAGGACAGAGCTGTAAACAGGTGTAATGGAGGAGCACAGGCCAGAGCTGTAAACAGGTGTAATGGAGGAGCCCAGGTCAGAGCTGTAAAAAGGTGTAACGGAGGAGCACAGGCCAGAGCTGTAAACAGGTGTAATGGAGGACCGCAGGACAGAGCTGTAAACAGGTGTAATGGAGGAGCTGTTGGGATTTACGAAATGAACCAAGTGCGACAATCAGTAGAATACAAAAAGGAGGCTTTATTTCTGAAGGGGAAAACCCCCCAACAGAGCTGGCAACGGTACAAAGTCCACAATCCAAAAACAGTATCCAATGGGCGTAATCCAGAATCGTAACCAGCCCACCAATAACAAAGTTCGTGGTAAGATAAAAAGGGTTCGGTACACAGGCATCTTGAAGAACTGAGCCCTCTTATCAAAACATTCACGTTTAATATCTAAAAGAGTCAGTAGATTTGAAGAAATTAAAAACAATAATCGCCTGTCGGACACTTACACTCCATCTGCAGTGGATAACTCCCCCTACCCACTGCAAGCCTTCGTACTCTTTCATAATAATGGCCACTAGGTGGCAACCACAAGTCGACGACGAATGAGGAACAATCAGTGCCGAGCTTACAAATGCGTTACCAGCAGCAGACGGAATGGCGGAAACCACGTGTAAATAGTAAACAATCCGCGATGATCATGGCAGGAAATACTTCCCAAAAAAGGGTATTCTGTTGTGCCGAAGGGCTTTCATGCTTGTGTGCGGTATGTCAGTGCGATATAAGATTAGGAAGCACGTGGGTCGCCCAGAGCTAATGACAAGCGATGTGTTAGATTCTCAGCTTAAAGCAGGATGAGTGCGCTGGTTGGATGGTTGTGATCAGGTGACCTAGTGGCCATTATTATGAAAGAGTACGAAGTCTTGCAGTGGGTAGGGGGAGTTACCCACTGCAGATGGAGTGTATCGGACACTGAGATATATTAAAACCTTGTCCGACTTTCGGACACGAGACACTGCGTGTTACAGTAGACACTGTGCAAGTTACCCCTGCTATGGGCACTAACACATCCCCATAGCATCACAGATGCTGGCTTTTGAACTCTGCGCTGATAACAATCTGGATGGTCCTTTTCCTCTTCAGCCCAGAGGACACAACATCCATGATTTCCAAAAACAATTTGAAATGTGGACTCATCAGACCACAGCACACTTTTCCACTTTGTGTCTGTCCATCTCAGTTGAGCTCGGGCCCAGAGAAGCTGGCAGCGTTTCTGGATGTTTTTGATACATGGCTTTTGCTTTGCATGGTAATATTCTGACTTACACTTGTAGCAACAAATTGTGTAAACTAACAATGGTTTTCCGAAGTGTTCTTGCACCTATATGGTAATATCCTTTTCAGAATGAGGTTTCTAATGCGGTACTACCTGAGGGGCCGACGGTCACAGTCATTCAGTGTTGATTTTTGGCCTTGCAGCTTACATGCAGAGATTTCTCCGGATTCTCTGAATCTTTTGATGATATTATGGACTGCAGATGATAAAATCCCTAAATTCCTTGCAATTGCTCGTTGAGACACGTTGTTCTTATTCTGTTTGCTAATGCAGTTGTTCACAAAGTGGTGAACCTCGCCCCATCCTTGCTTGTGAACGACTGAGCCTTTCAGGGATGCTTCTTTTATACCTAATCATGACCAAGGGCGTAGGTTTGTATATGGAAGGTCGGGACATGTCCCTACCAATATTTTGGGAAGCCAGATTGTCCCTACCAATATTTCAGTAAACTCGTTCTTATCATCTTTTCAGACAAGCCATATCAGACCCAAATGTGGAGGCTACGTCTCCAAGGCAACCTATTTATGTAATTTGCATTTCATTGGTTGAAAGGGCAGGGCTATCTGAAGGCTAAAAGTCAAAAGTAAATTGACCACGCTCTTCAGGTCATGAATATTCATTTTTGTCCAAAGCGGGTTTTGAGACGCGGAACTGCATCGCCAGCTTTGATTATGTGTTTGCAATGTCTTACCCATAGAAGAGAACTGTAATTTGGCATTTGTTCCAGATTTTTCTTCATCGCATAACAATAGCACTTTTCCCATGGCCCAACTCATGACATGCATTGATATTACCTTAGATACATATCAGTTTTGTGGAAGTTTCATTGTCTGGGAGCATTAGGAAAAAAAAAGTTGCTTCATCTTAAGTCATGCAGCTAATATTTCTCCAGACTGAATGCCACGTGTAATGTTGGTTGAATTAGTGATCTAACTAGTCAGAAACAGACTTGCTAGCTACCTTTAAGTCAGTTATCCCCCGCCGCGTGATAAGCGCAAAGCGGGGTGATATAGCATTGGGCTCCGTGCGTCCGTACGTCCGTACAGACACATAAAATTGAGGCGGCAGGTGATATTGCTATGTTAGTGGCAAACACTTGTTTTTACCAGAGAATTGTCAACAGATGTTAATTAAACATGTTTGCTTGTTCACTAGCGAATTAAACCTGGTTTCTGTCACATGTTGGTTAGTAATCGAGTTGTTAGCGGTGGTAAATATAAGCCAGGTGGATATGTCAAATTATGAGGTGAATTTCAGTGGAGAAATCCAGCGAAGGTGCCATTATTAATTAATTACTTCATATTCAGGAACTAGAGAAACGGCGCAAGCTGTTGAGAACACAGGTGTATCAGGGCTTCAGGTGAGGTCATAATTATGACTTGCTCTTTGGAATTACAGGGAAAGCATTAAAGTTAGTCTCATGATGTTCAGCAAATATAACCTTTGAAAGTCAAAATGTCCGAACCAACTTTGGCTCAGTGGGGGAACTGAAAGAAACACGTAATCGTAAATCTAACTTGATCCAGTCCAAATAACGCTCAGTTTGCAGCTTGTCCAAGTCATATTCGATGGTCCATTTTGAGGTGTTTATCGAGGTTGCAGTTACATTACCGCATAATAAGATGCTTAATAGGGAGGATTGCCAGCTGGCTTGCTAAGGTGGTTATATATTCACTCGCTTGGTATCAATGTCCAGGTTACTAGATCTGAGCGGGTTTCATGAGTGCGCTGAGATGGACTGCAGCTGTTAGTTAAGGTTTTGGAAAGTTTATGCATCTTTGTTTGAAAATTTTGGAGGCACCTTGTGTAGCATAATTAAAAAAACAGAGAAACACTCATTTGGATAATCCCTGTATACAATAAAGGCAGTATCTGCACTCAGATTTACAAAAATATTTGCGCGCTCGCATCATATACGTGTCCCTACCAATTCTCACGTTAAACCTACGCCCTTGATCATGACACTCACCTGTTTCCAATTAACCTTTTCACCTGTGGAATGTTCCAAACAGGTGCTTTCTGAGTATTCCTCTACTTTCCCAGTCTTTTGTTACCCCTGTCCCAGCTTTTTTGGAAAGTGTTGCAGGCAACGGATTCAAAATGAGTGAATATTTCCAAAAAAAACAATGGAGTTTATCAGTTTGAACATTAATTATCTTGTCTTTGTAGTGTACTCAATTCAATATAGGTAAAATTGTCATGGTTATGGTTTTTAGTCATGTTTATGTTCATGTTCAGTGTTCATAGTTTTGTCTTTTATTTATTCTTTTTGGTTATTGTAATACTCAGGTTTTGGTTCATTCCATGTTTCAGTTCCATTGCACTTGTCTCCCCTGTCTTGTGATCTAGTTGGTTTAGTCCGTCTTCCCTGTCTGTGTGCGCACTGACTTCGGGTGATTTAAATGAATTCCGGTGTTTAATATATTCCTTCAATTCTCGTTTTCTTCCTTCGTCTTTCTGTTCTGATTACTAGCATAACTAACATTTGTATTTTGTATCATAGTCTACTAACACGACTAATCCATGTATATGGGCCATTCTACCGAATTTGTCCAAACTGTGGTCCCACACTAAAAAAACTATGTAAAAAAAGAATTAAGAATTCAGACTTTACATATTTACTAAGATTCTGTTATGATCTATTTAACACACAAGACAGCAAATAGATAGTAGAAAGCTAAGTATATACAAAATCATCATTTATAGTGTACTTTGTATTGGGAAGTGGTCGTCCCAACCCCCAAGCCCTAAATTTCGACCTATGAAAATAATACTTAAAAGAATTTTGTATTTTCTGGCAATCATGTTTTTTAAAATATCTTGTCGATTTCTTTTAAACAGCATTGAAAAGATGTGGATGCATTTTGGGTTTATTTTGTAAATTACAAAAGATCATTCAAAAAATGTTGTCCCACGCTTTTCATGTCACACCCGAAACACGGATAGTTTGACCACATAGGTGGAGCCTGGTTTTAGCCACACCCCTGCATTTTTGATTGGGCAGAGACTCAGCATCCCTCTACCTTGTGGCTGCATGGTGAGTCGTTACCTCTCATCGTTTTGGAGTAAATGTGCTCCAAAATCTGAAAATCTGTCTGGAACATTTTGACTTGTCACTACCGAACACATATTCTCTGCAATTCGGTAAACTTTTGGAGGTTTAATGCAACATATTGTGTTTTAATGTGTGTACATCTGTTCAAACGTCCATTTGCTGGCCATGTGCTTAGTAGCAATTTGTGGCTTTCAGCTGAAATTTGCAAAAATTGTCACAACCGAAACAGTCACAACCGAAACAGATGGTAGGGTTTCGGTTGTGACATTATTGTTTCGGTTGAGACAACATGTAATGTTCCAGTTACACTGTCATTCTGTGCCTTGTCGCCTTCCATGAAGCATGATCCACCTGCCATTTGGGCTCAACTTCAACCGGTGCTTCAGTTTCTGAAGGAGAACCGTCCGAGGATCCAGAAACTCTTTTTCATCAGTGATGGACCAACCATGCAATACAGACGAAAGAAGAACTTCTACCTCATGAGCACCATTCCTTTCCAGATGGGATTCACTGCTGTAAACTGGAGTTTCCTGGAAGCTGGCCACGGCAAAGGGCCTGCTGATGGTGTTGGAGCCACCATAAAAAGAAGCGCTGATTCCCAGGTGGCCCGGGGTACTGACATATCCACAGCGAAATTTCCCTCTATGATACACTCCTTCCTCTCGCCAAAGTCAAGCTCCTCTACGTGGAGGAAGAACAGATATACAGAGTAAGTGCGCTCCTTCCAATGAGGTGACGACCATCAAGGGTACGCTGTCCGTTCACCAAGTGATTTGCACTACGCCTGGCACAATCCATTATAGAGTGCTCAGCTGCTTCTGCAACAGGTATGATTCAACTTACGCCCTGATTATTGTATCATTGCATTTTCTGTAGGCCTATATTGATATAATTTTTTTGTGTTCATGTTTCTATGTAGTATACATCATGTACTGTATTGGTATATTATATTTCCGTACCTTCTCTGTTGCTGTGGCAAAACCAAATTTCCCCACACCTGGGATTAATAAAGGTTTATTTTATCTTGTATGTTCTTAGAGAGGCCATCTGTCCCTGTTTCCAACCGTCGTCCTTCATCATTGCACCACCAGCACAGCCTGGAAGAGATGGTGGAGCAGCTGAACCAACAGCCCCCAAAGAGGGAAGCCATTCCACCTCGAGCTCTGGGTGTGAAGGGACTCTCTGTCCAATTGATGGTGTCAGTGAAGACCTTGTGGGAAAATGGTGTGTTGTCACGTATGACAATGATCCATATCCTGGAATCATTGCAGACATCACATAAGGTGATTTGTACATGTTTTTGGTTTTCTCTCCTATTTCACTGTTCACTATTAGTTTGCATGATATTTCTAATTCTAACACATATTTTAACCCTCATGTGCAGATTCCCTGGAGGTCAAAGTCATACACAAAACTGGGCCAAACCGCTTTTCCTGGCCGCGAAGGGAGGACAAGATTTGGTACACTGGGAACAAGGTTGTCACCCTAATCCTTCCACCAGACAAGGTGACGGCCAGGCATGTGCAACTCATCCCAGGTCTGTTCACCGCAATATGGCTAAAAGTGGATTGTTAGCCCAAGGGTGTTCAGAACATTATTGTTTAGAAGTGGTTGGTTTTGTTTTAAGTTCATTAAAGTTGTCACAAAACACTTTCTGTCTGGTGTGTGTATTTAAAAAAAAAAAAGATGTTTGAAGTAATGTTACAGTAGATGCGTTGTGATGTTTGAGTAGACTAATGCTGGCCTTCAAAATAAATGTCTTCAATAATAGAATACTTCATTTCATTCATTATCAACATTTGTGTTCGTAATATTCCCAATGTAAGGCATGTTACAAGTTAATCTTAAGCAATGTGGTGGAGGGAATATGATACAACCTTGCACACAAAAAATAATGGTCACTACCGAAACGGTGCTGTCACAATCGAAACATTGGGTGTTTTGTAAAAAATAAAAAATATTGAGTCATCAACTAACCTTTTATGATGACTATTAGTCAAATGCATGTTCAATTTCATAACTCATTAACTCCGAGATCTATATAATCAGTGGAATTCATTTTCCAAGAAAAGATTGGATGTTGATTTTGATGAGTCATAGAAATAGAACTTTGGAAAATGTTTAAAATTTCATTTTTATTGATTTGGATGTAAAACCCTTCCAGAAAAATTTATAAAAATATTCTTTTGAGGGGGCCTGGAAGTTCAATATGAACAAATTTATTTAATACCTTTTATTGCAGTGTGTTGCTATGTTTCGGTTGTGACACATTTTGGGAGCGGACAAAACATTTCAAGACCAGGCAGAAATTACAATATGAATATTGACTGCACTTTACAAGATATATGTGCCTTAAATATGGTACAACATATGTATAGACAAAGTTTTGGGAAAAAAAACACTTCAAAAAAAAATTTTACAACCCTGCATTTTGGACAAATTCAGTAGAATGGCCCATATAGATTACTAACTTACTAACAAGCACTCTAGTTAAATATGTAAAGTTGCACCGCTACTAATTTTGACTAATTCCCTCTCAGCAATCGCCCTGTTCTAATCTCCGCCTCTTGCTCAGCTGTCCCTGCTTTCTCCTGAGTTTCAGTGAGAATCTCTCGCACGTGCTAAATTACTCTCCTGCACTCGTTATCTGTGCACTTAGAACTCCTTGACCGGAGCTGTTTAAATGTCATAGGCTATTTGTGTGATTCCCGCCCGTGCCTTGGCTTTCGCCAGTTTTCATGGTTAGGGTTTCCCTCCTGTGATTCTCCCATTGTTAGTCTGATCGATTTCACCTGTTTCCTGCATAGCATGTGACTTCCCTCTCGTCTATTTAAGCAGTCTTTTCACAGCCAGCTCCTGGTTAGAATGTTGATCAATATTACATTGTGCAGAGCGCCTTGTATGCCATTGAGTATTGTTTCTATCCTACTGGATTCTTCGACTTCGATTCTTGCCATTGCCCTTTTCGTATTGTTTCTGTCTTTCTGGATTTCGACCCATTTTTGTATGACCATGATTTCTGTGTTTGGATGCCCTGTGTATGACCCTTGGCTTTGTCCATCGACTACAACTTTTTGCCTATCGTTTTTGTACCTTTGTTCATCTGTCTTACTGGTTCTGACCCCTGCCTGTCTAGTCAACGCTGTTTTTGGATTTCGTATTGTGGCTTGGCAATTCCTGTGTTTTTTGGCTTTGACTTGGACTCCATTAAAGGCATACGTTTTTTGGATTTCTGTATCTCACGAGTGTTTCCTGAACTGTACCTCACACGAATAGGATTTGCAAATCATTATATTCTGTTTTTTCACATTTTACACAATGTCCCAACTTCGTTGGTGTGGGGTTTGTTCATCCATCTCACCTAATTCATACAGTACATCTCCTGTTTATGGTATCATGAATGACTGGTATTTTCACTTTCAGTCAGGGATCATCATGAAACTGAGACCCCATTTCTCCAACATCATTTCATATGGGTCAGATGTCGAAATCATCAAGAAACTCAGAAGCACTGATGGTTAATTTATTTACCTGGGAGAAAAGAAAACCAGGAATGGATTAGGATTTACGGTCCAGATTTGATGATTCCGCTTTAAGTGGTTAGAATGTTGATGGGGTTACTGGGGTTACTGAACAGAATGTGCTTCAGGGGAGTGAAGGCAGTACCCCACAGCCATTAATCCTCAGGTGAAGGTCACTGAGCAAAAGTCAAAGGTCATTCGGGTACGATATGGCCACCCAACAAGGCGAGTCCACAAGTTCCTGCTGCCGGGTTTGCTCACTCGGTTGTGGCGCCGCATTTGCAGAGCTGAAGTTACTAATACGGCGTGGGTTCGATCCCCAGTCGTACCAACCAGCAGTGGTCAGCAGCTTTTTCAGAACAGCGCACGATTGGCTAAAGCACTGTTGGGATGCAAATTGGGAAGGGACTGCTGGGAAGGGAAATTAAAATGATTGCCTTGTTCGTTGCTCAAGCGCCTCCTGTTGGCCAGCTGGGGACTCATCAGCAAGATCCTAAGCTTGTTCATGTTCGGGTTTCCTCTTCCCTCGTTCTGAACTTGCGATTGTATCAACCAATGAGTGTAAAGATGCAGGGGCTGACAGGCGCGTGCTTCGGCGGAGAGCTGCGAACCTAGTCGTGAACTGTCTCTCTCCTGAGCTGGCAACAGGGGGCTGCAGACAAGCAAGCCTTATACATAGTTCTCGGATTGGTGATTCCAGATTTGGGTGGGATTGGAGAGCCAAATTTGTTTTAAAAAATTAATCAATTAATCAAAAAATGAAGTTCTAACCATAGTTCTAAGCAGTTACAGAGAAATTGCCTGGACAATGGCTGGATGCCCGTCCGCCCATCTGCAAAGAGGACGACAATACCCCTCTGCTCCTTAGTTCAGACCGAGGGGTAATAAAAACTACATTTTCTCTCTCAAGAGCCACAGCTCCCCAGCATGATGTAGTTTGTCTTGAAAATGACTAATCCCACATCCCCCACTTCTTCTCTTGTATTCTACTTGGTGCCGGACGAGGCGATCTAGTCCCGTGGAAACGAGTGGCGGGCACTGGCGAGACCGACTGACATCGAGAGGCCATAAGGAGCTGAGGACAGACACGGTGAAGGACGCAGTCTGTCTGGCTGCCTGGAGGACACGCCCACCAGTGCCCGTCTCGCTCAATCTCCTTCTATCATTTGGCAGACAGGCTGCGCATTGGAGCCCAGCAAAGCGCACACCTGGCTGAATTACATCATCTTAGCATTAACACCTCTGTGCTCGATTAATCTTGCCTAGTCTGATTAATTTGTAATCTTCACTTTCTCATGATTAAGCTACAATGATCACGGCGGACGACTGTTGTCGGCTCACAGCGTCAGAGCATCGGTTACTTCTGAAAGGGCTGTGCCTTGACATTACATAAAGTTGGAAAGTGTTCCATGGTAAGAATGAGTTTGGATGGAGTTGCATTGCTGTACCAACGAGCCGGTGCCATCTCTGTCCTGTGCTAAAACACTGGTGAAATTAATTTTTTTTTTTTTTAATATCAGCGCTAGCAGGGCTGTATTAATGGTAAATCAACTGTGACATGGTTTAAATGAGTTACTGAGGAAACAATTTTTCATTCACATTGCACTGATCTCATGTTCTGAGAGGTGATTGACCTTCCTTGAACTTCAGTTAACATGTGCTGCACAGTAGCTGTTTTTTCTTGGACTTCCAACTTGTCACATCTAACTCTGACAGTGCAAATGACTCATTAGCGCCGTGAGAAATGCCAGCTGAGATGATGTCTGTCAGAGATTAAACCAGAACGGGTTCTACATGGTACACATAAAAAGAACCAGTGCACTAAAGGTCAAAGGCTTAAAATATAGCTCGGAAGATTTTTTTTAGGGTGAGACTCTGTGGAATGATAGCAACGCCACATAACACAGGGACAAAAATGGTTCATTTAGCCCAGCAAAGCTTACTATTTTTCAATAACTGAACAGAACTTAACAGTTAGGACACTAAAGAACAATATAGTACCCAACACTGTACTCAGTCAGGTCCTGAAAACCCCCTGAGTTTGCGCTGTGATTACACCATTCACTGAGCTATTCCACTCCTACTACTAATATTACTGACGAAAAAAGAAAGAAAAAAAAATTTTTTAAGGTCAGTGTGAAATGTAATTTTTCTCTAAATTACCATTAACGACCAGCAGCTCGACCAACTGAATGCAGAGTTTGACAGGATCATGGTGTGGAGATACCGTAAGTACCCACAGGATGAGGATAATGTCACAGTACCTCACAGAGCACTGAAGGCTCCTCATCAGATAACCAAGCCCCTTCCTACAGTCACCTTGAGAGCCTCTCGGCATACGAGGACCTGCTTCACCAATCAGACAGACCGTATCATATTTCATGCCCTTCAGGCTGTAATTACGCATGCAGCACACTCTTAAGGCTGTTTTATACTTCTGCCTAGTACACATATATATTGACATGTGCAAAAGTTACAAATTAAGTCTATATACTGCACGTTATGCCCGTCCTCATAAATTATAAAGCACATAGTTAGCAGTGTGTGGTCACACATTCTGCTGAGATGATGGTTGTTTTTCTGATGATTTAATGGGAATTAAAAAAACCTTTACAATGAATTTTAGAGGACAAATACAGAACGATTGACTGCATTGAGATGGTTAAATGTTTACGGAAGAGGTTTGATGACAAGGGCTTTAGATGGTTGAATGTATACGGAAGAGGTTTGATGACACGGGGTCTAGATGGTTGAATGTTTATGGAAGAGGGTTGAAGACAAGGGCTTTAGATGGTTGAATGTTTACGAAAGAGGTTTGATGACAAGGGCTTTAGATGGTTGAATGTTTACGGAAGAGGTTTGATGACACAGGCTTTAGATGATTGAATGTTTACGGAAGAGGTTTGATGACAAGGGCTTTAGACAGTTGAATGTTTACGGAAGAGGTTTGATGACATGGGCTTTAGATGGTTGAATGTTTACGGAAGAGGTTTGATGACAAGGGCTTTAGATGATTGAATGTTTACGGAAGAGGTTTGATGACAAGGGCTTTAGACGGTTGAATGTTTACGGAAGAGGTTTGATGACATGGGCTTTAGATGGTTGAATGTTTACGGAAGAGGTTTGATGACAAGGGCTTTAGATGGTTGAATGTTTACGGAAGAGGTTTGCTGAAGAGGTTTGATGACAAGGGCTTTAGACGGTTGAATGTTTACGGAAGAGGTTTGATGACATGGGCTTTAGACGGTTGAATGTTTACGGAAGAGGTTTGATGACATGGGCTTTAGATGGTTGAATGTTTACGGAAGAGGTTTGATGACAAGGGCTTTAGATGGTTGAATGTTTACGGAAGAGGTTTGCTGAAGAGGTTTGATGACAAGGGCTTTAGACGGTTGAATGTTTACGGAAGAGGTTTGATGACAAGGGCTTTAGATGGTTCAATGTTTACGGAAGAGGTTTGATGACACGGGCTTTAGATGGTTGAATGTTTACGGAAGAGGTTTGATGACACGGGCATACTTTATTAACACATAAGCTTCAGTGTCAGTTCAGTCAGGCTGGTCACAAGCCTGTTTCTGTCCAATTGTTTTTAACTTTAGCTCCTTTCCCCTAATTGGTGAGCTTTTATAACCAAGGCATCCATTTCTCTGGCGCCATGCCCTCTACATTGCTTGTACTTGGGTTACTAAGACATATCCCAGATAGCAAAAAGTGATTGAATCAACATTGTGATATTGTCAGGCTGAAGATTGCAATCAAAATTGATGTCAGATATTGAAAAAGACATTGAAACTGCTCGCTATGATCAACATGGAAATAAAAATGAATATCCAATCAATTCTGGCAATGAGTCAACCTTGATTCAACTAAGATATGATCAACATTGAAAGAATGTAGAATTGCATCAACATTGATTCAACTATATATAGGCATTGCATTATACATTGAAACAATGTTTTTATTTAAGGGCCATTTCAACATTTTTCAACCCTCCTATGTTTTTAAAATGCCTCATTAAAAAAAATCACTTTATTACTCTATTTATGGTATAGTTCAACAAGGAGCATGCCAAAGTAATCTACTAGTCAGTGATATCACTGCCATATGCCTGAATGGCATCACTGAATGGCAGTGATGTCACTTATAGACAAGTTTGGAGCAACCCCCACAGAACTTTAACACCAAATACAATAAAATGATTAATTTTTAAATGAGGCATATTAAAAACATACACACAATGGTTAAAATGCTGAAATAGTCCATTAAGTATGCTCAACTGCAGTGGTTCTCAACCTTTCTATACAAAGGCCACTATTTTACAGGGACATCTTTTGTTGGACCCCAAACTTGATTATAATGATTTCATAGGTGAATATTCAAAAATGTTTTGTGAGCTTGTAGCTTGGCTATTTCCTTTCTTTTTTTTTTAAAGAAATCAAGTGTGTCACAGTCTGAGGAGGCTTGACCCCAAACGCACCACTCAGAGGCAGATATTCAGGAAAAAACTCAGTAGAGCGTTTATTGAAAGACAACAAAAGCACTGAGCAGGCAGATGAGTCCAGAGCTGGACGGGGGAGCCGACAGGAGCTGAGCAGGTCAGGGTAAGCGGGCAGGGCCGGAGCTGGGCAGGTTAGGGTAGGTGGGCAGGGCCGGAGCTGGGCAGGTCAGGGTAGGCGGGCAGGACCGGAGCTGGGCAGGTTAGGTTAGGCAAGCAGGACCGGAGCTGGGCAGGTCAGGGTAGGCGGGCAGGGCCGGAGCTGGGCAGGTCAGGGTAGGTGGGCAGGGCCGGAGCTGGGCAGGTCAGGGTAGGCGGGAAGGGCAGGAGCTGGGCAGGTTAGGGTAGGTGGGCAGGGCCGGAGCTGGGCAGGTCAGGGTAGGCGGGCAGGACCGGAGCTGGGCAGGTCAGGGTAGGCGGGCAGGACCGGAGCTGGGCAGGTTAGGTTAGGCAAGCAGGACCGGAGCTGGGCAGGTCAGGGTAGGCGGGCAGGGCCGGAGCTGGGCAGGTTAGGGTAGGCGGGCAGGGCCGGAGCTGGGCAGGTCAGGGTAGGCGGTCAGGGCCGGAGCTGGGCAGGTCAGGGTAGGCGGGCAGGGCAGGAGCTGGGCAGGTTAGGGTAGGCGGGCAGGGCAGGAGCTGAGCAGAAACAAACTTAGCCAAGATTAAGGAACTGAATACTCAAGACTGTCTTTAAACAGAATCTACAACAAACTGGCACACAACAGAGGACAAAACAAGGTTATACAGGGGAAGAAACAGGTGAGATGTGTTCGTCAGTCTAATGGTGAGAGAGCAGGCAGTGCAGAGGCTGGAATCAGTAATTGGATAATTGAAAGGAATGTTGATTGCGTGAGTGAATGCAAGGGAAGCCAGTGAACAACATGCACAGCACAGACAAGAACCAAAACTACAGACAGTAGGGTTACGAGAAGACAAGGGGCTCTAAATTCGTAGACCAGGCGCAGGCGCGGCGCAGGCACGGCGAATGGGGGGTGCGCTGCATCAACGGGGTGTGTCCAGGCGTATGTTGCAATTTCGTGCCCAGTGCAGACTGGCGCAAGTACTCCTCTGTCCCGCCTTGCTGCGCAAGTGGCAAAGAAGGCGTGTTTGGGTATAGCACAGCCGAGTCAAATCTTCACCAATCAAATGAGCTCCTCTCCTCACCTTTAATGTGTAGGAATATAGAAGCCTCTGTTCTATATCTGAATGATGCGTTAATGTTGAATTTTACTTTGCTGCTTCGGGCATATTTTCTGCACCGCTTACGCCTATATTAAGCATTACGAATATGAGTTAGCTGGCTAGCTAGGGCATTCGCGAATTACAAAAGTATTATCATGAGCGAACTTGAATGGAATTTCAAAACGAAACTATGTCAGATCATTCAAACTTATGAAGTTGGAATGAAATATGACATTTGCTCATTGGGAAGAGAAACGATGGATACCGTGTTCCTATTATTACACCCTGTTGCTGCTTAAAATGTTGAGATTAATATGCATGGATAACATGCATGGACCTTTGTGTCCGAAGGTCTGACAGGGTTTTAATATATCTCCGTGTCCGACAGTCGATTATTGTTTTTAATTTCTTCAAATCTACTGACTCTTTCAGATATTAAACGTGAATGTTTTGATAAGAGGGCTCAGTTCGTCAAGATGAGTACCGACAATTTCAATCAATGTTTCTGTTTTAGCTCTGCTCAATAAAGTGGGTCGATATTGCGCGAGACAATGTACAATGCCTCCGTGTCTGACAAAAAAAAAAAAAAAGGACGATTAGAACAGATTGATAACGAAATAAAGAATAAAAAGAAAAATTTTAACAACAGAACATCCAATGAACACTGCGATTTATTTATTTGCGGGTCATCTTTTTTGGATGTTCCGTTTGTTAGTGATATATTTTTATCATATATTCTTGATATATTCTTTATTTCGTTATAAATGTGTTCTCATTTCAATACTTTGACTTTTTGCTGGGTGCCGGACATGGAGTATTTTGCATTTGGCGTTGGACAGTCTTGATCGTGCATGTGATAATTTATTCACACTGTCAATAGTCATGGAATTGATTTGCTCACTGACTACAAGCACAATTTTATCTCTGCTGTGGAAATAAATCGTGAATCTGTTGGATCCATCTGGCTAATTTTCAAAAGAAAGACAAAATAAAGACTGTTGTCTATCTTCAACGGAAGAAAACATTTGAATAGGCCAAAAAGACCAAGAAAAGTCGATAGCCATCAATTTGCATTTTGTGAAGGTCGAACACAAACATGGCCAAGTTGTCCGTCTAATAATTCCTGGAATACTAGGAAAAATTAGAACTTTTATGACTTTCAGCTTTATACTAAAACCCTGTCCGACTATCCCGTCTTTGCATTGACTTTGACTGTAATCAGTCGTGCGAAAAATTTGTTTCGTGTCCATTGTGCAAGCGGCTTTACTGAGCATAGAACGCAAGCAGAGAAAGATGTGAAGTCGTTAGTTTGCATCACAGATTCAGCTGCGTTAATTAAGCCGGGTCAAGTTTCCATTACGCGTGCCAATCGCCTTTAATCTGACATCAGGACAATCGATATAGATACTATAATTTATGTCCTTATTCAGATAGTTACATTAAATAGTGCTTCCTGTAATTATTTATTGCATTGAAATGTGCCTGACATTCTGAGAACCTGCCAGTGAGATATCGGTGACATGTGCGCAGTGCCAAATTACCACTGCACAGAAATTAAACCAGGTTTGAGCTGGCAAGTTTTCTGCGCAACTCCAGCGGAGACTTTTTCTACGAAATTGTCACTGCATCTTGATGAATATGTGACACCTCCCCCTACTACGCTGCCACACCCATCTCGGCGCACGTCCGTCTACCAAAGGCTGTGCACGGTGTTGCACCTCACGAAATTACCACTGCGCGGGATGCGCCAGACGAAATTACCACTGCGTGGGCTGCGCCACACCACACCACCTGCATTGCGCCAAGAAATTAGAGCCCATAGTCTCTCCAGCGTGTCCTGGGTCTGCCTCAGAGCTCCTCCCAGTTGGACATGCCTGGAAAACCTCTCAAGGGAGGCGTCCAGGAGGCATTCGGACCAGATACCCGAACCACCTCAACTGACTCCTCTCGACACGGAGGAGCAGCGGTTCGAGTCTGAGCCCCTCCCGGATGTCTGAGCTCCTCACCCTATCCCTCAGGGTCAGCCCAGCCACCCTACAGAGAAAACTCATTTCGACAGCATGTATTCGCAATCTTATTCTTCCCGTCTCTACCCAAAGCTTGTGACCATAGGTGAGGGTCGAATGTAGGTTGATCAGTAAATCGAGAGGTTCGCTTTCATGCTCAGCTCCTTCTTCACCACAGCGGACGAGCACAATGGGCCTGGGAAAAACCCGGCCACCAGGCAGTCGCATACGAGCTGCCCTCCCGTGCCTGGGTCCAATCCGGGCGACGTTCTTATTTCCAAAGGGGAACTTTCCATAGGAATCTTGGGAATTGTTTTTCATCTGGCGCTTCATCTGGGACCAATTTGCCAAGGGAGATCCTACCAGGAGCTAAGCTTCAGACAACACAGCTCCCAAGATCCCAGGGGCACGCAAACTCCTCCACCACAATAAGGTAGCAATTCACGGAGGAGGCTTCAGAAAATGGATTTTTTAGAACTACTTAATTGGCAACGAAAAAAGATTTGAAGGCACTCTGGTAGTGGAAAAAAGTAAAAAGACTTTATTGGATGGCTAATGCATCAATAAGATTAAAAAGCGCACCTACGCGTTATGGCCAGACAGGCCTTCATCAGGGTGGCTAACCCATTTGTGAATCAAGGCACCATTCAAAACAGGTAAAACAGGATAACAGGACAACAATAAAGGACACAATGTCACACATATTAGGGGCAAGGAAAAATAACAAATAAGAAAAACATGTGTACCACCCAGAAACACAAACATATATTATAAAATGGAGAATAGTCTATTTCTTCATTTAAACCTGGAAATTCCATGGCCTTGAGCTGGAAAATCCAAAACCTCTCGCGTTAATTGGCCACTTAATGATACCATTGGCTCACTGTAGCTGAAGTGGTTTTGACAAAAGAGGAGTTGAACAGCTCGTTGGGAGGAGCTGTTCAGAGAGGAAATCACGCTCACGAAATCACGTTCTTGGATTGTGGCGAAATCCCTGTACCTTATGTTTAGAAACTTTGAAGAGGTTGAACCTGGACAACACATTATAACATTACTAATATGTGTTATAAGCATGTTTGGTCCCCTTTAAAAACACTCCTGATGAGTAATGGAGAGATGGAAAGAGATGAAGCTAATCCTGAGACAACTTAGCATTAGTGGAAGGGCTTTTCTGCCCTGAATTGAGTTCTTCGTCTGCAGTACCCTTTATGTTTGTGGTGTAATTTCTAACATTTAAATCCCTTGACATAAAGCTGATCTAATGCTCACGTCTTTCATATGATGTCAATTTATGTCAAATACTTTTGTCTACAGATATTATTTGAGATATTGTCATAGTCTTAGCAGGAAGTATTGTCCAATGAAACCCAAATAACTGTAAGTGCTTGGACAGATTGAACACACCTGTCACTTCATTTTTCAGGTTGCACTTTATGCCTTGAAATGATCAGGGCTGTATTTGCATCATTGACGTATTTTCATTTTCACCATATCATATGTACTGTGGAAAGACCCGACCTATCAGCTTCAGTCCAACTCTTAATCCGATGTGACGTGAACCCATTCGCCAATGAACTTTTTAGCCATTCTTTTAAAATGATTACAACTATAAAGCACATTTTATTAATACATATTTTTGTTCAAAGCCGATTTCTGTAGAGACCAGTTTGTGCTCTACTCTAGAAGAGATTAGTATGTGCTGCTGACTTTTCCCAATTTGAAAAAAAAAAAAAAAACTTGAAAGAAGTTGTTTCAGCAACAGTGTCTAGGAATTATTGGGCCAGACATTGTCATGATGAATTATGCTGACCTACACAACAACAACAAAAAGAAAAAGTGAAATCACACTGGACTTATCCATAAACCCACACTTTTCAGCCACTGTGTTTCACTTCCTGCAGTCGCTGGTACCTTCAAATGGGCAGCTGGAGCCAAGACTATTGATTAAGAAAAAGAGTCTCGTTCAATTAATGAGCCCCTGATCCTCATTATAGGAGTTTTGCTCTCATTTGTTTTTGTGTTGTTTTTAAATACCCTAAAGTGCTGCGACAGCGTTAATTATTAATAAAATGCTTTGTTCTTCCTCCAAGAAGATAATGCAGTTTGTCAGCTCATTGTCCAACTCCTCTAGTTCACTGGAGCCAAAATGTGAGCTCATTTAACTGCTTCTTATATCAGTTACAGATAATTACCTGGTCCTATTAATAATACAGGTTTGCCACTGATAATTAAAGTTATCACATTACAATTCAAGCTACGATGTATACAAATAAATCTTTCATCTCACAAAATAGGTGCATTCTCCAAACATTTTGAAAGCAATACTTTGTTCTTTGAGTCGTAGAAACAAACTGTGTCCAAAGTGCAGACAAATCAAGACACAAGCAACAGTTGAAGGAGGAAATAGAATGCCAGATGTGACAATGACAATGTCACTTAGCTGACAATGTCACCCATTATAGCATTTAGCCAAGAGCTAAGAGACATTGTCAGTTATATCACATCTGGCATGACATGCTGAATAACAATGCGTAATTTCACCCTTTACAAAGCTTAACATTTGCTTATGTATGACGTATGAAGACATTATGTCTCATTTATGAAGGCATTAAACATACTGTATAAAGCCTTTATGAGCAACACTTCATCTAAAGTGTGACCAGTTTTTCAAACATTTCCAGTTCATGGCACATACAGTAACTGTGCATGGTATACTTTGCGCTGCAAATTTCACATTGATTAGTCACTGCTTTGTCTTTGAAATACCTGATTGACAAGTACCAGCCAGATATTTCAAGATTTATTTATTTTTATTGGAAAGACTATTTGATCCTCTTCCAGAGATGCAATATGCAAAATTAGAACCATTTAGTCCAAGTTTTCACAACAAATATGCAATTTTATTTATTTATTTTACTACAGTGCCAAATAGGCCATTTTGAATCAAATTTGTTGTACCTCTCTATAGTGCCACCATTTGGTCAGTTAAAATAATTTAAATTCAGACTGTGTGGAATAATTTTAATATTGTTTCATTTAATTATTATTCGATCCATTTAACTATTACTAATTGTTTATCCTTGCTTGGTCTTATTTGGCTTCTCTTAGGCCTCAGTGTGAACTCTTACATGTTTCTGGGCCTGCAGAACTGTAGTCTCCATAAATCTGACCAGTGCGTCATGGCATATATCTTATCTAGAGCCATGTGGACCTGATGGGCCCATAACAAGGGCAAGATGTTCTTTCTCTCTCTTAGTTTATGTGTTTGCAGAAGACTAGGGACAGCACCGGAAAGTGAACAAGACGACTTGCAGATATGATAGGGAGGAATCACCTGTCTTCGCTGCGAGATGTGTACGCATAACTCAGGGGCGGCTTGACGTGGGTTGCGTGCGACTGCAAGAGTCTTCCAGATGACATCATGATGTGTAAACCAGCGTGGGGGGAGAAGACCGTCACATTGTTTCCCTACATAAACCACAGAGAAAGAAACTGTTTTCAAACTTGCTCTTGCCTGTAATGAGATGGGACAGGATCCTTTATCTCCAGAAAAAGTAAACTGACTTTGGCTTGGATATTAACTCCTCTGCCTCTGTCTTGAGTTCTTTTTGAAGGTAACACCAGGAATATAAAATCCAAATGCCTACAACAGACTGCCCTTACACACGCTTAACAATAGTATAAAGTTTCATGACTGATGACTGTTAAAGTGAGTATATGGGCTAATAAAATTCAATTGGCTGATGTCAGCCATCTTGTTTGAACTATCACATTGTCTTCCAGGTTTTCATAGCAACCTTCACTGTTATGAAAATTACAAATTTTAAAGTTGCTCGCACAAATGGTTCAAGAGCTATGACCATTTGCTTGCTGTAGTGCCACCAACAAACTGATTTTAACCCTAATATCTGTCTGAAGTTGCACGGCCTGTAGACGTGTGATTGCTAGTTTGGTGACGATTGGACGTTGCATTAAGGAGTTGCAGGTCTTTATATCTATATAGGCTGTGCCCTTAAATTTTGTGTGAATCGATCTCACTGCTTAGGAGGAGATGAAAATTACAGGGTTCACAAACAAATTAAAATGGCAGAAAATTTGCAGTTACAAAAAATGGGTGTAGCTAACATGGATTGATTGGTCTTGACCAACAGAATCTAACAAAAAAGAATTCTGATTTTACAACCAAGTTATTGCCCAAGACATATTGTACCTCTCTTTAGCACCGCCATGGCCAATCAAAGTAATTTTCATAAAAATGACTCTTTTCCGTATCCTTAACAAGAATATAAAATTGTATGATGATGACAGCTAAAGTATAAGGGCAACTGAAATTTGATTGACTGATATTAGCCACGTTGTTTCATTCATCAATTTGTTTTCATAGATCTTCATAGCAACTCTAACAAACATGAAGCATGCCAAATATTGATCAGACAAATGGTATAGTGCTAAAGCACCACCTATGGATGCATTTACACCAATCAAATTATTTATAATCTGTCCATCCATATATACCCACCCACCAAATTTCTCATCGATCCTTAAAGCGGTTTGGCAGAAGAAGATCAAAGTTAACGCAGATGCCGATGCAGACATCAACACCGATGCCAACGATTTGATTGCCTGTGTGAGGGTGCGATCTGGAACCAGTCGCGAGAAGCAAGCAATGCAGTAGATCTGGTTTTATTAATACAGGGGGAAAACCCCCGCAGGGCAGAAGGCAAAGGTACAAAGTCCACACTCCAAAAATCACAATACAGTTGGGCAAAAATAGAATCAAAAACCAAGGCAGCAATCACAGTAATCGTAGTCAGACAGAAATGGGTCTGGTTCACAGGTACAGGTGTGTCAAAGAAGCAAAACCAGAATACAATGGGCGTAATCCAAACCGTAACCAGGGCAGCAATCATAGATCTCGAAGTCGGGCAGAAAAAGGGTCAAAAAACACAGATGCAACAATAAATCCAAAATCACAAAGCCAAAAATCGAAAGGTCGGGCGGTCCAGTCAGAAAGGTTATTACTGAGCAATCAAAGCGAGAGAAAACGTGGCACAAGAAGACTGAGGAAACGATCTGACGGGGAAGTGCTGTGAAAAGACTTGTAATATACACTCCAGGGGAGTCACATACTACACAGAACACAGGTGCTGGAAATGAGACCAATTACAGAGGGTTGAACAAGAGGGAGAACCTAATCACATGAGATAGGCAAAAGCCAAAACGCAGACAAGGATCACGGGACAGCCTGTAGACAGAACAACGGATCCGGTTAGGGATTTCTAAGTGCACAGAGTGAGAGGCAGAACAGAAATAAGACAGGTGCAGAGAATCTGCAAGAAACACAGCAAAGTAGATTGAGCGAAAGCAAGAGGCGGAGACTAGAACAGCGCGAGTGCTGAGAGCTTGTTAGTCAATTAGTAATGTGCAGCTATATAATCCCGAGTGGTCGCTAGTAAGTTAGTCTAATATACAATGTTAGTGTTGGTTAGTAAATTAGCGAAAATAACAAACTGTTGGTAGGTGTTAGTAATATAGAAAAAGTAATGGGAAGAAAGTAAACGAGATGGGGAAGGAAGATTGAAACCAGAAACCATTAAATCACCCGAAGTAGTGAGACGCATACCGGGGCTGAGAGCTGTGACAATACAAGAGACCAGACAGGGGGAGACAAAGTGCAATGCAAAGTGGAAAGCAAAACATGGACCGGAATAACACTATGATAACATGCAAAATATGGAGAAATAAAACTAAGAATATAAATGCACAAATCTAAGTTACCAAATCACAATACACATATCAACGAATAGTTAGACAGAGCAATGAATCAAATACCAATAAAGCAGAATATGGCAAACTGATCAGAACATGGCAGGATAAATCAGAACATGAACATACCAGGACAGAACATAGCAGACAGCAGAATCACAACAGCCTGATGCTGGCCATGTTGTTTCATATCAATTTGTTCTTAGAGTTTTACATAGCAACCCAGACTAACATGAAGCACGCAAAATTTCAAGTTGATTGGACAAATGGTTTAGAAGTTATGACAGTTTGTCTGCTTTAGGACCACCTATGGATGGATTTTAAATTCAGTGTTTTTGAGCGACCTGGTCTGAAGATGACAGATATGAGGTTTGGTGAGGATTGGTCATTGTGTTCAGGATTTACAGCTCATTATATCCATAGAGGCCATGCCCACAAAATTCATTGGCTTACTGTGGCTACATCGTTTCATTTAGCAAAGTTCTGTTGGCTGGGATTTAAGATCTTGGTCTGAAGATGCTGACTACCAAATTTTGTGTAAATAGATGGCAACTTCCCAGAGGAACTAGAAATGTAAGTTTTTATAAACAATTCAAAATGGTGGAAATGTTCAAATTCAGAAATGGACGAGGCTTATGTAGCTTGATTTGTTCAATACAAAGAATCTAAAAAAAGGTATTTTGTTTCTACAACTAACAGTTCAGAGGATATAGCCTGCAATGCGTTATACATATCTATAGCGCCACCTATGAACAAATTTGCGCCAATTAAACTATTTATAATCTGTACATCTATATGAACTTCGGCACCAAATTTCACATTGATCCCTTAAGTGGTTTGGCAGAAGAAAATCAAAGTTATCGCAATCGCTGACATCGAAGTCTCCGTGTGATTGCGTAAACTTCCTTTAAAAAAAAAAACATGCAGTACATTCATTTATTTTCACAAACCAGACTGATAAAGGCTTACAATATCTGGGGAATACTCCAGCCTTTGCATTAAAAAGATCTCAAAATTACACCTAACACGGAGCTCTCATGCCAGGCCTCACACATCGCACGCCAATTTCACACTTCTCCTCAATCTAACATATTGTAAGATGTAAGTCCATTGTGTTGGCAGGTATAATATGGAATTGCAAAATTGAAGACATACTTTGCCTGGAAAGAACAGCCTCTCTGCCTCCTGCCGATTTGAAAAACAGCTCATCTCTAACAAACAGACTATACAGCTGCGTTACAGCTGCTCACACATCTCCAGAAACACAGCACTGGGTACTTCAGTGACACATTCACAGGACACGGACTCGCACGGCTTAATCTTCTGTCTCCTGACGATCTGTGACGCCGGCCGGAGCTGTGCAGCTGACGGCTCCTCGGGCTGCAGCTCCTCTCAGTCGCTGAGGCAAAGTAAAAAAAATACAGGGAAATCTAGCAGATAATATTTAGCTGTAGAAACAACTGAACTCATTACCAGTGAATTAAATGAAATAAAATGGCGCTTATGCAGCGAGCAGTGAACAGAGCAGAGCCATGGCTGCAGCGAGGTGAGGTCAAAAGGCCGACACACCACACGAGTCCATTCTGATTTATTGACTTCCCATTTTTATCCTTTGTCAAGGCTTTTGTTCTGGTCTTCTGTACGTAATCTTATGCACAAACAAGATACTAATTCCAACAAATTTTTGCAACCATAAATTTAGCATTTTCAGACATGGAGTTCATTTCACAGGGTCTGGTAAGAAATGGATTAAGTTTGTAATTTTCCATTGTAAATCCTTCAAATAAGCATATTGTCTATACACTGTTATACTTTTTTGCCAGTTATTTAACTGGAACCTTTTTTGTCAGTTATTTTAACAGTAATTTTACAATATGTTTACAACAGAGTTCCGTGTATGTTAAGTGTGAACCACAGATTAATGCACACAGGACTCCTCTTACAGTGAAAATAACCAGGAAGCAATGTGTTAAAGTAACTGTAAAATTCAGTCAGGTTATAGCAGTGTACCGCATGGTGGCATTATAACAGTGTAGCTTATGGTAGCATTATACAAGTGTAGCGTACGATAACATTACATTATAACAGTGTATCGAACAATAGCAGTATAACATTGTAGTGTATGGTAACCTTATAACATTGTAGGCTATGGTAGCGTTATAACAGTGTACCGTATGGTAGCATTATAACAGTGCAGCATGTGGTAGCATTATAACAGTGTAGCATATGGTAGTGTTATAACTGTGTCGGGTATGATACCATTATAACAGTACAGCATATGGTAGCATTATAACAGTGTAGCCTATGGTGGCGTCATAACAGTGCAGCGTATGGTAGTGTTATCACAATGTAGCGTACGGTAGCACTAGAACAGTGTAGTGTATGGTAAATATGCCAAAAGGCATAACCATTTTTACGGCACACAAACATTGATTTGTTTCTTCAATGTCTGCCTGAGGGTGTTGTGATCGAGGAAAATCCACAGTTTCCAACAACTGATCACGTTTGAGTGTGACTCGCCCTCTCTGTAAAGAGGCGACTCACAGTAAATCTGGATTCAGAGAAAGACAGGGCATGTTTAGTAAACAGTGAGCAGAAAGGTCATCCTGCTCAGTATATAAAGGACCCTAAATTCATGCAAGTACAAACTGCAATTCCAATGAAGTTGGGACGTTGTGTAAAATGTGAATAAAAATAGAGTACAATGAATTGCAAATCCTTTTCGACCTATATTTAATTGAGTACACTTCAAAGACAAGTGGCTCTAATTTCTTGGCGCAGCGCAGGTGGTGCGGCGTGGCGCAGCCCACGCAGTGGTAATTTGTTGAGGTACAACACTGTGCGCAGCCTTTGGTAGACGAACGTGCGCCGAGATGGGTGTGGCGGCGTAGTAGGGGGAGGTGTCACATATTCATCAAGACGCAGTGAAAATTTCATAGAAAAAGTCTCCGCTGGAGTTGCGCAGAAAACTTGCCAGCTCCAACCTGGTTTACTTTCTGTGCAGTGGTAATTTGGCTGACCGGCGCACACTGCGCACACGTCACTGAAATCTCACAGGCAGGTTTCCAGAATGTCAGGCACATTTCTATGCAATAAATAATTATAGGAAGCACTATTTAATGTAACTATCTGAATAAGGACATAAATTATAGTATCTACATCGATTATCCTGATGTCAGATTAAAGGCGGTTGGAACGCGTATTGGAAAATTGACCTGGCTTAATCAACGCAGCTGAATCTGTGATGCAAACTAACGACTTCACATCTTTCTCAGCCAACCACAAACTGAATATATAAATGTGTATACATGTATGGCATGCTTGCATTCTATGCTCAGTGTCCAAAAGTCATAAAAGTTCTAATTTTTCTGAGTATTCCAAGAATTATTAGACGTGCAAACTTGGTAATGTTTGTGTTCGACCTTCACAAAATGCAAATTGATAGCTATCGACTTTTCTTGGTCTTTTTAGCCTATTCGTCTGCTTTCTTCCGTTGAAGATAGACGACAGTCTTTATTTGGTCTTTCTTTTGACAATTAGTCAGATGGATCTAACAGATTCACGCTTTAATTCCATAGCAGAGATAAAATAGTGCGTGAACAAATCAATTCCATGACCATTTACAGTGAGAATAAATTATTATCAAGACTGACCGATGCAAAATACTCCATGTCCTGCAGCCAGCAAAAAGTAAAAGTATTGATACGAGAACACATTTATAATGAAATAAAGAATAAAATATGTCACCAACAAACGGAACATCCAAAAAAGTTGACCCACAAATAAATAAATCGCAGTGTTCATTGGATGTTCTGTTGTTAAAATGTTTCTTTTTATTCTTTATTTCGTTATCAATCTGTTCTAATTGTCCTCTTTTTTATGTCAGACACGGTGGCATTGAACATTGTCTCGCGCCAATGCTGACTCACTTTATTGAGCAGCTTAAAAAACACTGATTGAAATTCTCGGTGCTCATCTTGAAGAACTGAGCCCTCTTATCAAAACATTCATGTTTAATATCTAAAAGAGTCGGTAGATTTGAAGAAATTAAAAACAATAATCGACTGCCGGACACAGAGATATATTAAAACCCTGTCAGACTTTCGGACGCGAGACACTGCGTTCAACGCAATCTGTCGTGCAAAAAATTTGTTTCGCGTCTAATGTGCTCAGTACTCTACTATTATTGTGACTTAGGTCATTTTTAGTGGGGGAAAGGATTACAGCCTGATTGCTATGATGTCGTACTGATCACATATTGAAAATAAATGTGTAACGTATCTTGCATTGTTGTCCATGCATGTTAATCTCAACATCTTAGGCAGCAACAGGGTGTAATAATAGGAACACGGTATCCATCGTTTCTCTTCCCAATGAGCAACCGTCGTATTTCATTCCAACTTCATAAGTTTGAATGATCTGACTTAGTTTCGTTTTGAAATTCCATTCAAGTTCGCTAATGGTAATAATTAGCGAATGCCCTAGCTAGCTAGCTAACTCATATTCGTAATGCTTAATATAGACGTAAGCTGTGCAGAAAACACGCCTGAAGCAGCAAAGTAAAATGAAACATTAACGATCATGCAGATATAGGACAGAGGCTTCTATATTCCAACACATCAAAGGTGAGGAGAGGAGCTCATTTGACAGGTGAAGATTTGACTTGGCTGTGTTATACCCAAACACGCCTTCTTTGTCACTTGCACAGGAAGGCGGGACAGAGGCGAGACAGAGGAGTACTTGCGGCAGGCTACGCCGGGCACGAAATTGCAACATACGCCTGGACACACCCCGCCGCACCGCGTCTGCGTCTGGTCTACGAATTTAGAGCCCTATATCTCCCGGCTGGCCAGGGAACAGCTTGGGATCCCGCAGGTAGAGTTGGAGGAAGTGGCTGGGGAGGGGGGCGCCTGGGCTTCCCTGCTTAGTCCGTGACCCCCGCGACCCGCCGCCGGATTAGCGGAAGACAATGGATAGGATGGAAGTTTTCTGAAGCAAAAATTTGCCATGGTATTGATACTGTGTCAATTTTAGTAATCACATATAAAAAACGTGTAATTCCCTAACCTGGATTTATGCGTAGATTCCTCCATCAACGAATTCGCTGCTCAGTTAGATCCTCTTAAGTACTCTTATTGATAGCCAATCACTCAATTATATATTTAGGCTCATCTGTGTAACGTTCAGTTATAGTTCACGCCCAAGTGAAACTTCCAAAGAAATTTTCTTTTGATTGGCACATCTCTTATCCAATTCCAGAGAGTATAAACTCCCCTCAGTAACTGAAAGACATTGATTGGACCATTAGAAAAGTACAACCCCATTTCAAAAAAGTTGGGATGCTGTGAGAGTTTTGGTTTTAAGCTCAGCTCCTTCTTCACCAGAATGGACCGTTACTACACCCACTCTACTGCAGACGCAGCATCGATTTGCCTGTCGATCTCCTGCTCCATCCTACCTTCACTCCTGAACAAGACTCCAAGATACTTAAACTCCTCCACTTGGGGAAACAACTACCCCACAATCCACCCTTTTCCGGTAGAGAACCATGATTTGGAGGTGCTGATCCTCATTCCGACCGCTTCACACTCATCTGCGAACCGCTCCAGTGTGTGTTGGAGGTCACAGCAAGATGATGCCAACAGGACCACGTCCAAAGATCTCTAATATGACCAGTTGCATTATAAAGGAATGTGAATAAAATTATGCACAAGATCTCAATATTTTTTATTTCATGTCATCCATCAGAAATAAAAATATGGCATCCTGGGTTTGAATATTTCTGTCAGTGTTTTATGTAGCCACAGTGAAGCACTGCAATCAGCAGATACAGAATATACATGTGATATTGTCCTAAAAACTGTTTTCCCCTAATTATGAACCCACTGATGAGGAAATTCATGTAAAAGTCGTGGTATATAAGGTTAGAAAGGCGGATCCAGAGCAGATCTTGATCAGCAGACCCCAGCCCCAGCATGCAATGCAACAATGCGTCACAGTCATGTGCTGAAAATAATCCTTCATTGCAGATTTAATGCAATAAAGAAAGACTGAATTTTCTAAAGAAACAGACTGAGTGCATCGGTTTCAAACAGGCATTTCTCTCCCACTGACTGATGAACAGCGGAGAGCGAGAGTCAGACACTCAGCAGAGAGACATTCCCTGAGTGTAAACAGGGAGAAACTGGACAGTCCAATTGTGAAAGACGAGGAAAGAGTCATCGCAAGTATTAGTGTAATGATTTGGTCCCGCCGGATGCAATCTGCAACCCCACAGACTCTGGGACCTTGTATCCAAAAGCGGAAAAGGGGACCCACTCGCACAGGCTGATATTATTAATAGAAAACAATGATTATAATAATTACAATTAAAACAACAGGGGAGCAGCAGAAAAACACGACAGGGCTAAAATTCCAGAATGCAGGTGCAACCGCCAGTTGGCAGTGCAGCTCTTAATGTGAGGTTTTACGAAATGGACCACACGCGAGAACCAGTAAAATGCAAAAAGGAGGCTTTATTTCTGAAGGGGGAAACCCCCCAACAGAGCAGGCAACAGAACAGAGTCCAAAATCAGAATCGTAAATGGGGCGCCAACCAAAAAAATCTCGGTCAGACGAAAAAGGTTCAAAACAAAAGAAGGCGGTGAAGTACAGGGAGTAGGCAAAACTCGAGTGTCAACGATGGTCCAGTCAGAAAGATAATCACAATGGGAACAAGGCGAAATGAACGTGGCACAAGTAAACATGAGAGAACGATCTGACAAAGCAGTGCTATGAAGAGACACCTAATATACACTTCAGGGAGGTCACATGATAACAGAACACAGGTGGAAGCAGTGAGACTGATTACAAGGGAACAACACATTGGGAAGAACCTAGTCACATGAAATTGGCAGAAGCCAAAACACGGACAAGGATCACGGGACAAACCTATAGAAAAAGAAACAGCTCTGGTCAAGGAGTTCTACCGTGCACAGATACTAAGACAAAGGAAAGCATACCCAGGTGAAAAAGTATTACACTTAATTATATTAAAAGTACATTTGTTGCATACAAAAGTTAATACAAATATGCTTTTACTTTTTGTGCTTAATTTGCAATATATTTAATATATACTTTTATAAAGTGTACACTTTAAGTGTACTGAAGTAGTACACAAGTAGTATTCAATGACTACTTGAGCACACTTAATTACACATAAAGGGGGCGAAAAAAACATACACCATACTTAATACAGTCTGTAAAAGTATAATTCAAGCATAGTATTTTTTCACCTGGGATAAGAAGGTGTGGAGATTCCACTGAAATGCAGCAGCGAAGATTAGGGAGAGACAAGAGGAGATTACAATAGGGCGAGTGCTGAGAGCTTGTTAATTAATAAGTAAGTGCAGCTATACAATCCAGAGCGCTCGTTAGTAAGTTAGTCTTATATACAATGTTAGTCTTGGTTAGTAAATTAACAAAAAGAACAAACTGTTAGTATGTGTTAGTAATATAGAAAAGGCAAGGGGAAGGAATTAAACGAGATGGGGAAGGAAGATTGAAACCCAGAAACCATTAAATCACACGAAGGAATGGCACGCATTACTGGGGCTGTGAGCAAAGACAAGACCAAAGACCAGACAGGGGGAGACGAAGTGCAATGCATGGAAAAATCAAAACATGGACTGGAATAAAACTGTGGCTATAAGTGAAACATGGAAAACCAAAACTAAGACAATACATGAATGAAAAGCAACCAAATTACAATACACATATTTAAAGAATGGTCAGACAAGGCAAAGATCAAAATACACATGAGGCAGTCAGAACAATGGCAAGGCAAGACCAGAATCACAACAGTAAAATACTCTTAAGTTCACCTCCACTTCAACGAGCAGCAGGTGTGGCTTGTTGAAGTGGAGGCGAAGACACGGGAGGGGGAGGGACTGCAGGGCAGAACCATTACAACTAGAGGTGGCAGACATCCCAATCTTATTTTCTCTTTCTTAATTTTTTTTCCTCCCTCCTCCTTCTAAAGCCGTCATACTACAGCCTTCCTGTCTGAGAGGGACATCACCTTCGCTTAATGTTCATCAGTGCTCGTACCGCGCATACGCACATTTCCTGTGGGGCTTGGGTGCGCGCAGTTCTGGTTGGTTCTGATGGAACAATTTCTATTTGATTGAAAATGCAATATTCATCCAGTTCCTTCCCACAGGACTGCTAAAATCAGGCTCACTAATGCACTTGGAGTTTAGATAACTGCCATTATCCGAGAAAACCTTGCCTGCTCGCATCATGTCACCAGCTTTTGCCTTCTTTTTAGTCCACTGCTCATCCCCTCGGAATAAATTGATCCTTCTCTACCTGTAGCTGTGAGAGTTTGTCCCCAAACCCTACTCTTTATGACATAACATAACATAACGTAACATGAATGGCAAGAACAGGCCTTTCAGCCCAACTAAGCTCGCCAGTTTCTTTATACTATTGTGAATATATCCCTTCAGATACTGAATGACTCAATGGTATCTAGCTTTAAGTCAAGCCTGCTCTTGAAAACCCCCAAGGTCTCTGCCTCGACAATATGGTCAGGCAAGCTATTCCACATTGAAATGACTCTTTGGTTGAAGAAATATTACCTAATATCAGTGCTAAATTTACCTTTGGTCAACTTCCATTTGTGACCCCGAGTTCTACTCGCAACACTTGGTCGGTGGAATCCCACATGAATCACTTTGTTAATCCCTTTAACATATTTAAAGACCTCAATCAAATCACCCCTGAGTCTCCTTTTCCTAAGACTAAAGAGATTAAGGATCTTCAGCCTCTTTTCGTAGCTTTCATCTTTTATACCTGCAATGAGCTTGGAGGCTCTTCTCTGAACTTTCTCTAGAGCCTCTATATCTTTCTTAAAGTATGGTCCCCAGAACTGTACACAATACTCCAGATGTGGTCTCACGAACTTGTTGTACAAAAGAAGCATCACCTCCTTAGATTTGTACTCAATACTTTTGGCAATGTATCCCAGCATCCGATTAGCTTTTTTAACTGCTACGGCACAATGGCTAGAACCTGTGAGGGTTTGGTCAACAATCACTCCCAGATCTTTCTCGTGTGCAGCACATTCCAGTTTTAAACCTCCCATGAAGTAATCCTGTCTAATGTTTTTATTACCTACATGTACAACTTTACATTTTGCTAGATTAAAATTCATTTGCTACATTTCTGCCCAATTCTGGATTCTATCCAAATCATCCTGAATCACTTTAGTGGACCCTAAACTATTTGCCAAACCCCCCAATTTAGTATCATCTGCAAATTTAACCAGTCTGCTCTGAATATTCCTTTCAAGGTCATTAATGTAGATGAGGAACAGCAGGGGTCCCAACACCGATCCCTGGGGGACGCCACTCCCCACCATACCTAGCTCAGATGAGATACCACTGACCACCACTCCTTGTGTTCTGTCCTGTAACCTGTTTTGAATCCACTTCAGAATGCCTCCTGTAACTCCAATGGAGCTCATTTTAAAAATTAGTGTCTTATGCGGCACTGTATCGAATGCTTTCTGAAAATCCAAGTATATGATGTCATAAGCCCTGCTCAGGTCATAAGTCCTTGTGGCCTCTTCAAAAAATTCCAGAGGGTTTGTCAGGCATGACCTTCCCTTCGGAAAACCATGTTGGCTATCCCTCAAGATACTGTTACTTTCAAGAAATAAGTCCAGCACATCTTTTATGATAGATTCTAATATTTTGCAGGCAATGCAAGTTAAACTGACTGGTCAGTAGTTTCCCGGCTCGGTACGGTCCCCTATCTTATATATTGGTATTATATTGCCCTGTTTCCAATCATTTGGCATTTCTCCAGTTTCTAAAGACCACCTGAAGATGGCGGATAGAGGCATAAAGATGATCTCACCAACTTTTCTGAGCACTCTAAGATATAAGCCATCAGGACCCGCCGCCTTATTTGCCTTCAGTTTATGCAACTTGTCTAATACTTTGTTATCCCGAAACCTCAATTTCCGCTAAATAATCTTGAGCATTTGACATGCCCTCTGGCCAAATAAAGACCCCCTCTGAGGTAAAATTCTCAACAAAGTAACTGATTAAGGCACCCGCAATATGCTTGTTATCATATAGCAACGATCCGTTTTTATTCTTTAAGCACTTAACCTGCTCTTAAACTTTCCTTTTTCTGCTACAGTACTGAAAGAAGCGCTTAGGGCTAGTTTTTGCCCCCTCTGCAATTTGTCTTTCACACATTCTTCTAGCGTTCCTCAGCTCTTTTTTGACCACAGCCCGCATTTATGACATGCCCTGCTGCATTCTAAAGACTGCCACTTCTCACACTGCTGAATATCTAGGCAAAGAGATCTCACTGCCTCGTTTCGGCAGAGGGTAGTCTAGTCTGAAGAGTTGTTGTATGTAGTGTTCAGTTGGGCTTGGGGTTCTGACGCCATTAAGGGAGATGAAGTTGGGAAGGACTCTGCTGTTGAGCTGTTTACCACAAAAATGCTCGGGATGTTCAATCCATGATTCTCTGCTACGCTCTGTAGGCTCAAAACTGCTCACTCTGGCACTTCTCTCAAATCATCCTGGTAAAGACGAATTTGTTCTTCACCCATAAGAACCCCTTGTGACCCAGGCATCACAAACCCATCTTAAAACCGTGGTCCATATGATCCATTCGGCCAGTTTTACATCCCCCATAATTGCAATTTAGGGAGAAAGGGGACTCATGGGCTAAGTGACCGGCCTGGGGATCTGAATCTACTTAGTTATGACTATTTCATATTTTTATTCCGTATTTTTTACAATCCACTGTTTATTTTAGCAGTTTCTAGTATTAGCTTAGCATTCCCGCTCATCTGTCTTCTGCCACATTTTCTGTTTTCTCTCCCGCACCTGCACCCCCCCTTCTTCACTGTTTAATTGTTCCCTCATTTGTAGCCACTCCTCCCTGCACCTTCCTCAGCTCTGCACACCTGCACCCCATGTAATTAGGCCCTTAGCATCTCCTCATGTTCCCCATTTCTGCTCATTCCAGAGTGAGTTTGTTAAGCCAGTTTACCTGTGTCTTCCTGTGGAGTGGTTTCTAATTTTCCACCTGTTTTTATGTACTAAGCCTGACTGACAATCAATTGCTTTTAACCTTTTTTACTGAACAATTAAGACCTTGCCTTGGATATGTGTGGCCTCTAATGATAAAGAGGTTATAGTGACAAAAGATTCGAGACTGCAAAAGTGGAAATCTCAATTATTTATTAGAAAAAAAAACTCTCAGTAATTCCGTGTACCGTTTTGACCTTTTAATTATCAGATTATGAAAGAAGACTGAAAATAAACTCCATATTTAATTTATTTTTTGAATGGCATTAAAAAGTATGTATTTAGAGGGGAAAACATTATCATAAACATTTTGACCACGCATTAAACACGGCATAAAAAGGTTTTAATACTTGTTAATGGCATTGCGTTAGCTTCCTCTAAGCAAATATGAACAAATTCGCTGTCTCGTGAGCATTTTAGGTTCCATACACTGAGCAATAATGTCCTGGATGTAATTTACACGCCATTCTGCCGTTTAGTCTCAGTAAATTAGTACATCAATCCTGTGATTGCTAATCAAGCTGAGTAATAGGGAGTTATCGTTTGTTTAACGGTGAGGATTCTGACCTCCGACAGCACGTCACTGGTACGAATGAACCCATTACTGCATGATAAGAAACTGCATCCTAAAATATGAAATCAATTACAAAAAATATTAGGAAAAATCACAAAAATAGCAGTCAGAAATGTATTACCTTGCAGACGGACGGCCAGTTGCTGAACAATGATCAAGAATAAGGATGGATTTAGATTATATTTTATCATTATTCCCTTTTCAGAAACTGTCGTTGCGCAAACAAAATTGTGGACACCGTACGCTCAGAAGTGATAATCAGCCGACTCGCAGCAACACACTGGAAAACTTTTGTTGCCAATCAAAGGTGTTTACGGAGTTATTCTAGGAAACTTGAAATATCAATAACTTGATCCGTATAATATTAGAATACAAAACAAAATATGTCTTTTGTAACGGTCATGATTTAATTCACAACAAATTTTTTTTGTGTTTAACCCCTTTTGCAGATGCAGACGCTTGTGTCTATAGACCTGCAAATTTAAGTACTTAGTTACAGTACTTGACCAGGAGATGGCACCCCCGGATCAGCTATTGCATATTCATAAGCAGGCAGAGCTTAAATGCGATTTAGAGTTTGGAGAACTTCCCTCCAATCCCTGTTTTTCAGAAGTTGCATTAATTAAACTCCTCAGCTAAGCCTGATGTACAAACTGGTCAATATCCTTGCCCATAGTATCGATCCAGTAGTTTCAAAAAATAATCACTAGCGACAGAAAAAAAACTTAGTACTCTGGAGCAACCATTTTAGCTACAGTGAGCCAACAGTATTCCAATTAGTGGTTAAAGAAATACGTTTTGTGAAGCAAAAAATCCGACATTGTATTGATTCTCTCACATTCTACTGTCAATTACAGTCATCACACACAAAATATGCATCGTTCCCTCCCATGGATTAACGTGAATATTCCTCCATTGACAAATTCAGCGCTCCCTTCTATCCACCCAAGTACTGGTGTCGATAGCCAGTCACTCAATTATATACTCAGATTCATCTGCTTGACTCTACAGATGTAGTTCACGCCCATGTGAAGCTTCCCCGGTAACGATGTATTGATAGACCCGTTTCTTATCCAATTTCAGAGTGTTTAAACTTTCCTCAAAAACTGAAATACATTGATCGGACGATAAGAATAGGATACAAAGCTAAGCGTAAAGGTAAGGTCAGTTGTATTCTTCGTATGTTGGCCACGGTTGCGCAGCTGAAAATGATGCGCTTTCAATGAAACTTAGACACCCGAAACCGGCCTGAAGTGTTCAGTTTCATTTACGAGATGCACGTTGTATGGACGCGGTCAATGGGAATTATTCCGAATGAAACCGTAATGGAGGGTTCCTTCTACCCGATACATCTGTATCTGGAGGAGGGCATCAATGAAGAAAACAGGTAATACTTCTACTCTGTTTGCATTTTGCTGTAGAATTTATACCGTGTTTAAAGACATCTAATGCGGAGGTTTTCGCTTCTCCAAATGCATACAGCCCACGCACGTCGGTAGATCCCTCGGTACGTTCATTACACCATTCTGTTGAATATGAAGGCATATGTCGTTTGATTTTTCCTGAAAGTGAAATTTCTGTTCTGTTAAAATAAGGTATATTTCAGAATTCAGATATTACTGAATTAGTGGGTTTTTACCCTAAAAAGGTGTAAGGTTATGAGCTCGGATGTGAGAGCGGTTAGCTTTTCATTGCAGCGTGAATGTTATAGCTGTTTAATCAGCACTTTATTTAATGCTTGAGGGACTTCGAAGAAAAATGGACAATATTGTTAACTTTATTATGGAGAAAAGGCATGTTTTGTGTTAGGAGAGGTTACTGGTGACTAATGATGTTCAACTGCACTGATATTGATAAATTCATGCTAAATTCAACCAGAAAATCATTAGTTCATGCTGAATTTCATGCCCTGAAAGTTAATTTGTGTTAAATATATGATCAATGTATGATTTGACAGTGAACCATTTTGATGGATCTCAGACTTTAAGGAGACACCTGGATGGCTGTCTAATTTGGCTCATAGCAAGCCGGTAATCTAGAATGTAATGTTCAAGATGAATTGTAATGGAAGTGTAAACGAAAGTTCAATCACGAGACTTAGGATTCTCATGCAATTACACTTACCCAATCAGCGCCTTCGGTCTTCTCTATATCTGCTTCTGACGTGTTCCTTTCTGCTGTTGCATAGATTCCGCATCGCGCAGCTTCCGGCTCGATTCAAGCTTTATTTAGCAAATCTTCCAAGTCGAACTCAAGTTCGTATGAACCTGGAACTTCTTCGTTCAAAGTCACTGATGTTCCTGTTCCGTCACGCGAATGCACGCAAATCCTCCCTACCAAAAGGGAGCTCGAAATTCGATACAGTTCAAAGGCCTCTGGGAAGAAGAGAGAGAATTTTTATTTTTTTTTGGCTGCCTGTCGCGTCCTGGTTCCGGACGTCAGCCGGCCAAAGCCTGGTGAAAATCGTGAAAGCATCTGTAAACGGGTCCAGCAGTGGAAGCTACAGCATTCATCCGGCTTGACATCGTATCAATATCTGAACTCCGCGGTGTTCCTAAGTATTGTCAATTCTTCATTTGCTTTCGTTATTCCTGTCATCGAGCGGTAGGCTACATTTTACCAGCTACATCAATTTATCCTCATTCTTTCTTAAGTACTACATAATAGGATGTGTTGAGTCTCTTTCTGATGCTGTTTTCCGAATGGGCTTACGCATGGTCTAACGTTATCTCTCTGTAGAGTAAATTTTTTATCATTTGGTGTTTAACAATTGCGAAGTTCGCAGTGGCTTTGGAATTTATGGAGATTGTTTATTTCGAGTGTCAAGAGTGATCATCTCCCTCAATTGCGAATTGGCAGCTTCGTTCAGTCGAGCATTGTTCTATGGATATTAAATCTTGTTTGCTGAAGCTGCGTTACATATCTCCTAGATCACGTGATTCTGTTTTGGAGGTCAGTACGTTCGATAATCACAGCCGCTTTCACTCATCGATTTCGGTCAAAAAATTTGTCTTTCATTGAAACATTATATCCCATCATCAGGTCGGTCTCCCACAGAATCAGTCAAAAGATTAGTTTACTGAATATCACCCTGAGGGTGGTTCAAGTGTCCGCAGTACTGTAAGAAGTCGCGTGTGAGTCCATATCATTCTGTCATCATTAAAACGCACTTTGAAACTGAATGTAACCTGACTGAATGATACTATCGGCCATGGAATCTTGGGGGAGAATGAAATCGTTCCATAGAATCTGGCTTCCTCATTAAAGCTAAATTGCTTTAGCGTTGCGCAATATCTAGGTAGGCCCATGTGAATGGGGGACCACTTTGCCACAGAACGTAATCCAATTCTTCATAAAATGACAAATCATTTAGAGCAATCTGTTTTAATGGGATCGTTTTGTAGTTGGCATAAGTGTCGTGGTATTCCATTGCGCAGTTTGTACAGACCAGTGGTCAAACAAGCTGCATGGCAGTCAAACGGCTCTGATCGCTCAGGAATCAATAGTTCCCCAACAATGCCCCAAAAAAAAAAATCGCAAATTTAGTCATCGTATCAAAGAACAGGTCTACTTGGCATATTGGTGCCTGATCATTATTTCACAGAAAGTAAGCAGCCGGGGTGGCTCCTTTTTATATTTAAAGCTTGTGATTCAGCTTTAATGTCATTTCTCAATTTTGTTGGTTTTCCAAGGTATGCTATTGTATCCAGTCTTAATTTGCACTGTTGCATTTATTGTGATGCATGTCATGCACGACCTTATCAAACAGCTTGGGGTGAGAATCTAGTTTCATGGTTCCACCCTCAATTTGGGGGTTCCGGTTTTTATCCAACGTAAGAATTAAGCACGAATAAATTCGTCATCCCTTGTTGGTACACTCCCAATCTGTATTGCAATTCTTTGTTTTGAGCATTATGGAATTTTAATTCAAACCTTTTGGGCATCTGTCTCTGCGCGTGGCCCTCTGCCTCATCCTTCGTCAATGTGCAGCTCTCAGTGGCCCCATCAAAATAATATCCATACCTTACCTCCGCAGCTCAAGGCAGATGGGACATTCCAATTACAAGCATGGGAGTTGGTCATCTGTGGGCACTTCATAAATGCAGCCTTCAGCCACAACCACAATTCACTTGCAGTTTTCATGGTCTCATCAAAGCAGCGTCCTAAGTTTACAGAAGTGGGTGCTCTCGCTGCATGCTTGCCTTGTTCGTGGCCCGATTGAAGTATGAGATGTGAACTGTAGTTGGATATTATTAATGCCGACATAGCATGGGTTTCTAACGTTAAATGTGCAAGGTGAGTGTTCATTGCAAATTATTCGTCATAATGATTGCAATGTTCTTCCGAAGTACTCAAATCTTTACAAATACTATGCCATGTTTTCTCATCCGCTCGCAGTGGATATCTTGCGTGCTACTCGGCACTACTACAAGGTCACACACGCTGCCCAGCGATCACAAATAATGCGCATATCCACCTCACGTCCACTCGCAGGGGCATGTTCACATGCGATACACTAGTGCCAAGGTCACGTGCTGCCTCGCTGGCTGACCTTTATGGATACTACGGGCGTATCCGTATCTCGTCCACTCGCAGCAGCACAGCTCACCAGCACTTGGCTACCATTTGGTTATGGGTATGCTTTGCCTAGCTGGTGAGCAGTCCCAAATCCTACTCGTGTATCTACCTTACGTCCACTTGCAGTTGCAATGCTCATACATTTAGATGATGGTTGCGTAAGTATCTATTTTGATAAGTAACCTCAGATGCTCGTTTCCATAGCCTGTTCACTTGCAGTGGCACAGCTCACAATCGATGGCTAGCGTTTGGGTTATGGGCTTACTTTGCCTGGCTGGCCAGCAGTCACAGATGCTATGCAGTATCTACCTCATGTCCACAAGCAGCGGCCATGCTCACGTATTTAGACGATTGTTGTAACAGTAAGTATCTATATTGGTAAGTTAGCACGGAAGTGCTGGCTAGATTTTTATGGGCACATTTTGCCTAGCTGACAAGCAGTCATGGGTACTACCCCAATATCTACCTCATCCTCTTGCAACGGCAATGCTAGTGCATTTAGATGATTGTGCCAGTAAGAATTTATCTGGGTAAGTTATCTCAGATGCTTGCAGTGGCACTGCTCATACATTTAGATCAGGGTTGCGGTGAGGAGCCTCATTGGTTTGTGCTTTAAGGACTTAATTTTGAGTCAACCCTCTCCAATGCTGATTCAAATGTGCTAAATTTGGAAATCATGGGCGTCTGTCTGCACGTGGCCCTTTGCCTAATGTGCAGCTCTTAGATGCCTCATCAAACTGGTATCCGTACCTTACTTCAAGGTTGGTGGTGGTTTTGCTTGTACCCATTCAATGTTCATGTTACATTAAAGTCTCCATTAAACTAGGTGTTGGGGGATGCATAATTGCATAAGTCTGAATCTGGATCGTTTTTAAGTTATAAATGTGCGTGATTTGCATTCCTAAGTGGATGGTCATCCATTGTTGAATTGCTGTGTCCATGACAAAGCGCCAATTCAAGTTAGCATAGCATTTGACTGATCTGACATCATTTTCTCTTTTGCTTGGCATGGCTCAGCTTACAAGTGGTAATCTTACGCCATGGTCTCATTCTACCCACTCATGACACTCATTCAAGTTCCGAGCGCTAAATCCGCAGCTCCATGCAGACGGGAAGTTCCAATTTACAAGCATAGATGTTGGTCATTAGCAGGTACTGCTAAATGCAGCCCAAAGTTTCAACCATAATCATCATGCAGTTCGCATGAACTCCTCTACGTGGCGTCCTAAGCTTTCATAAGGTGGTCCTACTTGCAGTGGCGCAGCTCACTAGTGTGTTGCGTGCGTTTCAGTTATGGGTGCTCATCGCCTCGCCGGCAAACATTCACGGATCCTGCATGCGTATCCACCTCACGCTCACTCGCAGTAGCGCCGTTCACTTGCACTTCGGTCATAGGCATATTTTGCCCCGCCGGCAAACATTCACGAATATTGCAAGCATATCCACCTCATGACCACTTGCTGTGGCGCTTCTCTCTGGCGCTTAGCTAGCGCTTCAGCTATGAGTGCACTTTGCCTGGCTGGCAAACATTTGCGGATACTGCACGCGTAACCAACTCACGACCACTTGCTGTGGTGCATCACTCTGGCGCTTAGCTAGCGCTTCGGCTTTGAGTGCACTTTGCCTGGCTGGTAAACATTCTCGGATACTGCACGCGTATCCACCTCACGGCCACTCGCTGTGGCGCATCACTCTGGCACTTAGCTTGCGCTTCGGCTATGAGTGCACTTTGCCTGGCTGGCAAACATTTGCGGATACTGCACGCGTATTCACCTCACGGCCACTTGCTGTGGTGCATCACTCTGGCGCTTAGCTAGCGCTTCGGCTATGAGTGGACTTTGCCTGGCTGGCAAACATTCGCGGATACTGCATACGTATTCACCTCACGGCCACTTGCTGCGGTGCATCACTCTGGCGCTTAGCTAGCGCTTCGGCTATGAGTGCACTTTGCCTGGCTGGCAAACATTTGTGGATACTGCACGCGTATCCACCTCATGGCCACTCGCTGTGGCGCATCACTCTGGCGCTTAGCTAGCGCTTCGGCTATGAGTGCACTTTGCCTGCCTGGCAAACATTCACAGATACTGCATGCGTATCCACCTCATGGCCACTCGCTGTGGCGCATCACTCTGGCGCTTAGCTTGCGCTTCGGCTATGAGTGAACTTTGACTGGCTGGCAAACATTCACAGATACTGCACGCGTAGCCACCTCACGGCCACTCGCTGTGGCGCATCACTCTGGCGCTTAGCTAGCGCTTCGGCTATGAGTGCTCTTTGCCTGGCTGGCAAACATTCACAGATACTGCACGCGTATCCACCTCACGGCCACTCGCTGTGGCGCATCACTCTGGCGCTTAGCTAGCTCTTCGGCTATGAGTGCTCTTTGCCTGGCTGGCAAACATTCACAGATACTGCACGCGTAGCCACCTCATGGCCACTCACTGTGGCGCATCACTCTGGCGCTTAGCTAGCGCTTCGGCTATGAGTGCACTTTGCCTGGCTGGCAAACATTCACAGATACTGCACGCGTATCCACCTCACGGCCACTCGCTGTAGCAAGATTCACGCTTCAGCCATAGTCCCAGCAGGAAGTGTCTATATGCATATGTATCCGCAAATTCATGCAACTTACCACTAGCTGTGGTCATTTTTTAGCTTTAAGCTAGCGCCTTCGTATAGGAGCATGACACTAAGCGACGCTATTTCAGGTACTTTGCTTGTGTTGACTTCCTTATCCACTAGCAGTGTCGCCTCATCTGCAGCTTGTGCAAACACTTGTTTATTCTAATACATATTTGTCTTCCAGCGCTATCCACCTTGATGACTCCTCAGTCCTGCAGATTCTCTTTTGGGGATGGCTTCGCCCCTGCCTGCTACCCAGGCAGATCAGCGCCTCTCCTCGCTTGAGGGTCCTCGAGGATGGAGTCATCACCAAATCCTGAATTTCTTTCATGTCATTGCATTGTTGATAAATCTCCTTTCCTTAAAATCCGGAGTCTTCTTGATTGAAATGGAAGTGTAAATGAAAGTTCAATCACGAGACGTAGGATTCTCATGCAATTACACTTACCCAATCAGCGCCTTCGGTCTTCTCTATATTTGCTTCTGACGTGTTCCTGTCTGCTGTTGCACAGATTTCGCATCTCCCACCGCCTCCCCACCACCACCAACTTCTCGACTCCGGCCTCTTCAGCATCTACTTCATCCGTGTGACCCTAAGGAGCGCTGGAAGTCATCCCTCACAGTGGCCCTCATTTATGTGTTATGGCCCCAATTTGTTATTACATTTACACACAACATCAACAGCAACAGCAAGGGATGACAGACACAGTTTTAAAAACTTAAACACATTTAATCCAACAAATGCAACTAACTACTAACTAATCTATTGACCAAGATTGAGTAATAACAAGAACAAAAATATTTACAGTCCCTTTTTGGTGGGGTGGCTTGGTGATGTCCTGGGTGAGGAAAATGCTCTAACACAGGCAAAAATCCACAAAAGAAACTTCACAGGTCTTGAACAGAATGACAGATCTGGTCACATGTATCCTTCTTCTTGCAATTTCTCCTACCACTTTACTATCTCAATTCTCCCCTTTATATACTCTTTTGCAGACCCCTCCCACCTTTTAGACTTTTTTTTTCTTTTCTCTGGGACTTGTTTCAGACATGCCCGAAACATGCCCAAACCTAGCTCCAGTCTGAGCTTAACAAAAAAAAAGGTAAATACTGCCATCCAGTGGCCTATATTCACATTACAATATTCAGACTTTTATTCCATTTATTCAAGTTTCACTCCAAATGTTCAAATTTAATTCCATATATTCAGACTTTCATTCAATATATTCAAGTTTCATTCCATATATTTAGACTTTCATTCCATTTATTCAAGTTTCGTTCCATATATTCAGACTTTCATTCCATATATTCAAGTTTCGTTCCATATATTCAGACTTTCATTCCGTATATTCAAGTTTCATTCCAAATATTCAGACTTTCATGCAATATATTCAAGTTTCATTCCATATATTCTGAGTTTACTCTATATATTCAAACTTTCATTCCATATGTATAATAATAATTTCCTAAACGGCTTGCAGTAATATAATATGTATACATATATATATTTATATATATACTAGCTGCTACCCGCTGTGTAGCCTATTAGTTTGTCGCTTTTAGATCGCATGAGGGAGAGAAGCCGTGTCTTCAATTGCCACTTGATTATTCTTGAATTGGAAAACGTGTTAATAAAGGGAAACCATCTAGAATCAGCCAGGACTAATTTTTGTGAATAATTGCCGCCAAATTTTCAGGTGTTACGCCTCATTCACACATATCGCTACTCCCCCATCGCCCCTCGCTGCTCGCTGAAATTTTACTCGCCGGCAGAAAAATTCTCTGTCGTCAGCGTCGGTTGCCATGGCTTCCCGATGGTTTACTTCCCACTGCAAACGTGTCAGAGGGAAGCAAGTTGTGGCTGTATAACATACCAGTGGTAGCAGACACATCATTATCTGCCTTGGTTAAGATCGCTGACAATTCTAAATGCATAAAATGAACACATAAATAGTACCATGTAGAGATCGCCTCTTTTGCTTTCTATTGTCAGCTAAGGCATGGTTTGATGTCCACAGTTAGCTGACAATTAGCTTCCAAAAGCATATTCGGCTAAAGAGAAAAACGTAATTTAAAACATGCTCTCACCTGAAACGCAGATGATTGCAGACACTCTGTTCCATGCGTCATCCTTTTGGTTTTTATTTCTATAATTTTGCAGGGTGATATCATAGAGCTCCGGCTGGTTTGAGATGGCTATTATTAGCTGCTCTTCAGACATTTTGTAGGAACCAAAATTCTTGTGCGTTGCGGTGTTCAAACTGTCTGTGGAACTGTCTGTTCATGTCAAGTGAATCATCTCTTTCCTACATTCCCACTTCACTCGCATCGCTGACAGTAAAAAATATTTTAAAACCGTACCCGCCCCCATTGCATCGCTAGTCATCGAGTCGCCAGTCCTCACCACATTCTGCTGGAACACGTTCACATTCCATTTACGGTTCTCGCTCAGAGATGGCCGAGTAGCGATGTGTGAATGAGGCTTAACGCCAGCCCTGCGAGTGTTCAACTGTCAAATTTGAATTTGGGAGCTGTGAAGTTCGACTAATCAGAATGCTGCATTCGTGGAGGAACGCGGTGCCCTGTCAAAAGCCCGGGTTTCGTGCAGGCTCTCTTATCACTCCCTCGGCCCCATTGCAAACAATCCATGCACAAATATGGCCGTGTATGGCGAACACACAGACACACACCGTCTTCCTTATATATATATAAATTCCTGATACATTTGATACAGATTAGGATGGCTGTGATAATGAGCTCTGTGTTGGCATGAGTTTGCATTCGATTCTATACTGCTCAAAAAAATAAAGGGGACACTTAAGCAAAACAATATAACTCCAAGTGTTCCCTTTTTTTTGAGCAGTTTATTTTGATTCCAAAATTTCATTTTTCTTTCTTCAGTCTTGATTTAATGGAAATTGGCGAAGCTCTGCTCATCACCCAACATTTAGGCATTTCCGATGAACTCTCAGGATGTTTTTACACAATTCAAGGTGTACCATTTCAACTGGATTTGAGTTCTATTTGTAATGTGAATATAGGCCACTAGATGGAAGTATTTACCTTTTTTTATTCAGCTCAGACTGGAGCTGTGTTTAGACATGTTTCAGACATGTCTGGGGCAAGTCCCCGAAAATAAAAAAAAAATGGTCTAAATGTGGATGGGGTCTGCAAAAGAGTATATAAGGAAAAGAATTGAGACAGAAAAGTAGTAGGAGAAATTGCAAGAAGGATACATGTGACCAGACCTGTCATTTCTGTTCAAGACCTTTGAAGTTTCTTGTGTGGATTTTTGCCTGTGTTTGAGCATTTTCCTCACCCAGGACATCACCAAGCCACCCCAACAAAACAAGGGACTGTAAATATTTCTGTTTTTCTTGTAAATCAATCTTGGTCTTAGTTGTAGATAGTAGATTAGTTAGTAGTTATTGTCTGTTTAATTAAATGTGTTTAAGTTTTAAACTGTGTCTGTCATCCCTTGCAGTTGCTGTTGTGTTGTAAATTGTAATAACAAATTGGGGCCATAACACATTCATCTGTCTTCATAAATGGACCCCAGTGTGTAATCCATTGTATGATTCAGTTTTGTATCTACCAAACTAAATTGATATTTTTTTCTCGTGATCTTGCTTTTTTATTATTATTTTGAAATATTGTTAATTTAGTTATCTAATTATTTATCTGACTGGTTGATATTAATGTATACATGGAAGTACTTGGGATATGTTGCAACCTAGATGGAGCCCATGGCTATGTTCTCTTCTGTCCTTTATTTACAGCACACACATTCTCTAGGTATTTTGATTTAATTTGGCCATATATTTTGCCCCCAATAGCATGTTTAAATTAACTAATGAAAATACCATTGTGCCGAATAGAATGAAAAGCTTTCTTGAACTCAGCAAAGCAAGCAGACATTTTTATTTATTTATTTATTTTTAAATGTGCATGTTTTTGAACTAAGGTATGCAGAGTGAGTGTGAGGTCTGTTGTTCTGTGTTTGGGGATCAGGCCAATGTGTGATTTACTCAGGATGCTCTATACCAGAGGTGGGCAGCGAGGGCCGTATCTGTCCCTGGTTTTCACACCAACGTCTGGTCTTTAATAAGTTGATTGTCTCAATTAGCCAAACCATTTATGAAATCTGACGTTTCATGCGCATTTCTTTAAATTATCATGAAACTACAAAGACTAGTCTTGTCTGCCTTCATAAAACATTTTCCTTTGATCGAATCATTGCGAAAATCTACATTTGTGCATGCAATCAATTAACTCAATTAGTCAGGGTAATTGATAGGAATAAAAACCTGCATACACACCGGCCCTCCAGGCCCGTGATTGCCCACCCCTGCTCTATACAATCAGGTGTGATCATTTTTTCGAATGAAATGTACTGTAAAATAGTTCCCCTAAATTTGAGTTTACACTGACACCTCTGTAGTTTTTAGTGTTTTTTCTTTCTCTCTTCCGCCCTCACACCCTGCCGTCACAGGGATGAGGGGCCGTATCTCTCTTGAGCTCCACCTCATCTAATTGGACATGAAGCTCCATTAAGCGGCGAAGCAGTAAGCTGACGGACCCTGCGGAACTCGGACAGGTCGGGCAGGACGGCAAAGATCACCTCAGACCATCAACAGACAATTCAGACATCAGCCCTGGCACTGAAACTTCGCCACATACCGAGAACTGGAAATTAATTACAGCTGCCACCTGTGTTTGTGGGGCTTTTACAGCCAGAACATGGTGCCTGAGATGGGGGGAGGTTTCAGAATCTGAACATGTGCACTAGGTACCCAAACAAAAAGAGATTGAAACAACAACAAAAAAATGTCTTCACCTCAGTCTTCATCTCTGCTGCTCAAAAAAATCATTCCCCCGAAAAGAAGAGAATTTGAGAGTGTACTGAAATGTAAGTCAGTGCATACGCCCTCTCCTCTAAATGCTACTTCAACTGATCGAAGTGTTATATTTACATAAGAGGAGATAAAAAGAGGTGCTTTCCAAATTTGAAACGCTCCTGACAGGCCAAATGACTTGCTAATGCTAATTCACTCAAATGAAGAGGCATCTGTCAGGGCAGTGAGAACGGATCAGCCAAGAGTTTGGTCTCAGACCTTTTTTCTGTGGAGAGTTTGGTCTCAGGCCTGGTGTTTTCTGTGGAGAGTTTAGTCTTAGGCCTGGTGTTTTCTGTGGAGAGTTTGGTCTCAGGCCTGGTGTTTTCTGTGGAGAGTTTGGTCTCAGGCCTGGTGTTTTCTGTGGAGAGTTTAGTCTCGGGCCTGGTGTTTTCTGTGGAGAGTTTGGTCTCAGGCCTGGTGTTTTCTGTGGAGAGTTTGGTCTCAGGCCTGGTGTTTTCTGTGGAGAGTTTAGTCTCAGGCCTGGTGTTTTCTGTGGAGAGTTTGGTCTCAGTCCTGGTGTTTTCTGTGGAGAGTGTGGTCTCAGGCCTGGTGTGCCGTTTACAGAAGTGCCAGAGAGCTTACTGATGTCACACATAGTCAGCTGACTGTGGCATATCTGTGGGCCAATTGTATTTCAAATTCCTTGCAGGCACCATCATCTTTTAACTTTGCCTTTGATCAAAGGTTTATTCGTGAAGTGCTTCCAAATGTCAAAGCCCCTTCATGAAGGAGACCGTGATTCCTGCTTCAGTAATGATCTGAAGGTAGTGCTGCAAACCTGTGATGTTCTGCATGGTACTGCAGCAGCATCATGGGGAATTCTTACTGAGCCAGTAATCTTTCTTGAATTCATCACATTTCAAAGCTGAAATGTGAAAGGTTGAAAAGCTGAAAGGTTTGCAGGACCATATGTGTCTAATCAATTAAGTATTTAGTATTAATCTATTTAGAGTATTCATAGTGGAGAACAGCAGGCACCAACTGTTACACACGGTTTATAAACCCCTGCTGTCCATCCAAGGTCTCACCATATCATTTGCTGCCCCGAAATCTAATTGCAAAATTTTCACCTGCCATCACATGACATAACCCTGTCAGAAGTGGAGGAAGAGACGATCTGGAGAAGATGAGTGCTTTTACTTATCTTTGCTTTCTCATATTTCCTTTATGTCTGTCAGAAGAGGACAGACACACCCTGTTTTCAATTTTGGCAAAACACAAGAATTTTTTTTTTTACTTCAAGGTTTTGGCTGTATTATGCTGTCGAATGCCAGCCTTTTTGCACATTCTCATGGTTAGGTTTCTGTCTGAACTTAAGTTGTATAAATCATTGAATTACTTTTGAGGAGGAAAGTTTCCCTTTGGAACAGTTTTATTTCTGACGCCTCAGGCACTTGCGTCCAATGTGAGTGTTGAGTGTGAGTCCACTTGAGTGTTGCCTCCAATCAAGGTCACCATGTTTTGGGAACATGCAAATTTTGGAAACCAACAATAAACCAGCTCCTGGAGATCAACCATCCTGTGGGGTAGTATTTTCACTCAAAAACTATTCGAGCTCTCATTTTTGAATGAGGTGTGATTATGCAAAACAGCTAATTAGCCGAATGAGGTGAGCAAAATTAGGGCAGGGGAGAAAACCACCGGTGTAGCAAATCTCCAGTGTCAGTGTTGGTGGCCACTGTTCAAAAAAATTCTTGCTTTACTGTCCACAATGAATGCCAAACAAAGAAGTCGAAGTATAAGACAGATCAAATAATACAAAAAAACCATTTTGAAAAGCAGCATGTGGAAAATAAAATATAAATCAACAATATTTACAATATAATAGAAATGTATTCTATTCAAATATATATTTGTGCAAATTTGTGTGCATTGTATATATAAATGGGCAAAATGGAGCTGTAAGTGACATATGTTCATATTTGTTCAAAATATTGTGCAACATCAGCTGTAAGTGCAATTGTCAGCAACATGAGGTAAACCATGTGAGCTGTTTAGATGCCTGATGGCAGTGGGAAAGAGAGAGTTCTTTCATTTAGAAGTCCTGCATTTCACACCTCTTTACCTCTGGCCTGTGGGCAGACGTGTGGACAGTCCGTGCTGAGGCTGGGTGGGGGTGGGTGAGGTCCTTGGGATGGAAGCAGCTCTCCTGCGGACTCCGGTGGGAGTCACACCATGACACCAGACTGGCCATCTCCTTCCTGTAGGCTGCGTCACCCCCGCCAGTGATGCGTCCAATCACTGCAGTGTCGTCTGCGTCACTGCTTTCGAGGGTGATTATTGATGGCTGTTTTCTTTCAATAGCATTAACCCTTTTGAGGGTGGTGATAAGGATCAAAAATCATCACTACAAATCAAGATTTTTATGGTCTTCACTATTTGATCACGCACTGTAATATTTAATTTATGATCCATCGATCCATGAATTATTGTACTGATTCCTGGTTAGGGCCTCAGGCAGCTGGAGCTGACCCCAGTACCCAATTGGAGAGAGGAAGGAGTGTGCCCTGAACCACCTGCAAATCCATCCCAAGGCACACAAACTAATCACTCTCACACAACTTTGGGCACACAAAATATTCACTCACACACAAATACTATACTGATCAAAACTTCCAACGTAACATTTGAAATTTGCAAATATTTTTAGCATGCCTAATTTTCTACCAAATTATGGCCTGTATATCCAAACTGCACCTTAAGAGCTCATAAAGTTTTGGTTAGTTTTTCGTTGGGACTGTCCATTCCACCTGAATGCACACAGCTGAGATGTTTGCCACACCACTCAGACGGAGGAGAACTCACTGACCAATAATTATGAAATGTGGCCAATAAATAGCCAGTGGATTGGGGAACTTAAATATTCTTTGGCATTCTTCTGGTGCAGCTTTAGACCAGGGGATCAGCGAGAAAGAGCCCTCAGCATGCTTGCTGGTGGAATGTCACGGAGATGTTTTGCAGTGGATAATGGGTGTCCATGTGTCGACCATTTCGCATCTCCAGAGGCGGTTCCATGATACAGGAAGCACAAACGACCGTTCACGTTCTTCCCAGGTCACCTGTTACCACCCCTCAACAGTAGCGCCATATTCGTCTTCAGCACTTCCGTAATCGCTTTCGACCAGCCACAGTTACTGCAGCTCAGACCACAGGTCGTCACCAGAACAGGATAAGCGACCAAACTGTACACAATCGCTTGCGTGTAGCTGAACTGAACAACCAATGTCCACATCGTGGTCTGGTGACTCCTGTTTGTCGTCCTGCACGTCTGCAGTGAGCAAGGGCTCATTTGTGCTGGAATACATTCAGGTGGAGCAGGGTCTTGCTTTCAGACGAGTTCCGGTTCATACTGACAGTGGGTAACGGCCGAGTATGTGTTTGGTGTAGGCAAGGGGAACGTTATGCCGACGCCAATGTCTTGGGGTGTGACCGCTGAGGTGGACTAAGTCTCATGGGGTGGGCTGAAATAAGTGCCAGGCACAAGACAGAGCTGGTTTTCATCGATGGAAACCTGAAAGCAGCTCATTACCGTGACGACAGTTTAGCCCCTGTGGCTGTTTCTCTTGTGAGTCGCAACTGCTAGACGCTACAACAGTACAACGCAAGACCACATGTCGCCAGGGCCTGCCAGGATTACTTGAGGCAGTAAAATGTTCAGTGTCTTGATTGGCCTGCGTTTTTCCCAGATTTGAACCCAATCAAGCACATTTGGGACATTCTGGGTCATCAGTTGAGAAGGCATGATCCAGAACCCTCAACCCTCCAACAGTTACGCCAGGCTCTTACTGAGATATGGGAACGTATCACATAGGTGGAAATACGGAACCTGATTGACTCCATGCACAGGAGAATTCCCACTGTGTGTGACGCTCGAGGTGGGCACACCAGATACTGACTTCGGCGATCCTGAAAAACCATTCAAAGTTACTTAGCAAATTGGAATTGAGACTGTGTTATTCCTCACTAATTGTTCTAAAACATGGCATTAAACTGAAACTTGAAGGCACATTTGACAATGTAATTTCCCTCATAACAAAAAAGCTTGTATTAAAATAAACCGGAACGTTGCGTTGGAAGTTTTGGTCAGTGTACTTTGGACACACAAACTATTCTTTCTCACACAAATACTACTTTTGGAACACAAACTATTCATTCTCACATTAATACTACTATGGGCACACAAACAATTCACTCACACACAAATACAACTATGGGCAAACAAACTATTCACTCTTGCAGAAATACTACTTTGGGCACACAAACTATTCGCTCAAACACAAATACTACTTCGGGAACACCAACTATTCACTCTCACACAAATACTACGTTGGGCATACAAACTATTCACTCACACCCAAATACTACTTTGGGCACACATACTATTCATTCACACACAAATACTACTTTGAGCACATAAACTATTAACTCTCTCAGAAATACTACGATGGGCATACAAACTATTCACTCTCGCAAATAGTACTTTGGCACACAAACTAATCACTCTCATACAAAAAATAGTTTGGGCACACAAACTACTACTCTCACACAAATACTATTTTGGGCATACAAACTATTCACTCACACACAAATGGGCACACAGTACTTTGGGCACACAGACTATTCATTTTCACACAAATACTACTTAAGGCACACAAACTAATCACTCTCACACAAACACTACTTTTGGAACACAAACTAATCACTCTCACACAAATACTACTTTGGGCACACAATCTAATCACTCTCACACAAATACTATTTTGGGCACACATATTCACTCACACACAAATGTTACTTTGCTACTTTACAGGTAATTTCTACGCAACAGAGAAACACTTGACATAACTCCCACCTTTACCTGTCCTGTATCTAAATTTTATTTCATATATACAGAGCGCAGGGGTACAGATACAGTCCTCTCTTCAATACCTTGTACTAGTATGAAATCCCCAGAAGCGGTCTAATCACGTAACTCCAAGGAGTCCTTCAACAAAAGTGACTGAGAAGCTCCGGTATCCCTTAGGATATATATGGGGACAGGAGTAGTATGCTCATTCAGAGCCACAAATCCCTCTGACACAAATGGAAGAAATTCCTCCCTCATGAAGTCAGCTGTATCAGGCTTTTTAGCCCCACAAGGAGCAGGCAATTTAGCAGATCGGTTATCTACTACAGGGGTTTCTAACCTTGTTTTCACAAAGGCATTTGGTTTGGTATCCTTTTCTTTTTCTTTCTTAGCTTTAAGGAACCAACAGTTAGTTGTAACATGACCAGATTTCTTGCAATAACTGCAAACTAGACTTTTTTCACAGTCAACTTTCACACTTTGATCAGACCTGTTACTGGATTTCTGAGCACCATCACCAGATTTGTCTTTGGGTGAGGAATCTGGGGTATCACCGTAACCCTTTTTCTGAAAAAGGGACCATCTATTGTTACTCCTAGACTGAAATTTGGACTTATGTGTGAGAACATATTCATCTGCAAATTTGGCAGCTGACTGCAAATTCAGTGCTTGCTTCTCATTAAGGTAGGTTTTAACATCATCCTTAACACAGTTCTTGAATTCTTCAACTAACACCATCTCTTTTAGTGAGTTGAAATCATCCTTGACCTCCATAGAAGTACACCAGCGCTCAAAGCAAACATTCAATTCAATTCAATTCAATTTATTTTGTATAGCGCTTTTCACAGAGACTGTCACAAAGACGCTTTACAGAGAGAGTTTAAAGAAATAAAAAGGCAGTGCCCAGCCTATTCCCCACTACAGCAAATGAGGCAAAAAACTCCCAGTAGGGAGAAAAATCCTCCAACAGTGGTGAGAAAAAACTCCCCGGTGGGAAGAAATCTCAGGAGGAACCCGGCCATAGTGGGGGAGCCCATCCTCCGCGGGCTAGCTAATTAAGAACAAAAAGTAAAATGGAGTGAAACGACAGAAGAGTTCCATTTAAGTCCATCTAAAGGGGCAACGGTAGCTTCAGAAAGTGGCAAGTCGAGGATGGTGCAGGACTGGACCAGGGCCAAACCGGATCGGATCAGGACAGCAGGACAGCAGCAGCCAGCGCTCCTGGTGAGGGACAGGGCTCATACGGTCCAGGACTCAGGGAAGTGGAAGGAAGATCCTCGGAAAGAGACACAGAAGAAAGGGGTGTGAGGCACTGGATAACTACTGCATGATAATAAAAGTACCGTCCTCTGGCATGTGCCAAGTGAGCCTGGTCAGGAAACAGTCAACACCCCTCCATCCACTTCCTGCAGCACAGAGGCCCAACACTTATTCCAGGCTGTTAGATCACTTTTCATTTTCTAAACAATAGTACCATATGGACCTCCCCGGTGACTAAGGCTATAGCAAGCCCCACTGGTGCCGTGTAAGTGCAATCTCAGTGCCACCGGTTCCACATGGATTTAAGCAATTTTAAAGACCAAAAGCTAGTAACCTTCATCCATTTAATGCAGCGCAGAGGCCCTGAATTCCATCCGACCAAGGCTGCGTAATTTTTCAATCAAATACCACCAACACCATGTGGACCTACCCGGTGACTAAGGCCGTAGCAAGCCCACCGGTGCCGTGTAAGTGCTATCTCAGTGCCGCCGGTTCCACATGGATTTGCGTAACACTACACCAGTACCATATGGACCTCCCCGGTGACTAAGGCTGTAACAAGCCCCACTGGCACCGTTAATGCATGCTCAGTGCCACCGGTTCCACATGGATTTACTTAAACTCAGGCTTCCAATAGCTTATGAACCCATCAACTAGGTTTTAGTCAGTCCCATCCGAGCCAAGTAATGTTTTATGCATAATGATCTAATCATGATCTAATCATAGGCTTGACTAAAAAGGTAAGTTTTTAGCCTACTCTTGAACACAGAGACTGTGTCTGAGGCCCGAATGTCCGTTGGGAGATTGTTCCACAAGATTGGGGCTTTGTAGGAGAATGCTCTCCCTCCAGATGTAACTCTAGATATAGTTGGAATTTTCAAATATCCAGCACCTTGTGAACGAAGTAATCTTGGAGGGGAGTAAGGAATGAGAAGTGCACTAAGATATTCTGGGGCCAAATCATTTAAGGCTTTGTAGGTAAGCAGTAGAATTTTATATTCAATTCTAAATTTGACAGGCAGCCAGTGAAGATTTTTGAGTACTGGGCTAATGTGGTCATATTTCTTCGTCCTGGTCAGAACCCTAGCAGCAGCATTCTGCACTAATTGAAGGCGATTCAGGATAGAACTGGTGCAGCCTGACAGTAAAACGTTACAGTAATCCAGCCGAGAGGACACAAATGCATGAACCATTTTTTCGGCGTCCTGAAGAGACAGCATTTTTCTCAGCTTAGATATATTTCTAAGATGAAAGAAAGCCACTTTTATGATGTTGTTAATGTGACAGTGCAGAGAGAGTTCTGAATCAAGGGTGACACCAAGGTTTTTAACAACAGCTTTTGCAGAAACCCGGAGACTGTTGACATTGAGAGAAAACTTGAGGAATGTGTCTCTGAGTGATTTGGGACCAATTACCAATATTTCAGTTTTATCTGGATTTAAAGAGAGAAAATTCTGTGTCATCCATGCTTTAACAGCTTTAAGACACATCTCTAATCTAGTTAGTGGATCGATTTCACCTGGTTTAAAAGATATATAAAGCTGCGTGTCATCTGCATAACAATGGTACTTCACATCATAACTACTTATGATGCTTCCAAGGGGAAGCATGTATAAGGAAAACAGCAGAGGGCCCAGAACAGATCCTTGAGGTATTCCAAAATTCACCTTGGAATACTCAGAGGAATTACCATTTACTCTGACAAACTGACATCTATCAGAAAGATAGGACTTAAACCATGAAAGGGCGAGTCCAGAAATACCAACCAGATTTTCTAGCCTGTGAAGAAGAATATGGTGGTCTATCGTGTCGAAGGCAGCACTCAGATCTAGTAGGACAAGGACAGAGATGCGGCCACAGTCCATGGAGAGAAGTAGATCATTCATTACTACAGTGAGGGCTGTTTCAGTGCTATGATGTTTTCTAAAGCCAGATTGAAACCTATCATTTACTTTATTCGTTTGCAAGAAGCAAGTGAGCTGTTGGGCAACACATTTCTCAAGGATCTTGGATAGAAAGGGAAGGTTTGAGATCGGCCTATAATTGGCCAAAACTGTTGGATCTAAATTTGGTTTTTTGAGTAGAGGCTTAATTTCAGCAATCTTAAATGAAGTCGGAATCAAACCTGAAATCAGGGAAGAATTGATTATGTGCAGAATTTGACTGCCAAGAATGGGCAGGAGTTCCTTCAGTAACTTACTTGGGATGGGATCTAAGAGACAAGTTGTTGATTTGGAAGTAGCGACCAGTTTGGCAAGTTCGCTCGGGGATATGGGAGAGAATGAATTAAATTGGTTTATATGCATAGCATGAGGTTTTAAGTTAAGGCCTTCACCAACTGCCAGGGAAGCACTAATATTTTCTCTAATTTCAATTATTTTGCCACTAAAGAATTTTAGAAAATCATCACTGCTGCAGGATGGTGGAATTTGAGGGGAACTTGCAGCATGGTTGTTTGTTAATTTGGCCACTATTTTGAACAAGAATCGAGGGTCATTTTTATTTTCCTGTATAAGAGTTGCAAAATATGACGACCTAGCAACAGACAAAGCCTGCTTATACACAACAAGGCTCTCTTTCCAAGCACAATGGAATACCTGGAGTTTAGTGCAGCGCCATTTGCGTTCTAGTTGACGGGATTTTTGCTTTCTTCTCATTAGCAAATTCCACATAAGTCTGATTGTCAGATTTCTTCAGACCTCTGAATTTCTGTCGGTAAGCCTCTGGAACCAAATCATAAGCTCTCAAAATAACCTTTTTGACAACCTCATAATCAGAGGAATCATCTGCAGACAAAGCCGAATAGGCTTTTTGAGGCAGTTTAGACGGAAACGCTACGCCGGAGCGTATTCAAGTTTTCCACTTTCGAGGGTGGTTTGAGATTTTTGCGTCTTCAAGCCCCAAAAACGCCGTCACCATATAAACAAAAGGCACTTCCGTTAAAATATTTTGTCGTCTTTACTCGCAAGCGTCTTCGTGTAAACTGGGCCTTAGCTACCTTCTCGAAGCATTGGAAATACTTGTGTACTTATCAACCTCCTGCTCCAAGAATGGAGGCACCAGCTTTACTTCCTGGCTCCTTACCTCCATGAAATTTGTTTTCAGCTTCCATTTTGATTTTTAGTAGCTCCATTTGGAGCCTTTCTTCTCTAACCTCAGTAAATCGAAATCTCCCTCTATCTGCTCTTTCCTCTTTCTCTCTCTCTCTTGCAAATTTTTCTACCTCAAACTGCCTTTGTTTTTCTTTTTCCTCCCTTTCTTTTTTCTCTTCTCTTGCTAATTTTTCTAACTCAAACTGACTTTGTTTTTCTCTTTCCACCCTTTCAATCTCTCGCAGTTTTAATTTAAGTTCCATTTCTACATTTGGATTTTCCACTGGAAACTGTTCCAGATCTCCTGGTGCAAACACATTTTCATCAATGTAATATTCAACTATCTCTCTAGCCAGTCTTGCTTTTCGCATGGCTGGTTTTACCTCTGTCAGCTCTAAATGTCTGCAAATTTCTAACAGTTCTGTCTTTTTAAAAGACTTCAAAACCTCTACGGTTGGTGATACTAAGAAATCATCCATTGCTGTTGATCTGTCAATATATTTATATAGGAAAATTCAAAAAACAATTTTAAATTTTAAATTTTCAATAAATGACTCACACAGTAGTCTATCTCAGATGAGCATCCACTTTGGTATGGCCCCAATTTGTTATGACATATCGGGCAGCAAGGAATGAGAGAAAAAATTGAGATGGGTCTGCTATGTTTTGATTTCCTGGGACAGGAAAATGCTCCAACACAGGAAAAAATCCACAAAACAAGCTTCACAGGCCTTGTATAGAGAAACAGGTCTGGTCAAAAGAATCCTTCCACTATTTCTCCTTGCAATTTCTCCTACTACTTCACTCTCTCAATGTTTCTCCCTATATACTCTTTCACAGCCTCCCACATTCCAGACTTTTTTCAATTCTCTGGGACTTTCCTCTCTGAGGCATGCCCAGGTCATGCCCAAAACCTAACTCCAGACTGGCTTAACAAAGAAAAAGTGTCAATACTTCTATCTGGTGGCTTTCCCCCCCACATTACACTACTTTTGGCACACATATTCACTCACACACAAATACTACTTTGGGTACAAAAACAATTCACTTTCACACAGATAGTACTTTGAGCACACAAACTATTCACTCTCACAAATATTGCTTTTGGGCACAAAAACTAATCACTCTCACACAAATACTACAGTGGGTGCACAAAATATTCCCTCACACACAAATACTAAGTTGGGCACACAAACTATTCATTTGTACACAAATATGACTTTGGGCACAAAAACAATTCACTCACAGACAAATACTACATCAGGCACACAAACTAATCACTCTGACAAAAATCCTATTTTGTGCACAAAAACTATTCACTCACACACAAATACTACTTTGGGCACACAAACTATTCACTCACACAAATACTACTATGGGTACCCAAACTATTCACTCACACAAAAAAAATACTTTGGGGACAGAAACTATTCACGCTCACACAGTTACTACTAGGGGCACACAAACTAATCACTCTCACACAAATACTGCTTTGGGCACACATATTCACTCACAAACAAATACTACTTTGGGGACACAAACTATTCACTCTCACACATGTTACTTTGGGGACACAAACTATTCACTCCCACACAAATACTACTTTGGGGACACAAGCTATTCACTCTCACACAAATACTACTTTGGGCACACAAACTATTCACTCGTACAGACATACTATTTTGGGCAAAAACAATATTCACCTACTAACCAATACTACTATGGGCACACAGACTATTCACTCTCACACATATACTACTTTTGGCCGCACAAACTATTCACTCTTACACAAATACTACTATGGACACAAATAATTCACTCATACACAAATACTAAATTGGGCAAAAAAACTTTTCACTCATACACAAATACTACTGTAGGCACACAGACTATTCACTCTCACCCAAATAGTACATTGGGCAAAGAAACAATTCACTCACATACAAATACTACTTTGGGCACACAAACTACTCTGTCACACACAAATATTACTTTGAAGGAAGGAACTATTCACTCTCACACAAATACTACTTTGGGCACACATATTGACTCACACAAAAATGCTACTTTGGGCACGAAAACTATTCACTAACACACAAATGCTATTTTGGCAAACAAACTATTCAATCTGACAAATCCTATTTTTGGTACACAAACTATTCACTCGTACACAAATACTACTTTGGGCACAAACACTATTCACTCACACACAAATACTACTTTGGGCACACAAACTATTCACTCGTACCAAATACTACTTTGGGGACACAAGCTATTCACTATCACACAAATATTACTTTGGGCACACAAACTATTCATTCTGTTATGGCCCCAATTTGTTATTACATTTATAACACAACAGCAAGGGATGACAAACACAGTTTTACCAACTAAAACACATTTAATTTTTAACAAAGACAAAGACTAATAACAACCTACAACTAAAGACCAAGATTGATAAATAAGAAAAAACAGAAATAATTACAGTCCCTTTTTAGTGGGGTGGCTTGGTGATGTCCTGGATGAAGAAAATGCTCAAACACAGGCAAAGAAATCCACAAAAGAAACGTCACAGGTCTTGAACAGAATGGCAGGTCTGGTCATCTTCTTGCAATTTCTCCTACTACTTTACTGTCTCAATTCTTTTCCTTATATACTCTTTTGCAGACCCCACCCACATTTAGACCTCTTTTTTTTAGGCTTTCTGAGACTTGCCCCAGACATGTCTAAACATGACTCCAGTCTGAGCTTAACAAAAAAAAGGTAAATACTGCCATCTAGTGGCCTATATTCACATTACAATTCACACAAATATTACTTTGGGCACACAAACTATTCACTCGTACACAAATACTACTAGGGGCACACAAACTATTCACTGTCACACAAATATTACTTTGGGCACACAAACTATTCACTCTTACACAAATACTACAAGGGGCACACAAACTATTCACTCACGTGCTACTTTGGGCACACAAACTATTCACTTACACACAAATACTACTTTGGTCACAGAAACTATTCCCTCGTACACAAATACGATTTTGGACCCACAAATTATTCACTCACACACAAACATTACTTTGGCAAAAAAACCATTCACTCACATACAAATACTACTTTGGGCACACAAACTATTCACTCGTACACAAATACTACTTTGGGCACACAAACTATTCACTGTCACACAAATATTACTTTGGGCACACAAACTATTCACTCGTACAAACATACTACTAGGGGCACACAAACTATTCACTCACACGTGCTACTTTGGGCACACAAACTATTCACTCACACTTGCTACTTTGGGCACACAAACTATTCACTTACACACAAATACTACTTTGGTCACAGAAACTATTCCCTCGTACACAAATACTATTTTCGACCCACAAATTATTCACTCACACACAAACATTACTTTGGCACAAAAACCATTCACTCACATACAAATACTACTTTGGGCACACAAACTATTCATTCACACAAATATTACTTTGGGCACACAAACTATTCACTCACACGTGCTACTTTGGGCACACAAACTATTCACTCGTACACAAATACTACTTTGGGCACAATCACTATTCACTCACACCCAAATACTACTTTGGGCACACAAACTATTCACTCTCACACAAATACTACTTTGGGGACACAAACTATTCACTCTCACACATGCTACTTTGGGCACACAAACTATTCACTTTCACACAAATACTACTTTGGGGACACAAGCAATTCACTCTCACACAAATACTACTTTGGGGACACAAACTATTCACTCTCACACATGCTACTTTGGGCACACAAACTATTCACTCTCACACAAATACTACTTTGGTGACACAAGCTATTCACTCTCACACAAATACTACTTTGGGGACAAACTATTCACTCTCACACATGCTACTTTGGGCACACAAACTATTTATTCTCACACAAATACTACTTTGGGCACAAAAACTATTCACTCTCACACAAATACTACTTTGGGGACACAAACTATTCACTCTCACACATGTTACTTTGGGGACACAAACTATTCACTCCCACACAAATACTACTTTGCGGACACAAGCTATTCACTCTCACACAAATACTACTTTGGGCACACAAACTATTCACTTACACACAAATACTACTTTGGTCACAGAAACTATTCCCTCGTACACAAATACTATTTTCGACCCACAAATGATTCACTCACACACAAACATTACTTTGGCACAAAAACCATTCACTCACATACAAATACTACTTTGGGCACACAAACTATTCACTCTCACACATGCTACTTTGGGGACACAAACTATTCACTCTCACACATGCTACTTTGGGCACACAAACTATTCACTCTCACACAAATACTACTTTGGTCACAGAAACTATTCCCTCGTACACAAATACTATTTTCGACCCACAAATTATTCACTCACACACAAACATTACTTTGGCACAAAAACCATTCACTCACATACAAATACAACTTTGGGCACACAAACTATTCACTCTCACACATGCTACTTTGGGCACACAAACTATTCACTCTCACACACATACTACTTTGGGGACACAAGCTATTCACTCTCACACAAATACTACTTTGGGGACACAAACTATTCACTCTCACACATGCTACTTTGGGGACACAAGCTATTCACTCTCACACAAATACTACTTTGGGCACAATCACTATTCACTCACACCCAAATACTACTTTGGGCACACAAACTATTCACTCTCACACAAATACTACTTTGGGGACACAAACTATTCACTCTCACACATGCTACTTTGGGCACACAAACTATTCACTCACACACAAATACTACTTTGGGTACAAAAACAATTCACTTTCACACAGATAGTACTTTGAGCACACTATTCACTCTCACAAATATTGCTTTTGGGCACAAAAACTAATCACTCTCACACTAATACTACAGTGGGTACACAAAATATTCTCTCACACACAAATACTAAGTTGGGCACACAAACTATTCATTTGTACACAAATATGACTTTGGGCACAAAAACAATTCACTCACAGACAAATACTACATCAGGCACACAAACTAATCACTCTGACAAAAATCCTATTTTGTGCACAAAAACTATTCACTCACACACAAATACTACTTTGGGCACACAAACTATTCACTCACACAAATACTACTATGGGTACCCAAACTATTCACTCACACAAAAAAAATACTTTGGGGACAGAAACTATTCACGCTCACACAGTTACTACTAGGGGCACACAAACTAATCACTCTCACACAAATACTGCTTTGGGCACACATATTCACTCACAAACAAATACTACTTTGGGGACACAAACTATTCACTCTCACACATGTTACTTTGGGGACACAAACTATTCACTCCCACACAAATACTACTTTGGGGACACAAGCTATTCACTCTCACACAAATACTACTTTGGGCACACAAACTATTCACTCGTACAGACATACTATTTTGGGCAAAAACAATATTCACCTACTAACCAATACTACTATGGGCACACAGACTATTCACTCTCACACATATACTACTTTTGGCCGCACAAACTATTCACTCTTACACAAATACTACTATGGACACAAATAATTCACTCATACACAAATACTAAATTGGGCAAAAAAACTTTTCACTCATACACAAATACTACTGTAGGCACACAGACTATTCACTCTCACCCAAATAGTACATTGGGCAAAGAAACAATTCACTCACATACAAATACTACTTTGGGCACACAAACTACTCTGTCACACACAAATATTACTTTGAAGGAAGGAACTATTCACTCTCACACAAATACTACTTTGGGCACACATATTGACTCACACAAAAATGCTACTTTGGGCACGAAAACTATTCACTAACACACAAATGCTATTTTGGCAAACAAACTATTCAATCTGACAAATCCTATTTTTGGTACACAAACTATTCACTCGTACACAAATACTACTTTGGGCACAAACACTATTCACTCACACACAAATACTACTTTGGGCACACAAACTATTCACTCATACCAAATACTACTTTGGGGACACAAGCTATTCACTCTCACACAAATATTACTTTGGGCACACAAACTATTCATTCTGTTATGGCCCCAATTTGTTATTACATTTATAACACAACAGCAACAGCAAGGGATGACAAACACAGTTTTACCAACTAAAACACATTTAATTTTTAACAAAGACAAAGACTAATAACAACCTACAACTAAAGACCAAGATTGATAAATAAGAAAAAACAGAAATAATTACAGTCCCTTTTTAGTGGGGTGGCTTGGTGATGTCCTGGATGAAGAAAATGCTCAAACACAGGCAAAGAAATCCACAAAAGAAACGTCACAGGTCTTGAACAGAATGGCAGGTCTGGTCATCTTCTTGCAATTTCTCCTACTACTTTACTGTCTCAATTCTTTTCCTTATATACTCTTTTGCAGACCCCACCCACATTTAGACCTCTTTTTTTAACTTTCTGAGACTTGCCCCAGACATGTCTAAACATGACTCCAGTCTGAGCTTAACAGAAAAAAGGTAAATACTGCCATCTAGTGGCCTATATTCACATTAAAATTCACACAAATATTACTTTGGGCACACAAACTATTCACTCGTACACAAATACTACTAGGGGCACACAAACTATTCACTGTCACACAAATATTACTTTGGGCACACAAACTATTCACTCTTACACAAATACTACAAGGGGCACACAAACTATTCACTCACGTGCTACTTTGGGCACACAAACTATTCACTTACACACAAATACTACTTTGGTCACAGAAACTATTCCCTCGTACACAAATACGATTTTGGACCCACAAATTATTCACTCACACACAAACATTACTTTGGCAAAAAAACCATTCACTCACATACAAATACTACTTTGGGCACACAAACTATTCACTCGTACACAAATACTACTTTGGGCACACAAACTATTCACTGTCACACAAATATTACTTTGGGCACACAAACTATTCACTCGTACAAAAATACTACTAGGGGCACACAAACTATTCACTCACACGTGCTACTTTGGGCACACAAACTATTCACTCACACTTGCTACTTTGGGCACACAAACTATTCACTTACACACAAATACTACTTTGGTCACAGAAACTATTCCCTCGTACACAAATACTATTTTCGACCCACAAATTATTCACTCACACACAAACATTACTTTGGCACAAAAACCATTCACTCACATACAAATACTACTTTGGGCACACAAGCTATTCATTCACACAAATATTACTTTGGGCACACAAACTATTCACTCGTACACAAATGCTACTTTGGGCACACAAACTATTCACTGTCACACAAATACTACTAGGGGCACACAAACTATTCACTCACACGTGCTACTTTGGGCACACAAACTATTCACTCGTACACAAATACTACTTTGGGCACAAACACTATTCACTCACACCCAAATACTACTTTGGGCACACAAACTATTCACTCTCACACAAATACTACTTTGGGGACACAAACTTTTCACTCTCACACATGCTACTTTGTACACACAAACTATTCACTCTCACACAAATACTACTTTGGGGACACAAGCTATTCACTCTCACACAAATACTACTTTGGGGACACAAACTATTCACTCTCACACATGCTACTTTGGGCACACAAACTATTCACTCTCACACAAATACTACTTTGGTGACACAAGCTATTCACTCTCACACAAATACTACTTTGGGGACAAACTATTCACTCTCACACATGCTACTTTGGGCACACAAACTATTTATTCTCACACAAATACTACTTTGGGCACACAAACTATTCACTCTCACACAAATACTACTTTGGGGACACAAACTATTCACTCTCACACATGTTACTTTGGGGACACAAACTATTCACTCCCACACAAATACTACTTTGCGGACACAAGCTATTCACTCTCACACAAATACTACTTTGGGCACACAAACTATTCACTTACACACAAATACTACTTTGGTCACAGAAACTATTCCCTCGTACACAAATACTATTTTCGACCCACAAATTATTCACTCACACACAAACATTACTTTGGCACAAAAACCATTCACTCACATACAAATACTACTTTGGGCACACAAACTATTCACTCTCACACATGCTACTTTGGGGACACAAACTATTCACTCTCACACATGCTACTTTGGGCACACAAACTATTCACTCTCACACAAATACTACTTTGGTCACAGAAACTATTCCCTCGTACACAAATACTATTTTCGACCCACAAATTATTCACTCACACACAAACATTACTTTGGCACAAAAACCATTCACTCACATACAAATACTACTTTGGGCACACAAACTATTCACTCTCACACACATACTACTTTGGGGACACAAGCTATTCACTCTCACACAAATACTACTTTGGGGACACAAGCTATTCACTCTCACACAAATACTACTTTGGGGACACAAGCTATTCACTCTCACACATGCTACTTTGGGGACACAAACTATTCACTTACACACAAATACTACTTTGGTCACAGAAACTATTCCCTCGTACACAAATACTATTTTCGACCCACAAATTATTCACTCACACACAAACATTACTTTGGCACAAAAACCATTCACTCACATACAAATTCTACTTTGGGCACACAAACTATTCACTCTCACACATGCTACTTTGGGGACACAAACTATTCACTCTCACACATGCTACTTTGGGGACACAAACTATTCACTCTCACACAAATACTACTTTGGACACAGAAACTGTTCCCTCGTACACAAATACTATTTTCAACCCACAAATTATTCACTCACACACAAACATTACTTTGGCACAAAAACCATTCACTCACATACAAATACTACTTTGGGCACACAAACTATTCACTCTCAAACATGCTACTTTGGGCACACAAACTATTCACTCTCACACAAATACTACATTCGGGACACAAACTATTCACTCTCACACATGCTACTTTGGGGACACAAACTATTCACTCTCACACATGCTACTTTGGGCACACAAACTATTCACTCTCACACAAATACTACTTTGGGGACACAAACTATTCACTCTCACACATGCTACTTTGGACACACAAACTATTCACTCTCACACAAATACTACTTTGGGGACACAAGCTATTCACTCTCACACAAATACTACTTTGGGCACACAAACTATTCACTTACACACAAATACTACTTTGGTCACAGAAACTATTCCCTCGTACACAAATACTATTTTCGACCCACAAATTATTCACTCACACACAAACATTACTTTGGCACAAAAACCATTCACTCACATACAAATACTACTTTGGGCACACAAACTATTCACTCTCACACATGCTACTTTGGGCACACAAACTATTCACTTACACACAAATACTACTTTGGGCACATAAACTATTCACTCTCACACATGCTACTTTGGGCACACAAACTATTCACTCTCACACATGCTACTTTGGGCACACAAACTATTCATTCACACACAAATACTACTTTGGGCACATAAACTATTCACTCTCACACATGCTACTTTGGGGACACAAACTATTCACTCTCACACATGCTACTTTGGGCACACAAACTATTCACTCTCACACAAATACTACTTTGGGGACACAAACTATTCACTCTCACACATGCTACTTTGGACACACAAACTATTCACTCTCACACAAATACTACTTTGGGGACACAAGCTATTCACTCTCACACAAATACTACTTTGGGCACACAAACTATTCACTTACACACAAATACTACTTTGGTCACAGAAACTATTCCCTCGTACACAAATACTATTTTCGACCCACAAATTATTCACTCACACACAAACATTACTTTGGCACAAAAACCATTCACTCACATACAAATACTACTTTGGGCACACAAACTATTCACTCTCACACATGCTACTTTGGGGACACAAACTATTCACTCTCACACATGCTACTTTGGGGACACAAACTATTCACTTACACACAAATACTACTTTGGGCACATAAACTATTCACTCTCACACATGCTACTTTGGGCACACAAACTATTCACTCTCACACATGCTACTTTGGGCACACAAACTATTCATTCACACACAAATACTACTTTGCGCACAAACCCTATTCACTCTCACTGTAATACTTCCCAAGGCACACAAACTGTTGACTCTCATACAAATACTACCCAAGGCAAACAAACAATTTGATTTCATTGGAATACTTCCCAAGTAAAAGTGTGACTCATTACAGTGCCACCCCAGGTTTCCTGATCAAACTGAACAGGTAAATATCAGTGAGCCCTTTGCTTGGCTTGCCCTTCCTCTCCAGCGGAAGAGTGATGCACTGGGTGAGCACTGCAGTAAAGGTCCTTGTGCGCCTGTCATTGCAGGAGCGGTTATAATGCGATGTGTCGCGGGGTGTGTTAATCATGCTGCAGGAAGTCTGCTCGTGCGGTGTGCTGATTTACTGATGCCGCCATCATTTCCATGAAAGTGAAGCCATTTCACTCGGCGCAGCGTCTCACCTTGTTTCTGGAGACTGCGCAGTGACTTCTCTGTTCTCCCCGAGTGTGGGAATATTGCTGGAAAGATTAGCGACTGATTTATTCCGTTTGTGGAGCAGAGCTGTGAGTGATGGCCGTCGGATGTGAAAATGTGCTCAAGGGCATTCCAGGTAAAGAGTTCCTCGGCTCCTCAATGTGGCCTGCACGTGTGTTTGTGCGCGCGTCTGTGTGAGCGTGTGTGTCTCTGTGTACTACATCTGTGTTGTATTTATAGCATGTTGGTAAAGAGTGAATGCACATTCAGGCGGTGCCCAAAGCACAGAGCGCAGGCAGGTCTGTATTTCCCAGCGCGGAATCCCCTCCCCCCCACCGCCCGGATCTAGAGACGTCACGGATGGTAATTATCTCCAGCAGAAAATAGGGTGCTGCACGCTGTTTTTCTTAAGACACACGAGGGGAGAAGCACTTCATTTTGCTCTCCCTGCACAGCCAGCATGGGTGCACTGCATGGGTGACCAGATGGGATAATTACCCAGCGTCAGCGCTGCTGTGCCGGCAGTGCAAGGCCCCTCTTTAACTGCACTTTATTTATTCGACCAAATTAAAGAAAGCAGAGCTGATTCTGAAAACCTATAGAATTACTGCTGATATTCAAATAAAAAGTGCTGCATAAAAGCACTGAAGAGTAGTTGAAGTCCGTTAGCCATAACTTCCGTCTGACTGTGGGCTTAATGTGATAATTAGGCAACAGGGCCTCCCTGGAGCTGACCTGCGGGTATACGGGCTCGTTATGTGCCGCCATTTATAGAGTCACTTTCTTCTCAAAATGTTGGAGCTCTTCAGCCATTTGCGCTGCCTCTTCACTGAGTTATCACCGGCGTCGGTGCGCTCCAGGGTCTCGGAAAATGAAGAATACCTGGAAAGCATTAAAGGTTTAATTTGTCACCCGCTAAATGACTTTAGCTTACCGTAACACAGGCCAGAGGCAAGCCCAGAAGTGCAGGCAGAGCAGAGAACTGGGCATGCTCAGTGCGCAGCAGGGGAAAATGAGAGAGCGGAAGTGAGCGCACTCATTATGGGGCCTTTGAGAGGTGCACTCTCATACAAAATGTCCTGCTAACCTGAGGACTGAGCCGCAGACGACCCACTCTGTTCCCTTTACCCTTCCTTACAGGACGTGCAGTTACCAGCGTTTAGCGCGACATCACAGCCCAGCACAGTCACAGGCCCACACACATACACACGCATTCACACTCTCACACTCACTCACATGTACAAACAAACACACACTCACTCACACGCATACACTCGTGTGTATACACATCTGCACGCACATGGAAACACAAACAAACAAAACGTACTCACAGACAGACGCACACACGTACACACTGTCTGCACACATACTCTTTCAAGCGTATTCACATTTATACTCACACACACACACACACACACACACACGTACACACAGTGTGCACACATACTGTCATGCGTATTCACATTTATACTCACATGGAAACAAACACACACACACACACGCACACGCACACACACACACACACGCGCGCGCACACACACACACAAGTTCATATCAGCCGGTACTTCTCTCTCTCTCCTGTTTGTTTCATTATGCCCCGGTTGAATATATTGCCGCCACTTGTGCCAAAGCAGTAGCTTCGCTGTAATATGAAAATCTAACCTCATCTGGCAGAGGTCAGTGACAATAAACATCTGACACCGCAGTGGACTGGCCCAGCTTGAAATTTCAATCTCCTCCGCTCCCTCCCCTGGTACAGGGGTCACTTCTTCTTTTCTCTCTGCCCTCCATTTTCCCTCTCTCCGCCAGCCGAGAGAGGAGACGAGAGGGCTCCCTCCATCTGCTCAGTCTCTCAATGCACAATTTAGTGATATTGACCTTTCTCTAAAATTAAGCAAGCGAATCCCATGACAGCTGGAGCAAAAGTTTAAACCAATTAGAGGCACACTTCACCACTCAATTAGGCGTGAGGTGAGGTGTCCGGCTGGAGGGGGTTCAGAATTAAAAATCTCACGCATCGTATTAAAAACCGCTGCTCCCGGGGCAAGTGCCAGCTAATGATATGATTAAGGCCAGTGTCTTTAAAAAGACTCACCGCAGACCTTCAGACAGGTTTCCAGGGCACTCAGGGAGGCGGGGGAATATCAGTCACCCACTTATTTCTAGATGCATATTTAATATAGTATGATTTTATATGTTCAGTGGCATCGTAATTAAACTGTTGATGGATTCTTCAATGTACATTACCTTTCAAAGCTTCTGAATGTGACGGACGCGGAGATCAGGAAGTGAGAAATAGCAATGGCTTCCTCAATCCCACCAATACACCATCACAAAATGGAGGGTCTGCTCAAAAATTTTTGACAAACAATATGCTTCGTAAACATGCGCTCCCAATCCTTCCCCTCGTGTTTTTTCTTTTGTTGAGGTTTTTTTCTGCTTCCAAAATCAAAATTAATTTTCACAGAAAGAGACTTGTTAACAATCCAACCACCAATTTTAATTTGGAAGCAATACTTTGTGATAGTATACAAGTCGAACACTACCTGTATTGGTTCCAAAAATGGCAGTAATCTTGGCATAAGAGCGTATCAGCAACAGGAGATTACTTTGACGATGACAGCTTTAATACTGATGCATATGCATAATTCTTCAGTATAAAAGTCAAGTGAGAAAATTTTTTTTTTAATCATACCTCGTATATCTATCGGAGAAAAAATGTGCAGTAGAGAATAGTAGATAACAGCCAGAACGGTGTCATTTTGAAAGTGCGCAATGAAGCTGTGGTGGAGAATCTCATGGCACTGAATTATGAGTTGGCAGTGAGCCTAGTGTCCTCTTCCCTGTGTAAAGCTGTTACAGTTTTCACTGTGATTTAACTCCGCTGACACAAGTGGGACACGCAGTCCTCACCGACTTCAGCGAGCTGTTTGTCCTCTCGTCCCTGCTCTACAGGAGGATGGCGACGACCTCTGTCCTTCACGGTGGCCGGACCAACCTGGTTCCACGCTGGCCACATTTAAATGCATAACGCCATCGCACTGTAAAGTCGTCCTTCTGAGTGCAAATCCGATCAGGGCTTCGTTTGAGTTTCAGGTGGGCTGGGGGGAGAGGAGAGGGGGGGGTCCTTTTCTCCATGGCTGACGGAGGTGTGCAGAGCACCAGGGGCTTCAGTCTGCAGGATCTGACCGGCTCCATATGAGGAACCCTGGTCTCCACCCACTGTCCACAATCATCACCTCCTCAAAATTCAACATTGGTGTGAAAGTGTGAGTGAATGTGTGTGTGTTGCCTGTAATGGACAGGGGAACTTCCCAGAGTGTGTTCCTGTCCGTCAACCCAATAGGCTCCAACCCCACGACCCAAACCACAACCAGACCAGGAAGCAAAGGACAATGTAGAAATGTATGAATATATGAATGGATGGATGGATGTTTCATTTCTTAGTTCAGGGCAGCTATTCGCCAAATGGGGAGAAAAAACGAACTAAAGTCCAAACTAGAACCAAAATTACCTTGAAAGAAAGAAATGGCAAAAAGTATTTTGCCATGTACAAAAATGATCATTCCACTAAAGCCCAGAACATTCTCTGTTGCGAGGACTACCAGGGAAAATCCACTGTCAGATCGATCATTTACTCGACTCCTGGATCAGGCAACAAAGCCACATTTCCACTTTGCTATTGTGGGTGAAATGATCACTTAAGCAGAAGCGATGATGTCGTAATCTGCATTTTTAAAGAGACAAGAGCCATCTCAGTTTTGGACAGTTTGACGCTGTGGAAGTGTGAAATACACCTGGCGGTGGTCCAACTAAAGCACAGGCTGGAGATTGAGTTTGTCCTGTTTCACCTACAACATCTGAACTGAACTGTGTCCTCGGCTTCTGGGCTCCGTCATACTGTGTCAGTCTTACTGTCAGTAAACCTGACTGTTGGACTGTACTCTGCCCCTGCACTCGGTTCCTGAACTGGATCACAAAGGCACTTTTCTCCTGCATTTCTCACAGGGATCCACTGAGGGCATCACAAGAGATAACTGGAGGGAGGGGTGATCTGCTCTGGCACGATCTTCTCAAACTATTGATGAATGAGACTCATTTCAGCCAAAACAGTAAAGTCAAGTCACTGGAGCGGTTTTCCTGTTGAGTGGCTCGGGGTCACTGCATTACGGGACCATGGACAGATCTATGAATAAATATTGTGCTATCAGGCTATGCATTCTGTGGTTGAAGCTTTGCAAATTTCAACAATCCATTGAATAAAAATTTTAACCAGTCTTAAACAGTGCCGTTAGTTGATAACTTCTATTTATTCTTTACACCGCTTACAATTAAAGTTTACAATGGCATGAATTCATGCCAATTAGTATAAGATTGAAGAAATCTTAAGTTCTTTGCTTTGATGATGTAAATAATGATTATTTAATGCATTACTTAATATATTTGTGAACTAATAATTTCATTCCCCTTGGTCTTCTGTGTCCAGCAATTGGGTTTCAGCCACAGCCGTTAAAAGTGATGCTGCTGCCTCCTTCCAAGAGGACGACGGCCCTGAATCGTTTCTCATCATGGTTTCCTCCAATGATGCTCACAGCATACCTGTGACCCCTCCCCCTCTTTCCCCAACTCCTGATCACTCCAGAAACGTGTCTCCTGGCCCATGAGTCACTGAGAGGAGTTTGTATTACGGTTCGATCTGCTGATTTGATATGTTCAGGTCAGGGTGGCGATGAAAGGTGTGGAACCTCGTATGGGGATTGCCAAAGATGGCAGGCACATTTTTTAAAATTTTTATTATTTTTTTTATGGATCAAGTCTGGCGCATGGGCAAAATATTCAGAGATAAGGAAGCAAAACGCAATTCTTTGAAATGATGCTCTCTAAATGATCATCTTGGCAGCTGCCTTCTTAAAGCTATTTTACTTCCACATGCCACAGATTAGTGACAACATCATAATGTGCAACTGTCACACTTATTATACATTTCTAAACTTTTACTTATTTATTTAGATCTGATGTAATATTTCTGTTTTATTTTTGGCAAGACCAGTGCAGTCTGGCTGTGATGGCGTTGGAGGTAAGACGCCAAGAGCAGTGGCCAGAAATGAAAGTAAAAACCAGCAGCGTGCTGAGAGACTAAAACAAAGGGAAATCATGAGGCTCGCACTACCAACGGACCTGACGCCGTCGGTGGTAGCAAAACAGGCAAGCTCAACAAAATACAGAAGAAAAGGGAAATAAACCAAAAAAATCCCTTACTCACTGACGCTATTCCTCTTATGCAGCGTCTTCTAAAGCGTCAAGAGCAAAATGACACTCCAGCAACAAGAACAAGGAAGAACAGGAGCTTAAATAGAGTTCGGGCAACGCCCCTAATCAATGCCAGCTGGCTAAGGAATCCAACGGCGAGCAAAATGATATTGTCCCAGACGAGAGTAACAAAAGGAGTTAACAAAGCTCCCAAACCATGACAGGACCCCCCCCCCCCCCCCTCTAAGGGACAGCTCCAGAAGTCCCTAAGGAACCCCACGCATGAAAATCGGAAATAAGCGAGGGATCCAGAATATCCCGTGAAGGGACCCAGCACCGCACCTCGGGACCATATCCCTCCGAATCGACAAGGAACTGGACCCCGCGACCTACGCGCCTCTCGGCCAGAATGCGGCGCACGTTATAAACTAGCCCACCCTCAACCATGCGCGGTGGTGGCGAAGGCGTGTCGGTGGGCGCCAGGACGCTAGTTCTATCTGGCTTAATCCGCGAGACGTGGAATGACGGCTGTATGCGCAAAGATCTTGGGAGCTTCAACTGGACCGTAACCGAATTGATCTTCCGTACAATCTTGAACGGGCCGATATAGCGGGCGCCAGTTTTTGGGATTTTACCTTCAACGAGAGGTCCCTGGTGGACAGCCAGACACTCTGCCCAACCCGAGATGACGGGGCCAAATGATGCCATCTATCAGTGAAGGATTTTTGTTTGCGCCCTAAGTGCAACAGTGAAGGACGGACCTTAGTCCAAACCGACCCACAGCGCCGAATGAACTGGTTGACTGAGGGAATCTCGGAATGGTTCTCAGTCTCTGGAAAAAGTGGGGGTTGGTAACCCACTTGGGCTTCAGACGGGGAAAGCCCCATGGAGGAATTTCACAACGAGTTGTGAGAATACTCGGCCCAAGCTAAAAATCGACTCCCAAGATGAGGGATTATCCGCCGCCAAACATCGGAGAGTTTTCGAGAGACTGATTAGCTCGTTCCGTCTGCCCATTAGTCTCTCTTCGGGGTTTCACCCGGAGACCAACAGTGATCCCCAACTGCTTACAAAATATTTGCCAAAATCTGGTCGTAAACTGCGGGCCTCGGTCAGACACGATATCTTGCGGAAGCCCATGCAACCGGAACACATTGTTTACCACAAGATGCGCTGTCTCCCGTGCTGAAGGCAGCTTGGGTAGTGCGACAAAATGGGCCGCTTTAGAAAAACGGTCTACCACAACCAAAATGACCGTGTTGCCCTCAGATACAGGCAGCCCCGTAACAAAATCTAAAGCGATATGCGACCAAAGGCACCTGGGAATGGGCAAAGGGCGCAGCAAACCCACGGGAGGGAGATGGGAAGTCTTATTCCTGGAACAGACGCCGCAGGCAGCAGCGAACTCCCGAATGTCTCTCATCATCTCCGGCCACCAAAAAAAACGTTGGGCCAGGAACTGCTTAGTCCGATGGGCCCCCGGGTGCCCCGCCAGGCGGGAAGAGTGTCCCCACTGGAGGACCTGTGGTCTTACTCTATGGGGGACAAATAAACAGCCAGGAGGTTCCCCCCAGGACCGGGATCGGATTTCAATGCCTCCTGTACCACTGCCTCAACTTCCCACTGAATAGGTGCTACGATCCGGGTAGAAGGAATAACAGGCTCTGGGGTAGGATCGCTATCCGTGCGATCGTACATACGTGACAAAGCGTCAGACTTAATATTTTTAGAGCCCGGGCGGTACGTGAGCGTAAAATGAAAGCGGCTGAAAAACAATGACCATCGCGCCTGCCGGGAATTACGCCGTTTGGTCTACTGAATATATTGGAGGTTTTTATGAACGGTCTAAACCACGAAAGGGTGCTCAGCTCCCTCCAACCAGTGGCGCCACTCCTCGAGCACCAGCTTGACCGCAAATAACTCCCGGTCACCAATACTCTAATTGCGTTCAGCGGCAGACAAAGACCGGAAGAAGTACGCACATGGGTGCAGCTTATTATCCCAATGAGGGCGCTGGGACAGAATAGCACCCACGCCCACCTCCAAAGCATCTACTTCCACGACAAATGAAAGGGAGGGGTCGGGCAAAACCAGAATAGGCTCCGAGCTTAAACATTTCTTTAATTCCTGAAAAGCAGCATCAGCTGCAGGAGACCAAAAAAACACTGAGGAGGTATTCTTTATAGTGAGCGCAATAATGGGGGCAGCAACCACACTAAAATTACGAATAAACCTCCTCTTTAACACTCTGCGGTGCAGGCTTATTCCTGACCGCAGCCATCTTGTCCGGGTCCATCCGCACCGACCCCTTAGAAACAATGAAGCCAAAGAATGAGACAGTTTGGGCATGGAAAACGCATTTCTCGGCTTTAACAAAAAGTTTGGCACTGAGCAGGGCTTCCAGTACACGTCTGACGTGTTGTTTGTGCTCCGACAGTGTTGGAGAAAAAATCAAAATGTCGTCTAGATAAACGAAGACGAATTTCTCCAACATCTCTCGGAGCACGTCATTGACAAATGCCTGAAACACCGAGGGGGCGTTAACCAACCCGAACGGTAAGACTTGATATTCGTAGTACCCGTCACCCGTCATTCGTAGTACCCGTCATCCCGAACGCAAATCAAATTATAAGCACTACGAAGATCTAGTTTCGTAAAAAATGACGCCTCTTGCAGATGTTCAAACGCGGAATTCATTAATGGAAGGGGGATAATTGTGATTTTATTCAAACCCCTGTAATCAATGCAGGGTCTCAGACCGCCATCCTTTTTCCCAACGAAAAAGAATCCTGCTCCGGCAGGGGACGTGGACGGCCCAATAAAACTATTGGCGAGAGCCTCCTGAATATACTCTTGCATAGCCTTACGCTCAGGTCCTGACAGCGAATATAGCGAACCCCTAAGCAGAGTTGTCCCCGGATAAAGATTAATTTTGCAGTCGTACGGACGATGCGGGGGTAACGTAGAGGCTCGTTGTTTACTGAACACCTCAGCCAAATCAGCTTAATCCCTGGGAACATTCTTTACCCTGCTCAGAATCTAATGAATCCGTGACTGATTCTGAATCGCTATGTTCCTCCAAAAAGTAATCATCCTCTGGCTCTCGCCAGCCAAATTGAGGATCCCATTCTAACCCCTCCTCTGCCCCTTCTTCCAGTCTAGGAGGGTGCGGAGTGATAACCTCCTCACACTCGCTCTGAGCGTCAGCCTGCCCCATTGCTTCACGTCCAAAAGAACCATTATCATTAGTTCTACAATGAGTGCTACACTTGGGACCCCAGCGGACGATAGGATTAATCTGTTCCCCCCAGCTGATACAAGGATTATGTTCCCGTAACAATGAATGACCCAAAACTATAGGGAAAGTGGGGGACCTGATAATAAAAAATCGAACCTCTTAAGAGTGGCTACAAAAGGAGATTAACATTTTTAATGGTTCAGAAACCTCGGTTATAACTCCCTTTCCCAGCGGGCGACCGTCCAAAGTTCTGACAGAACGTGATTCTGAAAGTGCAACAGTAGGGACGGAGTGCCTCCTAGTCCACTTAAAATCCATGAAACAATCAACAGCGCCCGAGTCCACGAACGCTTCAATAGTAAATCTTTTACTCCCAACAGTAAGTTCAACGGGGATTAGTGTTCGGAATGGGAAATTGGGTCTGCCCCACTAGTGCCCCCTGAATCGCTAGAGGGGTTTTCCTTTTCCCCGAAGCTTAGGACAACGTGGAAGGATATGACCCGGCTGGTTACAATAAAAGCAGATTACTCTTCTTCTAATGGGTCTCTTAGACTGACGGTCAAACGAACCGTCAACTTGCATGGGCTCAACCGAAGTAGAATCTTTAATGGGTGAAACAGGAGATGCACACTCGCTACTAGCAATTTTAATCCCATTGTCAGCCAGCAGAAATTTATTTAGTCTCTCCTGGCTGCGTTCGCGTATGCGATTGTCAATTCGCATAGCAGTACAAACTCAGGAATCTAAAGTTGAACAGGGTTCTAACGTAGCCAGCACATCCTTAATCTCCTCCGTAAGGGCATGGCTAAATACAGTATCTCACAAAAGTCAGTACACCCCTCACATTTTGATAATTAATTTATTATATCTTTTCAAGGGACAATTCTATAGATGTGAAACTTCTATATATTCTAGAATAGTCATGGTACAATATGTGTAGCAGTGTAGATTTACTGCACTGTCCAAATACCTGAACAAACAGTCACTATTTCCAAAATGGTTGGCAGCAAAAGTGAGTACACACCCCAATTGATAATAGTCAACCAAGCAATGAAACGCAACTTGTTCATCATGTTCATGCTTTTGTCTGTTCGACTGGGCCATATGAGGTTGTGTAACATGTTGAAGGGTTAAATTGTAGTGCTTCAGGTGCAATGCTCTCATTCTGGTCACTGTAGGGTCAACATGGCACCTCATGGGAAAGAACTCTCTGAGGATCTGAAAAAGAGAATTGTTGCTCTCCACAAAGATGGTCTAAGCTACAAGAAGATCAGTGAAACCATGAAACTGAGCTACAGCAAGGTTATCCAGCGGTTTTCCAAGACGAGTTCTGCTCGAAAAAGGCCTCGTCAGGGTCGACCAAAGAGGTTGAGTCCTCGTGCTCCGTGCCAGGTGCACAAGTTGGCTTCAGAAAACAGACGCAGGAGTGCTAGCAGCATTGCTAACAAGGTTGTAGCAGTGGGATAACAGCCTGTCAGAGCTCAGACCATACGCCATGCTCTGCGCAAAGTTGGTCTGCATGGCCGTCAGCCAAGATGGAAGCCTCTTCTGAAGCTAGCCCGCAAGAAAGCCCGAAAAAAGTTTGTTGAAGACAACCATTCCACGAGCATGAACTACTAGAAATATGTTTTGTGGTCTGACGAGACCAAGATAAACTTGTTCGGCTCAGATGGTGGCCAGCATGTGTGGCGGCGCCCTGGTGAGAAGTATCAAAACAAGTGTGTACTGCCCACAGTCAAACATGGTGCTGACAGCATCATGGTCTGGGGCTGCATGAGTGCTTCTGGTCCTGGGGAGCTGCACTTCATTAATGGAATAATGGATCCAACATGTACTGTGAAATTCTGAAGCAGAACATGACACTTTCCCTTCAGAAACTGGGCCGCATGGCTGTTTTCCTACATGATAACGACCCGAAACACACCTCCAAGATGACAACTGCCTTCCTGAAGAAGCTGAAGGTGATGGGAAGGCCAAGTATGTCTCCAGACCTGAATCCCATTGAGCACCGGTGGGGCATCATCAAGAGGAAGGTGGAGGAGCAGCAGGTGTCCAACATCCACCAGCTCCGTGATGTTGTCATGGAGGAGTGGGGGATCCCAGTAACAACCTGTGCAGCTCTGGTGAATTCCATGCCTCGGAGAATCAAGGCAGTGCTGGACAACAATGGCGGTCACACAAAATATTGACACTATGGACACAATTTGGCATGTTGACGGTGAGGTGTACTCACTTTTGTTGCCAGCCATTTTGGAAATAGTGACTGTTTGTTCAGTTATTTGGACAGTGCAGTAAATCTACACTGCTACACCTCTTGTGCAATGACTACTCTAATATATTCAGTTTTCATTTCTGTAACGTAGTCCCTTAAAAAGATATACTAAATTAACAGTCGAAATGTGAAGGGTGTACTCACTTTTGCGAGATACTGTACTGTCATCAGAGGAGCCTCTGGCCAGCCTGTCTCTGTGGCCAGAGAACGAAAAGCAATAGAAAACTCAGCTGCGTTTTCTTTGCCCTGTCTTAAGTGCATTAAACACGTAGCTGCGTCTTGTCCACAAATGTCCTGATCGAAAACAGAAACCATCTCCTTCACAAGGGCCTCTACCGAATCAACAACCGGTGAGTTAGATCTAATTAGTGGGCCGACCCAATTGAGCGCTGTGCCAGCCAACAGGGATAGTATAAACACAACAAGAGAATCCTCATTAACAAACCGTGACGGCTGAGCCTTAAAAAATATTACACACTGGGCAATAAAATCCTTACACTTTCCAGCCTCGCCACTGTATCTTTGGGGCAGTTGTAACATGGGTTCTCGGGGAGAATGTATGGATGGTGCTTCTGCGACTCTTTGTGGAGTTTGTAACATTAGAGATATAATACTCTAAGATAAATCTAACAGGACGCTCTGCTGGTTCTGCAGAGCAGTCTCCTGCATGTGTAACCTCTCAGCAAGATCAGAACGCTGATTACAAAAAACTGAAAGTGATTTTGCAAATCCAGCCAACATCTCTCGTTGGCTGGCAATAGCCCTCTTAATTTCAGCCACCGCTGACGTCTCCATTGTGGCTGGAGTGTACTGAGATGGCATTGGTGGTAGGACGCCAAGAGCAGTGGCCAGAAATGAAAGTAAAAACCAGCAGCGTGCTGAGAGACTAAACAAATGGAAATCATGAGGCTCGCACTACCAACGGACCTGACGCCGTCCATGGTAGCAAAACAGGCGAGCTCAACAAAATACAAAAGAAAGGGGAAATAAACCAAAAGAACCCATTACTCACTAATGCTATTCCTCTTATGCAGCTAAGATCCTGCCAATACTCTATCTTCTCAAAGACAAAGAAAGATCCGCGGCGAGCAAAACACTATCGTCCCGGACGAGAGTAACAAAAGGAGTTAACAAAGCTCCCCAACCATGACATTGGCCCCACCTCCGAGGATGTCTGTGGCTGAGCAAGTGAGTCAGTGTAAGAGTAAGTGACTGAGTGAGTGTGTGTGTGTGAGTGAGAGAGTGATTGAGTGAGTGACTGTGTGTGTGTGTGTGCGCGTGAGTGTGTGTGAGTGATGAAGTGTATTATCCTTATTGGTTGTTCCTCTTTCCTGCTTATTTGCTGTGCAGTTTTTCATTATCATTGCCCATATTTTTTGCACATAGATTAAATATATTATTTTTTGACCTAGTCTAATTCATTTTAACTTGCATGGGAATTACCCAGTTAGAAACAGTTTGATCAAGCAAAACTAGCAAATCTAATGTGATTAAATTTAAACATTTTTGTATTTTGTGTTGAGCCATTTGCTATTTGTTGGAAGACTATGCAGAATTTACTAAACTCGGCATCAACACAGGCTGGTGTGAATGTCCCACATCACTCCGGGTAACTGTTCCATAACGGGCGAGTGTTAGCTCCCACATCACTCCGGGTAACTGTTCCATAACGGGCGAGTGTTAGCTCCCACATCACTCCGGGTAACTGTTCCATAACGGGCGAGTGTTAGCTCCCACATCACTCCGGGTCACTGTTCCATAACGGGCGAGTGTTAGCTCCCACATCACTCCGGGTAACTGTTCCATAACGGGCGAGTGTTAGCTCCCACATCACTCCGGGTAACTGTTCCATAACGGGCGAGTGTTAGCTCCCACATCACTCCGGGTAACTGTTCCATAACGGGCGAGTGTTAGCTCCCACATCACTCCGGGTAACTGTTCCATAACGGGCGAGTGTTAGCTCCCACATCACTTCGGGTAACTGTTCCATAACGGGCGAGTGTTAGCTCCCACATCACTCCGGGTCACTGTTCCATAATGGGCGAGTGTTAGCTCCCACATCACTCCGGGTCACTGTTCCATAACGGGCGAGTGTTAGCTCCCACATCACTCCGGGTCACTGTTCCATAATGGGCGAGTGTTAGCTCCCACATCACTCTGGGTAACTGTTCCATAACGGGCGAGTGTTAGCTCCCACATCACTTCGGGTAACTGTTCCATAACGGGCGAGTGTTAGCTCCCACATTACTCCGGGTAACTGTTCCATAACGGGCGAGTGTTAGCTCCCACATCACTCCGGGTAACTGTTCCATAACGGGCGAGTGTTAGCTCCCACATCACTCCGGGTAACTGTTCCATAACGGGCGAGTGTTAGCTCCCACATTACTCCGGGTAACTGTTCCATAACGGGCGAGTGTTAGCTCCCACATCACTCCGGGTAACTGTTCCATAACGGGCGAGTGTTAGCTCCCACATCACTTCGGGTAACTGTTCCATAACGGGCGAGTGTTAGCTTCCACATCACTCCGGGTAACTGTTCCATAATGGGCGAGTGTTAGCTCCCACATCACTCCGGGTAACTGTTCCATAACGGGCGAGTGTTAGCTCCCACATCACTTCGGGTAACTGTTCCATAACGGGCGAGTGTTAGCTCCCACATCACTTCGGGTAACTGTTCCATAACGGGCGAGTGTTAGCTCCCACATTACTCCGGGTAACTGTTCCATAACGGGCGAGTGTTAGCTCCCACATCACTTCGGGTAACTGTTCCATAATGGGCGAGTGTTAGCTCCCACATCACTCCGGGTAACTGTTCCATAACGGGTGAGTGTTAGCTCCAGAGCAGATCAAAGCCTGTGTGTGAGGGAGAGTGATCCTCACATATCTGTGCTAGTGTGCATGTGTGTGTATGTGTGTGTGTGTTTGTGTGCGCGAGTGTGTGTGTGCATGCATGTTTGCGTGTGCGCGTTTGCGAGTGTGTTTGCCTGTGCCTGTGTGAATGTGTGTGCCTGTGTACGTGTGTGTGCTTGTGTGTGCCTGTGTGCGTGCGTGTGTGTGTGCATGTGCACATGTGTGCAGGCATTCTTCGAAGAAACGCACATCTTTGGACATGCATATCAGATTGATGGGAAGGTGATCTCTCAGCACTTCGGCGTAATGACTGTGCATCCTGCTCTGCTGCAGCACACGTGTGTCCTCATGAAGATGCAGATGTAGGGGGAGAGACATACAGCCCTCATATTAGAGTCATTCTGCTCCCTCCCTCCTGGGCATGATGTTGTGGTAACTTCATGTGCTGCATGTGGCGGATGCCAAGATCTCAATCCATAATTGACAACTCCTATTCCAGTGTCACCTTGTTGATAAATTCACCTTCCGGCGCGAGTCCTTGTTTTCCCTCCACCAAGGACAGCGAATATAAACTCTTCATGAATACAGATGGGAGAAAGAAGGAAGAAAAATTTGAAAATGGTCTTATTGCTCTGAATAAATCTAGGGAAAAAAGCCATCACATTGAAAAGTATTGAATGAATCTACATGTTTTACCAAAGAGTATTGTCTCTATGCATAGACTTATAATTTCCTTGTCATGTAAAATATGCAATATTTCTGCAGAGAGACTTCTTTTGCTATTAGTGGTAATAGCATAAAGATATCGAACACAGAGACACTGACATCACAAGTTTAAACTTTTTTGCCAACCAGTCTAACGTGTGATGAAACATTTGCATATTTCAGGTTATGCAGAGTCATTAAAATGCAAAGATTTGAGCATGAGATAATTTAAGCTTCAGAAACATTGTTTGAAGTTGATAGTGCGGACAATAATTTAATCAACCACAAGCAAAGTAACTGTTCTGAGGGAAAGTAAAACAGTATTTACAGAGAAAAGTTAGTATTTCTAACTTGTGTAACTAGCTTTGCCAACACTGCTATAACAAAGCAAATGCTTAAATATGGCAGCGTGTTGACAACAGCAGGTCATTCATCCGAACAAAGTTAAGGAGTCAAAAGTAGGTTCGGACTTGAAACAATGTTTTTTTTCATTTTGTTAAAAATCTTTCAAAACATTCATAAAAGGTGATTTTAAGACCAAAAAACTATCTTTTCAGTGGATCTCTTTATCATGTGAATGCCTCCAGTGCATTCGTTTCGCAACAAAAATCGATATTCTTGCATCACAAAATTTCATAGTTTATCAGTTTATATATAAACTTTATTACAGGCTCAAGGCCCACAGAGGATACTTCACAATAGAAACCCAAAACCAGTGAAGTTGGCACATTATATAAATCGTAGATAAAAACAGAATACAATGATCTGCAAATCCTTTTCAACTTATATTCAATTGAATACACTGCAAAGACAAGATGTTTAATGTTCAAACTGAGAAACTTTATTTTTTTTTTTTGCAAATAATCATCAACTTAGAATTTAAAGGCAGCAACACATTGCAAAAAAGTTGGCACAGGGGCCTTTTTACCACTGTGTTACATCGCCTTTCCTTTAAAAACACTCAGAAAACTTTTGGGAACTGAGGAGACCCATTTTAAAAGCTTTTCAGGTGGAACTCTTTCCCATTCTTGCTGGATGTACAGCTTAAGTTGTTCGACACGACAGGCGCGCCTCCATTTTTGTTGTTTTCTTTCCATAAGCCGACACGGCAACGTAAGTCAAAAGAACTACACGGCCCAGAAGCCAACAGTGCTTACGGCTGCTGCTTGCCTGCTCCCGCTGAAAATAAAGGCAGCGATGGAAGGACAGCAGCAGCACAGAAGCTGAAAATATAAACTGCAAATTAGAGTAAAGAACAACGATATTTCTGTAAAGCTACTTGAACTGCAGGGGAAATCGCAGATTCTCGGTAACAGATGAACTGTTCCTGTTGGCATTTTTAAAAAATAGAACTACAGAGTAATCTTCAAATAATCGGGAGAAGATCAAATCAAATATAGAGTGTGCATAGAGACTAGAAAAAGAAAAAAAAATGGGAGCAGTACAGGAGTGGGAGTCATTTTGAATGGGAGCGGGATGGGAGTGGGAGTCACTTTACTGGGAGTGGGACGGGACAGGAATTTTTTTTCCCCTCTGGCCCGGGATTGGGACAGGACACAAATTTTCTCTGTGGGAGTGGGACGGGACAGGAATGAAAATCCACTCCCGTGTCACCCTGTAATTTACGCATCAGCCTCACTTTTTATGGAAGCATATATTTAACAAAATTAAACTGAAATGTCAGAAATGCATTTTCATTTTCAAGATACAAGCGCATTATGTGTATCATAATGAAAATGCAAATATAACCCTCTACTTTGCATTTTCATTTTCAAGTCCATGTGTGCAATTTTTATAACAATTGGAAAATGAAAATACATTCCTCATTTACATTTGCATTTTCGAGAAGTGCCCTGCAATATCACTAACAAAACGAAAACGGTAATCGTATAAAGCATATACATTCTCGGAAATGCTTTTTTGTTTTCGAGAAGCACGCGCATTATTCGTATCATCACGAAAATGCTAAAGTAATCCTCCACTTTGCGTTTGCATTTTTAAGTCCATGTAGCAGTCCCCAGGGATTTCTGCGGTAAAAAAAAATGAAATTCCGCGGAAAATCTGACCAAATTCTGCGGTCAAAAAAGCTAAATTCTGCGGTTATTCTGCAAGAAATGGTCAATTCTGCAAAAATTCTGCGGTAGCCTTTGGCAACTAAGTATAACCCTCATTCATTCAAAAATCAAAGAAGTATTAAAGAATCTCTTGAAACGAAGTAGGAAGACACTAAAATCTGTTGCACAATTATTGCTCTTGATGTTTAATTCTTGAATGATTCATAACAAAAACTTGCCTTAAACGTAAAGACTTTTATTATTAATATCAAAAAAGTGAGACAAAGTGGGTGAAATCACCTAGATTTCACCTAGAAATCACCTAGAAAATGAAAAGAAGATGAAAATAAATAGATGAATATAAAAGGATGATGAAAATACCTGTCATATGAATTTACATTTCACCACATGTATAAATTGCGTGTCAGTACTGTCTGGGACACTGGCAGCAAAACGGAGGCAGTGCCAGGTCCGCAGGAGCTGCTCACAAATTAAAAGACGCTCGTCACCTGCTGCCGGGGCCGGCCCTTGCCTATACGATTGCCTAGGCAAAAATCATCCCTTTATTGGCAACAATTAGTCCTGGCTTGTTCTTAATTCTCCTTTATTAACACGCTTTCCAATTTAAGAATAATCAAGTGGCAATTGAAGACACGGCTTCTCTCCCCCTATGCGATCTAACAGCGACAAATGGGCTACATTCAGTTCAGAAAAATAATTATAATTTGGTCTATGCACTGGCACTCAGCGACGTAACTTTTTTTTCCTGCGAGAGCGGCATTTCAGAAATCTTCAGGTAATTCTGGTGACAAGTCCGTGGTTTCGTCCGTTTACATTTCCCAATCGGACAGCTGTCTATTTTTGACAGCAAGTTGCGTGACCGTGCAGCAAAAACAGGTGTGCGCACTTGTCGCCGAAATAACCTTCTTTCGCAAGGGAGTCCTGAAATGCTGCTCTCGCTGGGAAAAAATTACCGTTGCTCTGTGCCACTGCATAGACTTACTTATAATTAAATTATTTTTCTGTACTGACTGTAGCCCATTATTTTGTTGCTGTTAGATCGCATGGGGGAGAGAAGCCGAGTCTTCAATTGCCACTTAGTTAATCTTGAATTGGAAAACGTGTTTATAAGGAAAACCATCTAGAATTAGCCAGGACTAATTGTAGTCAATAAAGGGTAGGATATTTTACCCCAAATTTAGCCGTCTAGCGCCGGCCCTGCCTGCTGCAGATACTTCAGACCCATCTATGGGAATTTTAGCTCCTACCTGTTGTTTTCTAATTCCGTGTCATTGCTCCGATTAATTATTTCATAATAAATAGGCTACGATATTCCATATGGTTGCTGTTAGGCTATAAATGTTGAATCCGAATGTGTATTAATCAAAATAGATGTTTTTAATTGTTGTTTTGTCGTTCTGAATTGTTTAATTATTTCTTTACCCAAAAATATGGTTGTAGCTAAATGTTTACAATAAAGCTGCTTTCACACTGGACGCGAACGAATTTTTCGCGCGACAGATCACATTAAAAAGTCAATGCAAAGACGCGAATCCGCGCGAAACGGGTATTTGCGTCTTTGCATTGAATTTGAATGTAATCTGTCTTGCGAAAAATACGTTTCGCGTCCAGTGTGAAAGCAGCTTAATTCACGTTAATAATATACTATTATTTTGCCTAAATTTTCATAAGTGTATTATTAAACCAGTAAAAACGTAATGCTGGTGTTGTTTCGTTCTTTTGAGAATCATGGTAACATAGGTGCTCAGAGAGTCGGATTAGAATGCTTTGAACCGAGCGGTCCAAACGACCGTTCATGGTGATAAAATGGTTGTGATAAAATTCCGGCGCTTAAAAAAAGACTGTCATTACTGGTGTGCCATAGCAACTGATCGAATTCATAAAACTTAGGCTATTAGTCCCGGCCTAAATATTGCTGATTTTTTTTTTTTTTTTTTTAAGAAAAATTAGGACTGACATGAAGGCAGTTCGTCATCTCAATCCGCTCACACGCTGACTCTGTCTTGTAGTGCATTGTTGTGGAGATGGTTTTTTGCTTTTGGCTGGTAGACCTACTCTGTTCTTGTTCTTGAATTCATCTTTTGTGTTTTGCTGATTTGGCATGGTCCTCGACTGTCGATTTTCTAATGCGGTCTATTAGATACCACATTAAAGGGCCGACAAAAGAGCTTCCCGCCGTCATAACAGAAGGAAAACTGACTGGCCCTGTCCTTGGCCGTCGTATAGGCAGTCTTGCCAACTGCTGGCTTGGATCTCTCAAGAAATCGCTTCATTTTTAAACTTTCATACAGAATACGCCACGCAACCTAGGCAAAGAACGTCGATTTGTCGCCAACGAGGCCATCACTGCCTGGCGGTCAGGTTCACGCCAGCGAGATGCGCGGCGGTAACAGATGTTTGTGAGTTGACAAAATCGTGGTTTTTTGACCAGCTTGTGTCGGCAGAATTTGAAATTCCGCGGCAAAATCAGTGAATTCCGCGGTGAAGTGTGGATTCCGCGGAAAACGCCGCGATCGCGGAATCGCGGAATTCCCCGGGGACTGATGTAGGCACTGTTTTCATTTGCAAGACGTGCCCCGCAATATCTCGAACAAAACTAAATCGAAAACGCTAATCTCATAAAGCAAATACATTCTCAGAAATGCTTTTTCTTTTTCGAGAAGCAGACGCTATATCTGTCACATAATTAAATCCCTAACGCAGTTCGCCACTTTTCTTTTTCATTTTCATGACAGACTGCCCTGCCTGGCTATGCATTTTCGATTGAGGTTCCACGCGCTTTCCCAAACAAAATTAAAAAGAAAATACTTCCCTAGTTGGGTGTGGCTTGTCAGTGAGAAGGCGGGACTTCCTCCAAAATTTGGTACTGATTGGATATTAACAACCACAAGCGATCTCTTTGGTTATCAATGAGAGCGAAACTCCTGCAGCACGCACTTGTATGTCAATGCACAAATGGCAACTTGTATTCAGGTAGTTGGAGCCACTGACTGCGCATGGATGCCACCCTGGACATTGTGGAGTTAGATAGAGAGTATAGCTCAAGTTTTCCCCTGAAAGACACTGCTCTTGCACTCAATTACCCCTGTGTGCACTTGGATTAGCTCTGTGTGTTTTATACTCAGATCTGTCGATCTTCGGACGGATTATCTGCGCATCGTCTGCTTAGTAGTTCAGTCGGTTACTAAGCAAGTTTATTCGCTCCTGCTCTCTTGGGCTTCAGCTTCATGTGCTTCCATTGCTTTCTTTGCGAATTTGGATTGAAAGGACAGTTCGTATTAATACACCAGTGCCTATATGTCTCTTTACCTTAATTCATAGCTTTCAGTCACGTGACTCGCCGGGAGCCCTGGAGAGCAAAACAACGTTCAAAAATGACAGCGCGAAATGCAACCTTTGCGGACAAAAAACAAAATACTCATTTATTTCACCTGTCAGCGGCCGAGAAGGAGAGATACCGAAACAAGCTAGAAGTGTTGGGCACTTGTGAACCATATACAGCACCGGATTCGTTATTTGAGCAATTACACACCGCCAGGTCCTTGCCGAAATTGGAATTTGGGGATGTTTACATTTATTTGGTTGAGAACCCGTCACCTTACACCGCTGCCAGAATGAAGGCATATAAAAGCACCGACAGTCACCGTTATTTTATGTCTGGATGGGTAAATAATGCTGCTGTTTGGGAGGTGAAGGACAAGTCCTTCTTCATTCTACAAGCAAACGTGAGTACTAATGTAGCTAACATTAGCCATCCAATTCATTGTCATTTTCGAAACGATCACGAGTCAGTTTTAGGGACACTGTAGTCAGTCAGTGCGTAGCGATTATTTTGTCACGTTATGCCATAACAGTCAATATAAGATAAATTTGATCAAACATTATTTTCTGATGGCAGGTAAATCATTCCTACAGCTTAAATGACCCCCCACTAACAGCTTGGGTTGCTGTGGAGAAGGAGGGATTGGTGCATTTTGGTCACTGCACCTATATGGCAGGTCTAGGAGAGGTGTGTTCACACGTAGGAGCCATTCTGTATGCCCTGCTTGCAGCTTGATAGCGCTGATCCAAAGTTTTCTCGACGGTTCGAACATCCGACCGCACAACAGCTGTCCGGCATTGTGATGTAGTGCGCCTTTTCTTGAGTGTCCTATAGCGGTTCTAGGCTGTGGGTTGCGGGCAAGCGTAATGTTTTGCCCTCCAAGGGGGCGTTACTTAGGGAGCGTGACGTCTCATGAAAGCTATGAATAGCTGGCTACATACAATGGCAGCCGTGTAACCCCGTCGACCTCCAGTTCTCTATTATACGAGTCTGGATGAATCGCAGAGGTAGACTGAGCTAAGAAAGGGACAGATTCATACTGTTCGCTTGCATCCTGCTGCTGCAGAAGAAAGGCTTGTGAAATCCATAGATCTATGATTTCATTTATTATTCCAAAAAGTCGCTTGTAATAATGTGTTATCGCTGGCCATAGCCAGATGTCGACACAGTGATATGTTTTGGCCAATGGATGTCTTTTGCCTGAACGGTGACATCGTTAGACTAACGCGATATTAATTAGCTAGCTAACTACTTTCCTGCAAGATGACGAACATTAAGAACAACTATCGCATAAAACTTGCTTCCAGTCCATTTAACTTGACCAGATTGCGATCAGTTTCGCACGTCTGTTTTTATGTGGTAACACTATGGTTGCAGCAAGATGCGTCTCTCTCCCACAGCTCAGTGCACCCCTGCGACTCATGACCCGATGTGTTTGTTACCCGGAAACCCTTAAATGTAGCAGCAACAAAGTTAAAAGAGAAGTATGGGCACAGATGTGTTGATATATAAGCGGTCTTTTTATTCTAAAACCGTGAAGAAAGCCACAGAAGTAGCCACTTATGCAGCCCCGGTGGGCAGGATTGTATGTACCTGCAAAAGATCGTGTGCAGATAATCTGTTCAACCATTGAATGATCAAGTGTAAGCACACGGTTTGAGTGGAAGCAGGTACGATTCAAGCGTACGCGGGGGCTAACTGAGTGCAAGCGCAGCATCATTGCAATTTTAGTCAAACAATGTTACCGTTCATGGAAAAACACATCGGTTGGCCGAAACATATCACTTTGTCGACGCTATGGCCAGTGACAACATATTATTACAAGCAACTTTAATAATAAGAGAAATAAGAGAAATCATAGATCTATGGATTTCGCAAGCCTTTCTTCTGCAGTAGCAGGATGCAAGCGAACAGGATGAATCTGTCCCTTTTTTACAGGCCTACCAAAGAAAACGTAGCCTCAGCACACAAAAACTTTGAAATGCCTACACTAATCGCGGAAATAGCAACAGAAAAATACCCCGCTACCGAAACTGCAAAAACCGCAACATAAACTGTTGACTCGTAGCATAAGACTATGAAACTGCAACATCTTCTCTCGCATCCGTCTTTGCCATTTACTGCGCTTGCGCGTACCGGCCCAGGCTGCTTTCAGAGATGGCGGAATCAGGCGTGTCTCCTTCGGTTGGTAAGTAAAACTTCCAAATATGACGTTATTGATAATGCAAATGTTTAACAATGAATTGTAAGACGTAGCTGTTACATCCACATTCTCGTAAATTCGCTTATTTTAGCATGTCACACTGCCGAAAATGAACGATGCACTGTCGATTTCGCTTTAGTCTTAGAGTTGCCAACTTGAGACGCTCTCGCTAAATATGGCGACTTTCCAAATCGGGATTGTTTGTCCACTCAAGCGGTATGTATACGTCTTGAGAAAGTCGTCAAGTTGGCAACTCTAAGACTATAGCGAAATCGACAGTGAATCGTTCATTTTCGGCAGGGTGACATGGTAAAATAAGCGAATTCGGCGATTAATGTAGGCATTTCAAAGTTTGTGTGCTGAGGCAACGTTTTCTTTGGTAGGCCTGTTGTAGCTCTAACTGTTTCTAGCTGTCCTTTCACTCCAAATTCATGAAGAAAGCAATGGAAGTACATGAAGCTCAAGAGCAGGAGCGAATGAACTTGCTTTGTAACCGACTGAACTACAAAACAGATGATGCGCAGATAATCCGTCCGAAGATGGACAGATCTGAGTGTAAAGCACAATTTCAGTGGAAGCAGCGCTAATCCAAGTGCACACAGTGCGAGAGCAGTGTCTTTCGGGGGAAAACTTTAGCTATACTCTCAATCTAACTCCGCAATGTCCAGTGGGGGTCCATGCACAGTCAATGCTTCCAACTATACAAGTTGCCATTTGTGCTTCGACATAAAAGTTTGTGCAGCAGGAGTTTCACTCTGAGTGGCCACGGTTACATGGGTAGTTTTCCTCAATCTGATTGAAATCGATCGGAATAAGTGAATCTGATTTGATCTGTATACATGAAGTTTAAGTAAAGAGATCCACGTTCAATCCGCATTGACATGACCTCAGCTGAATCCGATTGTATTGTGTTTTTTTACCTGCGCATTACGTCACTCTGCTTACGTCACTTCACTTACGAGCCTCTTACATACTACGAGCGCATGCGCGGACCGAACAATCCTCTTTATCAACACAATCCACTCCACTCTGTGAGGTTTTACGAAATGAGCCAAGAGCGAGAACCAGATAAATGCAAAAATGGAGGCTTTATTTCTGAAGGGGGAAACCCCCCAACAGAGCTGGCAACAGTACAATGTCCACAATCCAAAAACAGTATCCAATGGGCGTAATCCAGAACTGTAACCAGGGCACCAATAACAAAACTCAAGGTCAGGCAAAAATGGTTCGGTACACAGGCGTGGGTTTGGCGGAGAGACAAACTCATAAGCCGTAAACGGTCCGAATCCAAATACCAGGGCAGCAAAAGACAATAGACGCGGTCGGGAAAAAATAGGTCAAAACTCACAAGGCAATCAGATCCAAAAGGGCAAACCAAGAACAAGTGTCGGGCAATCCAGTCAGAAAGAAAATATCACAGTGAGCAAGGCGAGGAACGTAACACAAGACAAAGGAGTAAAGACGATCTGACAAGGAACTAAAAGTGTAGACACCTTATATACATATCCGGGTTAAGCAAATGACTAGGGTAAACAGGTGTAATCAATGACATGGGAGTGACACATGAGGAAAACTAATTACATGAATCTGGCGAATGCCGAAACGCAGACAGGGATAACGAGACATTCCTATGAACGAATAAACGGCTCCGGTTAAGGAGTACTAAAGTGTACAGTCTAAAGAAAAGGGAAAGCCTGAGATATAAGTGGAAACTGCAGTAGAGATAATTAGTGATAGACAAGGAGGGCGGAGACACAGATTGGGCGAATGCTGAGACATCGTTAGTCTATTAGTATGTGCAGCTATACAATCCCGAGTGCAAGTTAGTCAGTTAGTAAAAATATACAATGTTAATCTTGGTTAGTAATAATCGAAAACAATAAACTGTTAGTACGGTTAGTGGATAGTAACAGAGAGAGGAAGGAAGAAAACGAGATATGAAGAAAGATTGAAATCCCAGAAACCAGGAAATCACCCGAATGAGTGGCACGTCAGACAAGGGACCGTGGGCAAAGACCTACACAAGACAAGACTGGGTAAACGAAGTGCAGGACTAGAAAACACAACAAGACTATGAAAGAATGGCAAGGCTATGAAACATGGCAAGACTATAAAACATGGCAAAGACATAAATAATACCAAATATGAAACATAATAAAACATGAAATCGAACAACAAAACACAATACATAATCATGGGGATGGTCAGGGGCAGGCAGTGGTCACTTAAACACAAAAAGCATACATGGCAAGCCAGGCACAGAACTTAAACATGGGGCTAGACAAAGCATGGCTGAGATGCAGATTCACAACACACTCAGTCGTTTACATAGAGCATGGAGCGGATTATCAATCAGCGTAGACTACCTCTTACAATCGGATCCGAAATACAATCGGATCCGGGTGAATCAGATTGACTAAAGTGTTTATATGAGACATTTTGAATTGTAAATAGGATTTTTGGACCCATGTAAACGGGGCCAGTGATAACAAACGAGATCGCTTGAATTTGTTATTATCCGATCCGTACCAAATTGTGGAGGAAGTCCCACCTTCTCATCAACAGGGCACACCCAACTCAGGAGGGTATTTTCTTTTTAATTTTGTAAGGGAAAGTGTGTGGGACCTCGAAAACAGAAATGCAAAGCCAGGCAGGGCAGTCTGCCACGAAAATGAGAAAGAAAAATGGCAAACTGCGTAAGCGATTTAATTATGTGACAGATACAGCGTCTGCTTCTTGAAATAGAAAAAACATTTCTGAGAATATATTTGCTTTATGAGATTAGCGTTTTCTTCCATTTAGTTTTGTTCGAGATATTGCGGGACATGTCTGGCAAATGAAAACAGTTCCTACTTGGACTTAAAAATGCAAACGCAAAGTGGAGGATTACTTTAGCATTTTCGTGATGATACAAATAAAGCACATGCTTCTCAAAAACGAAAAAACATTTCCAAGAATGTATTTGTTTTATATGATAAGCATTTTCTTTTCGTTTTGTTAGTGATATTGCAGGGCCCTGTTCGAAAATGCAAATGGAAATGAGGAATGTCTTTTCATTTTCCAATTGTTATAAAAATTGCACACATGGGGCTCTAATTTCCTGGCGCAGCGCAGGTGGCGTAGCGAGGCGCAGCCCGCGCAGTGGTAATTTCGTACGGAGCTGCGCAGCCTTCGGTAGACGAAGGTGCACAGAGATGGGTGTGGCGGCGTAGTAGGGGGAGGTGCCACATATTCATCAAGATGCAGTGACAATTTCGTAGAAAAAGTCTCCGCTGGAGTTGCGCTGAAAACTCGCCAGCTCCAACCTGGTTTAAATTTCCGTGCAGTGGTAATTTGGCTGACTGGCGCAGAGTGCGCACACGTCACCGAAATATCACAGGCAGGTTTACAGAATGTCAGGCACATTTCAATGCAAGAAATAATTACAGGAAGCACTATTTAATGTAACTATCTGAATAAGGACATAAATTATAGTATGTATATCGATTGTCCTGATGTCAGATTAAAGGCGGTTGCCACGCGTAATGGAAACTTGACCTGGCTTAATCAACGCAGCTGAATCTGTGGTGCAAACTAACGACTTCACATCTTTCTCGACTGATTACAGACAAAGTCAATGCAAAGACACGATAGTCGGACAGGGTTTTAATATAGCTCTGTGTCCGAAAGTCATAAAAGTTCTAATTTTTCCGAATATTCCAAGAATTATTAGACGTGCAAACTTGGCCATGTTTGTGTGCAACCTTCACAAAATGCAAATTGATAGCTATCGACTTTTCTTGGTCTTTTTAGCCTATTCGTCTGTTTTCGTTGAAGATAGACGGCAGTCTTTATTAGGTCTTTCTTTTGAAAATTAGTCTGATGGACCGAACAGATTCACGCTTTATTTCCACAGCAGAGATAAAATAGTGCGTGAGCAAATCAATTCCATGACCATTGACAGTGTGAAGAAATTATTGCATGCACGATCAAAACTGTCCGACACGAAATGCAATATACATTTTGCCCACCAGCCAGCAAAAAGTAAAAGTTTTGATATGAGAACAGATTTATAACGAAGTAAAGAATAAAAACCAACAAACAGGATATGCAACAAAGATGACCCGCCAATAAATAAACCGCAGTGTTCATTAGATGTTCTGTTGTTAAATGTTTCTTTTTATTCTTTATTTGTTGAATGAATGAAGTTTATTTCGGTCTCAGTTACAATCCATTGGCATTTACAAAAACAAGATAAATTTCTTTTCCAGAGGCCGAAAAGGTGTAGGCTGAAGCCAAGGCTTATTGTGCCTACCCTTCTTACATACGTGTTAAGTTACAAACATACAATTACAATATCAGGATGTCATGACATATCAGAAAACAATAATTAATTCAGACGCACATATAAAAGCAAAATCAAAGGATTAGTAAGTACATATTATTTTGATTATAATTATAATAAAGATCTATATTTATCTATTACCATGGATTTATACATTTTTTTAAATTGACTGATTGAGCTGCAGAGTTTTAATTCATTGTCCAATTTGTTCCATAAAGATATCCCTTTAACGGATACACATTTGCTTTTGATAGTAGTTCTTATTTTGGTGTTTTTAAACATACATATACCCCTTAAATTATGATCACTCTTCTTTAACAAGAAAAGTTCCTGGATGCATCGTGGGAGCAGATTATTGTTAGCCTTGTACATTATAATTAAAGTGTTTAGATCAATAATGTCTTGTAGTTTTAAGGTGTATAAGTTAATGAACAGTGGGTTTGTTGGTTCATAATAGCCTTTTTGATTTACAATTCTTATGGCCTTTTTCTGTAAGAGGAAGATTGGATTTATTTTAGTTATATGTGTGTTCCCCCACACCTCCACACAGTAGTTAATGTGTGGAAGCACGAGAGCGCAGTACAGAATATATAGTGAATGTTTGTTTAAGAAATATTTCATTTTACATATTATGGCAATTTCATTATCAATCTGTTCTAATCGTCCTCTTTTTTTTTTTTTTGGCTGTCAGACACAAAAGCATTGTACATTGTCTCGAGCCAGTGTCGACTCGCTTTATTGAGCAGCTTAAACAGAAACATTGATTGAAATTCTCGGTACTCATCTTGAAAAGAGTCAGCAGATTTGATGAAATTAAAAACAATAATAGACTGTCGGACACTGAGATTTATTAAAACCCTGTCAGACTTTCGGACACAAGACGCAATCTGTCCAGCGAAAAATTTGTTTCGCGTCCAGTGTGCAAGCGGCTTAATACTAGGCTACTATCATTGTCACTTAGGTTTTATCGTCTTTAGTGGAGGAAAGGAATGCAGCCTGATTGCTATGATCTCGTACTGAGTTAAGATCACATATTGAAAAAAAATGTGTCATGTATCTTGCATTGTTGTCCATGCATGTTAATCCCAAAATTTAAAGCGGCAACGGTTTTTAACTAATGGGAACACGCTATCCATCTCTTCTCTTGCCAGTGAGCAAGATTTGACTCGGATGTGTCGCCTTCTTTGCCAACTTGCGCTGGAAGGAGGGGCAGAGGCGGGACAGAGGAGTTCTTGCGCCAGGCTACGCCGGGCACGAAATTGCCACATACGCCTGGACACACCCCGTTGGCGCGGCGCACCCCCCACGCGCCGCGCCTGTGCCTGGTCTATGAAATTAGAGCCCATGGACTTGAAAATGAAAATGTAAAGTGGAGGGTAACATTTGCATTTTCATTCATCATGCGCTTGTATCTTGAAAATGAAAATGCATTTCTGACATTGCAATTTCATTTTAATTTTGTTAACTATATGCTTCCATAACTTTTTAGATCTGGGTGCTGCATCTATCTTTTTGTGCAGTTCATGTGCAGGACACGATCTACGCATAATTCTTGATGTTGTTATGCACGTAACACGATATTAGGACAGAAATTTTTTCTTTTTTCAATCATTATTTTCAGAAGCATAGTATAGATGATTGTCTGATGCATTGTGAAATTTTGATGCAGGAAGTGAGTACCTTAGTTTGCCACGGTCATCTTTATGCTATTTGCATATATTTTGCAAATTAACCCACAGGTCTGGATGTAACACGTGAGGGCGCGACTGGTTATGCCCACGATGGTTATTTCAAATTGCATTTCTGATCAGACGAGGCCCGGTAATTTAGTGCAGACAATTGAAACCGTTATTATGGGTATTTCTCTGCCCACATTTCATTTTACTTTGATTCAAAGTATCAACAGACATGTCATGAGTATTTTATGAATTAGGCTGTCAGATTTTGTAATAAAATATGTCCTTCACAAGGCCTTGGCTGACATCAGGACACCACTTTATCTGCTGTGTTGTTGGACCGATGACTCTGTTTTTTTTCTTATGTATATCTTCAATCCGGGAGTGAATAAATAGGAACAAAATCATTTAATTCTCCTAGAAAAAGTTTATTTGCTCATTCTTATGCAATATAGTGAATTGTACAGTTTAGAATGGAATGACTCATGCTTTTGGGGTGTGGCTATCCTCTGGTCCGAGTCAGATACGGTCAGATCCACCCGTAGATTCACCCCTCGCTCCTCCCTGGATCTTCAATTCGTCCTCTCATCCAATAGGCATCACATCCGGTTTCAAAATGACAAAACCGTGCTGTTCAAATTGCCAAAATTGAGACTGTTATGGCCCCAATTTGTTATTACATTACAACACAACAGCAACAGCAAGGGATTACAGACACAGTTTTAAAAACTCAAACACATTTAATTTTTAACAAAGACAATAATGACTAAACAACTAACAACTAAGACCAAGATTGATTATAACAAAAACAAAAAGAAATATTTACAGTTCCTTTTTGTGGGGCGGCTTGGTGATGTCCTGGGTGAGAAAATGCTCAAACACTGGCAAAGAAATCCACAAAAGAAACGTCACAGGTCTTGAACAGAATGGCAGGTCTGGTCGTCTTCTTGCAATTTCTCCTACTACTTTACTGTCTCAATTCTTTTCCTTATATCCTCTTTTGCAGACCCCACCCACATTTAGACCTCTTTTTTTTTTATTTTCTGAGACTTGCCCCAGACATGTCCAGGACATGTCTAAACGTGACTCCAGTCTGAGCTTAACAAAAAAAAGGCAAATACTGCCATCTAGTGGCCTATATTCACATTACAAGACCTTGTCCACACGAATCCAGGTATCAACTAAATCGAAGATATTTTCCTACGTTTTGACCTGTCATCCACATGACAACGCATCAAAAACGAATGTTTAAAAAAACTCTGGGCAAAGTGAAGATTTTTGAAAACTCCATTTATGTATTTGCGTGTAGACAGAGATAACCGTGCGACCTTTGTTTACTGCAGAAGCCAGAGCAGAAGTATGGACAAAGAGTAATGGATCGGAGTAGTGCCTTGAAAGCTGTGATAGCGTTAATTATTGTGCAGGCGCTTTATACATGTTTAATTTTAGAAGCCCAACTGCTGCTCCAAGAGCACAGGCGACGGACAACATTGCGGTCGGTGTGACGCCAACAGAGGGCTATTCTGATGTGATTGGGTAGGATTTGGGGAAATAATGCCATCTACAGATTTGGAGGCTTATTGAAAACGCAGATGTTTGGTTATGTGTGGAAAGAAATTTTTTTTTATAAACGGAGGGGGGGAAATATTCGTTTTTAAAAATACCCGGCTATGGGTGTACATGGCCTGAGGCTTCCAAAATGGTATGCTGAAACCAATGGGTGACGTCACGGTTACATCTTTTTATACCATTTATGGTCCTTCTCCCTGACCGTGTTTCTACCTACAAACCAGAGGTGTCAAACTAGTCCGTAAAAGGGCTGAGGGGCTGTCGGTAATGAACTAATGAACTGATCTCAGTCTGCACAGTTGATTGGTTGTATCAGTTGTGCTTCTGCTCAGTTGGAATGAAAATCTGCCGCATCTCGGCCGTTTTACGGACCAGTTTGACACCCCTGCTATAAACTCCATTATAGGATTATAAGGTAAGGTAAGGTAATATTTTATTAACGTCTCACTCTGTGCATCGTAAAGCATTTACATGAAACTCAGAAAGAAAAACACGCACATAGACCACTCTGTAAGAGTTATGAGAGACAGTAAAACATAAAATGCATAAAAAAATGACTAGACATAACACTCAAGTTCGAGGAGATACATGCATACGTTTGACTAAAATAGAACTCAGGATGTGGGCACATTTACTGAGAAGGCATCGTTAGATAAAAGGGACATAAATTGATCATCTACTGATAAATTACTAAAAACAGGACATTGACTAGACACGTGTTCTAAAAGTGAGCAACGTTCTTCAACATACAGAGGGCATTGAATTAAAACATGATATTCATCCTCGACACAGTTGTTACAATTAAAACAGGTACGTTCATGTACAGGAGGCTAATTTCGCTCGTATCTGCCTGTTTCAATGCGGATAGGCGCAACACCACAACGGAACTTAGCGAGAACCGACCTGTTCCTCCTACTCATCGTAACCGTCACATAAGCCTCAGGTCTGAGCTCATGCTTGAAATATCGATAGGTACGGAGCATGTTACGACCTCCACGACCTTCAACTTTGTCTACCTTACTCAACCATGAAGCATCATAACGTTCTTTCAACAATGTATCCACAGTTGGAATAACATGATTGATGGTAAAGTTAGATGTATGGTCATTCACACAATCCATACCAAGCTCGCAATAAAAATTTCACATCAGAAACACAATTTCTAACATTTGAGTTGAAAGACCACATAAATATACGCTTATTCAGAAGACTATCATCCATTCTCATCATACGACACCATTGTCTGATAATTGTCAACCACTGTTGATGGATAGGTAGTTTCCATCCCATGTCGCCTTGCACAGCTGCAGAGGGTGCGTTCCGACCAAAACCAAGGAAATATCTACAAGCCTAGTTGTGTACAGCATTTATAGGCGAGTACTCTTTAGTATTATATGTTGACTCCACATTTGGTTCGTGGTTTGGATCATAACACCATTAATTCTCTGGGGATGCATTAATTTAGAATGGTGAACAAGCAGTTTTACTGGAACTGCTTAGTCAGAATCCATACAACTGGAATTAACACCCAGCAGCCAATGAGAATAGTGTCATAGTAATGTCACGCTGGCCCTGCCCCCTGCTGCATTCTTTGCCTCCACCTTAATGGGCAACAGGTGTGGCTCGTTAAGGTGGAGGTGAAGTGTTGGTATTTCAGGGTTGGCTGCACCTTACTCTGGTGCAGCAGTATTCTGAGTTTGTTCCCAGAGCCCTGCTATGTTTCTGCATGCAGCAGCTCCCCTCCAAGGTTTTAAGGAAATTAAAGAATTTTATATTTTTACTCAGCCTGTGCGTTTGGATCCCTAATCTCTTTTTGGGAACATGGTCCCAGTCCCCGCCAGCTTTGTGTCTTTTGCTGGCGAGCCATTACCATGACAGAATAGAGTTTGCACCAAGACCATGATATAGTAATAATGTAACTGAGTATCTGAAGTGATATTGACTAAGAATGAGAATTTTGGTAAAGTGTTCAAAGGGAGCAACATGACAGGGCTGGCGCTCTCGTGGCGGATGTGCGTGGCAAGCCTGTGGCAGTAGGCCGTGCTAATAAATCACAGGTCAGTGGCTTTTTAAATGATTAGCCTGAGGCAATGGGCCAAACATAAGTGTGGCACTAGTCTGAAAATCTGGGTAAAAACAGAATTAAATTGAAGAATTCTTGAAATAATGTTTGGAGAAAAAAGGTTGGGTAAAGACCACTGAATGTGGAAATGATCAGTGGATTTGTTTATTAAAAAGAACCTTTCAACTCAGCCTAGGAGGGAAGAGAGAAAACAAACCGCCTGTAGGAGGGAAAAGAATGAACACAAACACAAAGGGGAGCTAGGGAACACTCGGGAAGGGCAGAGGGCAGACAAGACAAGACAGTGGGCACAGCTGGCCGGGAGAAGGGTCAGGGAGAACATCAGGAGGGGGGCAGACAGGACGGCAGGGATGCTGGGCTCGGAAGCCAGCGAAGGCGGCCGGCACGCTGGGGGCACTGGAGACGGCGAAGGCGGCCGGCACACTGGGGGCACTGGAGACGGCGAAGGCGACTGGCGCACTGGAGACGGCGAAGGCGACTGGCGCACTGGAGACGGCGAAGGCGACTGGCGCACTGGAGACGGCGAAGGCGACTGGCGCACTGGAGACGGCGAAGGCGACTGGCGCACTGGAGACGGCGAAGGCGACTGGGGGACTGGGGACGGCGAAGGCGACTGGCGCACTGGAGACGGCGAAGGCGACTGGCGCACTGGAGACGGCGAAGGCGACTGGCGCACTGGAGACGGCGAAGGCGACTGGCGCACTGGAGACGGCGAAGGCGACTGGCGCACTGGAGACGGCGAAGGCGACTGGCGCACTGGGGGCACTGGAGACGGCGAAGGCGACTGGCACGCTGGGGGCACTGGAGACGGCGAAGGCGACTGGCACGCTGGGGGCACTGGAGACGGCGAAGGCGACTGGCACGCTGGGCATTGGACAGGTGGCAGACAGGGCTCTGGAGACGGCAAAGGGGACAGGCACACTAGGCACAGGACAGGTGGCACACAGGGTGCACCAGGGGCTGAAGGCAGCAGGAAGGGAAGGCTGGGCTGGGAATGCGGCTGAAGAACACAGATGAGGGGACCAGAGGAAGGTGTACCAGGCAGGGAGTGGTGTGAGCGGCAGCGAAGTCAGATCTGAACTGGCTTGCTGCAGTGGGACTGATATAGGGCAGGGGGCACGAGCAGACAGGTGCAGGAACTTAATATAATTAACAAGGGGTGGAACATGAGGGAAACCTAATTACATGAAACAGAAACATTAACACACAGACGAGGATCACAAGACAATCCCAAGACGGGATAAATAAACTGGGTAAAAAGACTCAAGTGTACAGAATAAGAGCCAGAATAGATAATGAGAATGCAGAGGTTCTGCAAGGAAATTTAGCAAAGCCAGTGAATAGAAAAGCAAGAGGCGGAGACTAGAACAGAGCGACTGCTGAGAGATTAGTCAATTAGTAAGTGCAGCTATACAATCCCGGGTGCTCGTTAGTAGGTTAGTATTATATACACACAATATTAGTATGATTAGTAATTTTACAAAAATAACAAACTGTTAGTAATTGTTAGTACATATAGGAAAGCAAGGGGAAACTAGCAAACGAGAACGGAAGGAAGGATGAAACCCAGAATCCATTAAATCACCCGAAGCAGTGTCACAATCAATTAACACAGAAACTGCTACAAACAATGACGCCACCAGGGAGAAAGCAAACATGGGTAAAACGTGGACTGGACTACACGGGAGAGGAATAAAATGTGAACAGAGACATGGACTAAAAACTGACATCACCAAAATAATAAAAACCTAAAATTGACTAACCTGACACAGACCCACAGAACACAACAGAAAAGAATGAACACAGACCGCCTGAAGGAGGGAAAAGAATGAACACAAACCGTCTGTAGGAGGGAAAAGAATGAACACAAACCGCCTGAAGGAGGGAAAAGAATGAACACGGACCGCCTTCTGCAGGGAGAGGAATGAACACAAACCGTCTGTCGGAGGGAACTAATGTACCAATCAGGAACCAGTCGCTAGATCCAGGAAATGCAGTAGAGCTTGTTTTATTGGTAAAGGGGGGTGACCCCCGCAGGGCAGAAAGCAACAGTACAGAGCCCACAATCCAAAAGTCAAAATCCAGTTGGGCAAAAATAGTATCAAAAACCAGGGCAGCAATCTCAGTAATCGTAGTCGGACAGAAATGGGTCTGGTACACGGGAATAGTTCTATCAGAGAAGCAAGCCAGAATCCACAGGACGTAATTCGAATCGTTACCAGGGCAGCAAACAGATCTCATAGTCGGGCAGAAAAGTGGTCAAAACACACAGATGGAACAATAATCTGAAATCACAAAGGCAAAAATCGAAAGTCGGGCAATCCAGTCAGAAAGATAAACGCTGAGAAATCAAGGCGAGAAACGTGGCATGAGAAATCTAGGGAGAACGATCTGACAAGAGAGTGAACCAAACAGACATCTTATATACACATCCGGGGTAAACACATGACCAGGGAGAACAGGTGCAATCAGTGGTGACAATGATCAGGGAGAGACACATGAGGAATAAACTAATTACATGAATTTGGCTGTAGCCAAAACGCAGACAGGGGATCACAAGACAAACCTAAGTACAAAACAACAGCTCCGGTTAAGGAGTGCTAAAGTGCCAAGATAAAAGAAAAGGAAAGCACAAAGTATAAGTGGAAATCCACAGAAACTTCCAGCAGAGATAATTAGGGATAGGCAAGGAGGCGGAGATTAGAATTGAGCGACGACTGAGAGATTGTTAGTCAATTAGTATGTGCAGCTATACAATCCTGAGTGCATGTTAGTAAGTTAGTAAAAATATAAAATGTTAATGAGGGTTAGTAATTATTGAAAACAAACTGTTAGTATGGTTAGTAGATAGTAAAAGAGAGGGGAAGGAAGAACACGAGATAATGAAGGAAGATTGAAACCCAGAAACCAATAAATCACCCGAACGAGTGCCACGCAAGACTAGGGACCGTGAGCAAAGACCTACACAAGACAAGACTGGGTAGACGTAGTGCAATGCATGGAAATGAACACATGGCATGAAAACTGAGGCATGAAAAAATAATAAAACGTGAAATCTAAATTTCCAAAAACACAATACATGATCCTAAGAATGGTCAAAGGGCAGGCAGTGGTCACTAAACATAGAAATCCTAAACATGGCAGAGCCAGGCACAGAACTTAAAACATGACAGGCAGAAATCACAGATCACAACAGGAAAAGAATGAACACAAACCGTCTGTAGGAGGGAAAAGAATGAACACAAACTGCCTGTAGGAGGGAAAGAATGAACACAAACTGCCTGTAGAAGAGAAAAGAATGAAACAAGCCGCCTGTAGGATGGAATAGAATGAACACAAACCGCCTGTAGGAGGGAAAAGAATGAACACAAACCGCCTGTAGGAGGGAAAAGAATGAACACAAACCGTCTGTAGGATGGAATAGAATGAACACAAACCGTCTGTAGGATGGAATAGAATGAACACAAACCGTCTGTAGGAGGGAATAGAATGAACACAAACCGCATGTAGGAGGGAATAGAATGAACACAAACCGCCTGTAGGAAGGAAAAGAATGAACACAAACCGCATGTAGGAGGGAAAAGAATGAACACAAACCGTCTGTAGGAGGGAATAGAATGAACACAAACCGCATGTAGGAAGGAAAAGAATGAACACAAACCGCATGTAGGAGGGAAAAGAATGAACACAAACCGTCTGTAGGAGGGAATAGAATGAACACAAACCGCCTGTAGGAGGGAAAAGAATGAACACAAACTGCCTGTAGGAGGGAAAAGAATGAACACAAACTGCCTATAGCATGGAATAGAATGAACACAAACCGCCTGTCGGAGGGAAAAGAATGAACACAAACCGCCTGTAGGAGGGAAAGAATGAACACAAACTGCCTGTAGAAGAGAAAAGAATGAACACAAACCGCCTGAAGGAGGGAAAAGAATGAACACGGACCGCCTTCTGCAGGGAGAGGAATGAACACAAACCGTCTGTAGGATGGAATAGAATGAACACAAACCATCTGTAGGAGGGAATAGAATGAACACAAACCGCCTGTAGGAGGGAAAAGAATGAACACAAACCGCCTGTAGGATGGAATAGAATGAACACAAACCATCTGTAGGAGGGAATAGAATGAACACAAACCGCCTGTAGGAGGGAAAAGAATGAACACAAACCGCCTGTAGGAGGGAAAGAATGAACACAAACTGCCTGTAGAAGAGAAAAGAATGAACACAAACCGCCTGTAGGAGGGAAAAGAATGAACACAAACCGTCTGTAGGATGGAATAGAATGAACACAAACCGTCTGTAGGATGGAATAGAATGAACACAAACCGTCTGTAGGAGGGAATAGAATGAACACAAACCGCCTGTAGGAAGGAAAAGAATGAACACAAACCGCATGTAGGAGGGAAAAGAATGAACACAAACCGTCTGTAGGAGGGAATAGAATGAACACAAACCGCATGTAGGAAGGAAAAGAATGAACACAAACCGCATGTAGGAGGGAAAAGAATGAACACAAACCGTCTGTAGGAGGGAATAGAATGAACACAAACCGCCTGTAGGAGGGAAAAGAATGAACACAAACTGCCTGTAGGAGGGAAAAGAATGAACACAAACTGCCTATAGCATGGAATAGAATGAACACAAACCGCCTGTAGGAGGAAAAAGAATGAACACAAACCGCCTGTAGGAGGGAAAGAATGAACACAAACTGCCTGTAGAAGAGAAAAGAATGAACACAAACCGCCTGAAGGAGGGAAAAGAATGAACACGGACCGCCTTCTGCAGGGAGAGGAATGAACACAAACCGTCTGTAGGATGGAATAGAATGAACACAAACCATCTGTAGGAGGGAATAGAATGAACACAAACCGCCTGTAGGAGGGAAAAGAATGAACACAAACCGCCTGTAGGATGGAATAGAATGAACACAAACCATCTGTAGGAGGGAATAGAATGAACACAAACCGCCTGTAGGAGGGAAAAGAATGAACACAAACCGCCTGTAGGAGGGAAAGAATGAACACAAACTGCCTGTAGAAGAGAAAAGAATGAACACAAACCGCCTGTAGGAGGGAAAAGAATGAACACAAACCGTCTGTAGGATGGAATAGAATGAACACAAACCGTCTGTAGGATGGAATAGAATGAACACAAACCGTCTGTAGGAGGGAATAGAATGAACACAAACCGTCTGTAGGAAGGAAAAGAATGAACACAAACCGCCTGTAGGAGGGAAAAGAATGAACACAAACCGCCTGTAGGAGGGAAAAGAATGAACACAAACCGCCTGTAGGAGGGAAAAGAATGAACACAAACCGCCTGTAGGAGGGAAAAGAATGAACACAAACTGTCTGTAGGAGGGAAAAGAATGAACACAAACCGCCTGTAGGAGGGAAAAGAATGAACACAAACCGCCTGTAGGATGGAATAGAATGAACACAGCCTGTAGAAGAGAAAAGAATGAACAAAAACTGCCTGTAGGAGGGAAAGAATGAACACAAAATGCATGTAGGAGGGAAAAGAATGAACACAAACTGTCTGTAGGATGGAATAGAATGAACACAAACTGCCTGTAGAAGAGAAAAGAATGAACACAAACCACCTGTAGGAGGGAAAAGAATGAACACAAACCGCCTGTAGGAGGGAATAGAATGAACACAAACCGCCTGTAGGAGGGAAAAGAATGAACACAAACCGTCTGTAGGAGGGAATAGAATGAACACAAACCGCCTGTAGGAGGGAAAAGAATGAACACAAACCGCCTGTAGGAGGGAAAAGAATGAACACAAACTGCCTGTAGGAGGGAAAAGAATGAACACAAACCGTCTGTAGGAGGGAATAGAATGAACACAAACCGACTGTAGGAGGGAAAAGAATGAACACAAACCGTCTGTAGGAGGGAAAAGAATGAACACAAACTGCCTGTAGGAGGGAAAAGAATGAACACAAACTGCCTGTAGGAGGGAATAGAATGAACACAAACCGCCTGTAGGAGGGAAAAGAATAAACACAAACCGCCTGTAGGAGGGAAAAGAATGAACACAAACCGCCTGTAGGAGGGAAAAGAATGAACACAAACCGCCTGTAGGATGGAATAGAATGAACACAAACAGCCTGTAGAAGAGAAAAGAATGAACACAAACTGCCTGTAGGAGGGAAAAGAATGAACACAAACCGCCTGTAGGAGGGAAAGAATGAACACAAACTGCCTGTAGGAAGGAAAAGAATGAACACAAACCGCATGTAGGAGGGAAAAGAATGAACACAAACTGCCTGTAGAAGAGAAAAGAATGAACACAAACCGCCTGTAGGAGGGAAAAGAATGAACACGAACCGTCTGTAGGAGGGAAAAGAATGAACACAAACTGCCTGTAGGAGGGAAAAGAATGAACACGAACCGTCTGTCGGATGGAAAAGAATGAACACAAACCGCCTGTAGGAGGGAAAAGAATGAACACAAACTGCCTGTAGGAAGGAAAAGAATGAACACAAACCGTCTGTAGGAGGGAAAAGAATGAACACAAACCGCCTGTAGGAGGGAATAGAATGAACACAAACCGCCTGTAGGAGGGAATAGAATGAACACAAACCGCCTGTAGGAAGGAAAAGAATGAACACAAACCGCATGTAGGAGGGAAAAGAATGACCACAAACCGATTGTAGGAGGGAATAGAATGAACACAAACCGCATGTAGGAAGGAAAAGAATGAACACAAACCGCATGTAGGAGGGAAAAGAATGAACACAAACCGTCTGTAGGAGGGAATAGAATGAACAAAAACTGCCTGTAGGAGGGAAAAGAATGAACACAAACTGCCTGTAGGAGGGAAAAGAATGAACACAAACTGCCTATAGCATGGAATAGAATGAACACAAACTGCCTGTAGAAGAGAAAAGAATGAACACAAACCACCTGTAGGAGGGAAAAGAATGAACACAAACCGCCTGTAGGAGGGAATAGTATGAACACAAACCGCCTGTAGGAGGGAAAAGAATGAACACAAACTGTCTGTAGGAGGGAATAGAATGAACACAAACCGCCTGTAGGAGGGAAAAGAATGAACACAAACCTTCTGTAGGAGGGAAAAGAATGAACACAAACTGCCTGTAGGAGGGAAAAGAATGAACACAAACCGTCTGTAGGAGGGAATAGAATGAACACAAACCGCCTGTAGGAGGGAAAAGAATGAACACAAACCGTCTGTAGGAGGGAAAAGAATGAACACAAACTGCCTGTAGGAGGGAAAAGAATGAACACAAACTGCCTGTAGGAGGGAATAGAATGAACACAAACCGCCTGTAGGAGGGAAAAGAATAAACACAAACCGCCTGTAGGAGGGAAAAGAATGAACACAAACCGCCTGTAGGAGGGAAAAGAATGAACACAAACCGCCTGTAGGATGGAAAGAATGAACACAAACTGCCTGTAGGAAGGAAAAGAATGAACACAAACCGCATGTAGGAGGGAAAAGAATGAACACAAACTGCCTGGAGAAGAGAAAAGAATGAACACAAACTGCCTGTAGGTGGGAAAAGAATGAACACAAACCGCCTGTAGGAGGGAAAGAATGAACACAAACTGCCTGTAGGAAGGAAAAGAATGAACACAAACCGCATGTAGGAGGGAAAAGAATGAACACAAACTGCCTGTAGAAGAGAAAAGAATGAACACAAACCGCCTGTAGGAGGGAAAAGAATGAACACAAACCGTCTGTAGGAGGGAAAAGAATGAACACAAACTGCCTGTAGGAGGGAAAAGAATGAACACAAACCGCATGTAGGAGGGAAAAGAATGAACACAAACTGCCTGTAGAAGAGAAAAGAATGAACAAAAACTGTCTGTTGGAGGGAAAAGAATGAACACTAACCGTCTGTAGGAGGGAAAAGAATGAACACAAACTGCCTGTAGAAGGGAAAAGAATAAACACAAACCGCCTGTAGGAGGGAAAAGAATGAACACAAACTGCCTGTAGAAGAGAAAAGAATGAACACAAACCGCCTGTAGGAGGGAAAAGAATGAACACAAACCGTCTGTAGGAGGGAAAAGAATGAACACAAACCGTCTGTAGGAGGGAAAAGAATGAACACAAACTGCCTGTAGGAGGGAAAAGAATGAACCCAAACTGCCTGTAGGAGGGAATAGAATGAACACAACCCGCCTGTAGGAGGGAAAAGAATAAACACAAACCGCCTGTAGGAGGGAAAAGAATGAACACAAACCGCCTGTAGGATGGAATAGAATGAACACAAACAGCCTGTAGAAGAGAAAAGAATGAACACAAACTGCCTGTAGGAGGGAAAAGAATGAACACAAACCGCATGTAGGAGGGAAAAGAATGAACACAAACCGCCTGTAGGAGGGAAAAGAATGAACACAAACCGCCTGTAGGAGGGAAAAGAATGAACACAAACTGCCTGTGGAAGAGAAAAGAATGAACACAAACCGCCTGTAGGAAGGAAAAGAATGAACACAAACCGCATGTAGGAGGGAAAAGAATGAACACAAACCGCCTGTAGGAGGGAAAAGAATGAACACAAACTGCTTGTAGAAGGGACAAGAATGAAACAAACCGCCTGTAGGAGGGAAAAGAATGAACACAAACTGCCTGTAGGAGGGAAAAGAATAAACACAAACCGTCTGTAGGAGGGAAAAGAATGAACACAAACCGCCTGTAGAAGGGACAAGAATGAAACAAACCGTCTGTAGGAGGGAAAAGAATGAACACAAACTGCCTGTAGGAGGGAAAAGAATAAACACAAACCGTCTGTAGGAGGGAAAAGAATGAACACAAACCGCCTGTAGAAGGGACAAGAATGAAACAAACCACCTGTAGGAGGGAAAGAATGAACACAAACCGCCTGTAGGAAGGAAAAGAATGAACACAAACTGCCTATCGGAGGGACAAGAATGAAACAAACCGCCTGTAGGAGGGACAAGAATGAAACAAACCGCCTGTAGGAGGGAAAGAATGAAACAAACCGCCTGTAGGAGGGAAAGAATGAACACAAACCGCCTGTAGGAGGGAAAGAATGAAACAAACCGTCTGTAGGAGGGAATAGAATGAACACAAACTGCCTGTAGGAGGGAAAAGAATGAACACAAACTGTCTGTAGGAGGGAAAAAAATGAACACAAACCGCATGTAGGAGGGAAAAGAATGAACACAAACCGTCTGTAGGAGGGAAAAGAATGAACACAAACTGCCTGTAGGAACGAAAAGAATGAACAGAAACCGTCTGTAGGAGGGAATAGAATGAACACAAACTGCCTGTAGGAGGGAAAAGAATGAACACAAACTGCCTGTAGAAGAGAAAAGAATGAACACAAACCGCCTGTAGGAGGGACAAGAATGAACACAAACTGCCTGTAGGAGGGAAAAGAATGAACACAAACTGTCTGTAGGAGGGAAAAGAATGAACACAAACTGTCTGTAGGAGGGAAAAGAATGAACACAAACTGCCTGTAGGAGGGAAAAGAATGAACACAAACTGCCTGTAGGAGGGAAAGAATGAACACAAACAGCCTGTAGAAGGGACAAGAATGAAACAAACCGCCTGGAGGAGGGAAAAGAATGAACACAAACTGCCTGTGGAAGAGAAAAGAATGAACACAAACCGCCTGTAGGAGGGAAAAGAATGAACACAAACCGTCTGTAGGAGGGAAAAGAATGAACACAAACTGCCTGTAGGAGGGAAAAGAATGAACACGAACCGTCTGTCGGATGGAAAAGAATGAACACAAACCGCCTGTAGGAGGGAAAAGAATGAACACAAACTGCCTGTAGGAAGGAAAAGAATGAACACAAACCGTCTGTAGGAGGGAAAAGAATGAACACAAACCGCCTGTAGAAGGGACAAGAATGAAACAAACCGCCTGTAGGAGGGAAAAGAATGAACACAAACTGCCTGTAGGAAGGAAAAGAATGAACACAAACCGTCTGTAGGAGGGAAAAGAATGAACACAAACCGCCTGTAGAAGGGACAAGAATGAAACAAACCGCCTGTAGGAGGGAAAGAATGAACACAAACCGTCTGTAGGAGGGAAAAGAATGAACACAAACTGCCTGTAGAAGAGAAAAGAATGAACACAAACCGTCTGTAGGAAGGAAAAGAATGAACACAAACCGTCTGTAGAAGGGACAAGAATGAACACAAACCGCCTGTAGGAGGGAAAAGAATGAACACAAACCGCCTGTAGGAAGGAAAAGAATGAACACAAACCGCCTGTAGAAGGGACAAGAATGAACACAAACCGTCTGTAGGAGGGAAAAGAATGAACACAAACTGCCTGTAGAAGGGACAAGAATGAAACAAACCGCCTGTAGGAGGGAAAGAATGAACACAAACCGCCTGTAGGAAGGAAAAGAATGAACACAAACTGCCTGTCGGAGGGACAAGAATGAAACAAACCGCCTGTAGGAGGGACAAGAATGAAACAAACCGCCTGTAGGAGGGAAAGAATGAAACAAACCGCCTGTAGGAGGGAAAGAATGAACACAAACCGCCTGTAGGAGGGAAAGAATGAAACAAACCGTCTGTAGGAGGGAATAGAATGAACACAAACTGCCTGTAGGAGGGAAAAGAATGAACACAAACTGTCTGTAGGAGGGAAAAAAATGAACACAAACCGCATGTAGGAGGGAAAAGAATGAACACAAACCGTCTGTAGGAGGGAAAAGAATGAACACAAACTGCCTGTAGGAACGAAAAGAATGAACAGAAACCGTCTGTAGGAGGGAATAGAATGAACACAAACTGCCTGTAGGAGGGAAAAGAATGAACACAAACTGCCTGTAGAAGAGAAAAGAATGAACACAAACAGCCTGCAGGAGGGAAAAGAAGGAACACAAACGGCCTGTAGGAGGGAAAAGAATGAACCCAAACTGTCTGTAGGAGGGAAAAGAATGAACACAAACTGTCTTTAGGAGGGAAAAGAATGAACACAAACTGCCTGTAGGAGGGAAAAGAATGAACACAACCCGCCTGTAGGAGGGAAAGAATGAACACAAACTGCCTGTAGGAAGGAAAAGAATGAACACAAACCGCATGTAGGAGGGAAAAGAATGAACACAAACTGCCTGTAGAAGAGAAAAGAATGAACACAAACCGCCTGTAGGAGGGAAAAGAATGAACACAAACCGTCTGTAGGAGGGAAAAGAATGAACACAAACTGCCTGTAGGAGGGAAAAGAATGAACACGAACCGTCTGTCGGATGGAAAAGAATGAACACAAACCGCCTGTAGGAGGGAAAAGAATGAACACAAACTGCCTGTAGGAAGGAAAAGAATGAACACAAACCGTCTGTAGGAGGGAAAAGAATGAACACAAACCGCCTGTAGAAGGGACAAGAATGAAACAAACCGCCTGTAGGAGGGAAAAGAATGAACACAAACTGCCTGTAGGAAGGAAAAGAATGAACACAAACCGTCTGTAGGAGGGAAAAGAATGAACACAAACCGCCTGTAGAAGGGACAAGAATGAAACAAACCGCCTGTAGGAGGGAAAGAATGAACGCAAACCGTCTGTAGGAGGGAAAAGAATGAACACAAACTGCCTGTAGGAGGGAAAAGAATGAACACAAACCGCCTGTAGGAAGGAAAAGAATGAACACAAACCGTCTGTAGAAGGGACAAGAATGAACACAAACCGCCTGTAGGAGGGAAAAGAATGAACACAAACCGCCTGTAGGAAGGAAAAGAATGAACACAAACCGCCTGTAGAAGGGACAAGAATGAACACAAACCGTCTGTAGGAGGGAAAAGAATGAACACAAACTGCCTGTAGGAGGGAAAAGAATGAACACAAACTGCCTGTAGGAGGGAAAAGAATGAAGAAACACCGCCTGTAGGGGAGAAAAGAATGAACACAAACCGCCTGTAAGAGAGAAAAGAATGAACACAAACTACTGAGTAAGCCGTTAATATGTGACAACGGAAACCGACTTGTTCCAGGATATCGAGTCCCTTCAAAAACTACTCATCACTCAACAGCCACAGACATGCATTCAGCTGTTAATGGCCAGTCTGATTACTAATGCATTACTGTTGAATAATGTGCACTTAGTTACTATGATGATGATGATCATTTGTGGGCCTGAGCTGAGTGCAAGCCCACACCTCTCCCCAGTAGAGAGTGTAGCCCAGGCCACTTACATTATTCCGTGCCTATATTTTCATTATTATTATTTATTCTCCCATAAAAATTTCAGTTCGCCACTAGTCTTACAGCTTTGAGAAAACCCATACAGTATTAAATTGTGTGTTTACATTGGGAATGGTGTGGTATGTCTTTTCTAAGCGATCTGACTTACGGATTTCCCACAATTCCCAAAAAACATGGATTTTCATCCCTCCCTAGCAACCAGGCAGAACTCCATTGCAACCGCCTAGTTACACACAAGCAATCACCCACACCACCATAGCAACTGCCGAGCAACGCCTTAGCACCGTCAGGAATACCATAGCTACTGCCTGGCAACGCCCTAGCAAACAGCCTTGCAACGCTCTAGCAAAAGCCCAGAACACCATGAAATATGTCTTGCAATACCTTGCCAACCACCAGGAACAACTTAGCAACTGCCCAGCAATGCCCAAGCAACCACCCAAAACACTATAGCAACTGCTTAGCAAGCTTTTGGAACATCATAGCAACTGCCAAGCAACACACTAGCAACTACCCAGATCACCATAGCAACCACCAAGCAACTATTCAGAACAACATAGCAACCTCCTGGAACAGCTTAGCCACCGCCTAGCAATGTCTTAGCAACCACCCAGAACACCATAGCAACTGCCTGGCAATGACCTACCAACCACCTGAAGCACTATAGCAACTGCCTAGCAGCGCCCTAATAACTACCTGGAACACCATAGCAACCGCCTAGCACGCCCTAGAAACCACCCGAAACACCATAGCAACCACTTAGCAACGCCCTAGCAACAACCCGGAACACCTTGGCAACTGCCTAGCAATGCCTTATCAACCACCCAGAACACCATAGCAATGACCTAGCAACCACCTGGAACACCATAGCAACTGCCTATCAGCGCCCTAGCAACCACTCTGAACACCATAGCAACTGCCTGGCAACGACCTGCCATAAACCCAGAACACCATAGCAACCGCCTAGTAACCACCTGGAACACCTTCGTAACCGCCTAGCAATGCCTTAGCAACCACCCAGAACACCACAGTAACCACCTAGCAACGACTTACCAACCACCTGGAGCACCATAGCAACTGCCTAGTAGGGATGAGCGAATACGCCACTATCTGTATCTGTATCTGTATCTGTTCAACCATCTAAATTATCTGTATCTGTACTCGGAGTGGGCGGCGCCTAACCCGGAAGTGGGCGTGGTTTAACCCCGTGGCCTAACCCGGAAATGGGCAGAAATGGGTGTGGCTTAAATTGGTACATTCTTTGAAGTCTGCAATTGATATGGATTCATCACAAGTTGCTATATTTATTGTTTTTTTCAAAACTATTTACAGAACAGCCTCAAAATTGAGATTCAAATCAATGTTTTTGATCACAAAAGTAAGAGAACTTTATGAACTCAGAACATGAATATTCTTAAGTGTATGAATGAATAACAGAACAGCCTCAGAATTGAGATTCAATTTAGTAGGACATTATGAACTACTAAGTATACATGAACAAGAGTTGTCATACTCAACACAACTTTCTTTTGAAATTTTTTTTTCTTTTTAAATTTTATGATCAAACTGGTTTTTTCATTTATTTGTTTATTTTCACTACCTTACGTTCTTGGAATTTTTTTTCCACACAAAGTTAAACAATGTTGATTAAGGTGTGTGTGTGTGTGTGTGTGTGTCTGTGTGTGCTTGTGTGTGTGACTGAGTGACTGTGAGAGAGGGAGAGAGAGAGAGAGAGTGTGTGTGCGCTTGTGTGCACTATGTAACAGTTAAAATATCTACTGTATTCAAAGAAAACCAAGAAAAACCCTATTTACAGTATATAAAGCTAAATTTGTAATATATAATATTATATTTATTTTTATGAACTGCAGAGAGAAAGTGTCAGATACTGCATGCAGCCACATACAATAAAAATATTAATATAGGCTACTTTGTGTGTTCAGCTATATGTGTGTAAGTGGTCTGTAAGACTGTTAATTTTTTAATGATCTGTGTGAACTTGGTGATTCGTGCAAACATCCAGTGATGACAAACAGGGAAATAATATGTCTTGTTCACTTTATTATTCTCAAAAGCACCGCGTTCAGTACGAGCAAAGTTTTCCTACTGACTTTATATCACCAGCCAAACTAATAGCAAGCAATCATATGAAAAAAAAAAAAAAACCCGACCGGAGTGCAGGCAGTGACCGACGCGACGCGAGCCGTTTTCAGCTCTGTCATGTCAGATGCGCCGCGAACGTTACGAAAAAAAATTCACCAAGTAACTTTAAATATCATACAACCGAAATAGAGGCGAGCTGAAGAAAACCTGGGAGTATTGAAGAGAGCAACGTGAGCTAGAGTCAAGCCAAGCACAGAGAGATCAGTTCCTGTCTGTGTGTGTGCGAGAGTGGGGTACAGGTCTGGCTGCAGAGACGACAGTCTGTGCAGGGAGGGGCGGGCGCTGTGTGTGACTGGCCAATCACAGAGCGTGAAGACAGTCAGTTAAGATTTTTCTTTCAGCACGAGCACGGATATTGACGAGTTTTACTCGTATCATGCTCGTACTCGTGAAAAATGCTATATCCGTACCGGATACTCGTCTGAAACGAGTATCCGGCTCAACCCTACTGCCTAGCAGCACCCTAGCAACCACCAGGAACATCATAGCAAACACCTAGCACGCCTTAGCAACCACCTAGCAGCCACCTGGAACACCATAGCTACCACCTAGAACACCATAGCTATCATGTTGAAACGCCCTAGCAACAATCTGGCAACCCCCTAGTAATTCCTTATGAACCACCCTGAACACCATAGCTACTGCCTATCAGCACCCTAGGAACCACTCCAAACACCATAGCAACTGCCTAGCAATGACCTAGCAACCATCCAGAACACCATAGCAACCGCCTAGCAATGCCTTAGCAACCACCCAGAACACTATTGCAACCACCTACTTATGCCCTAGCAACCACCAAGCAATGCTCTAGCAACAACCCAGAACACCATAGCAACTGCCTAGGAATGACTGAGCAACCACCTGGAACACCCTAGCAACCACCCAGAAAACCATAGCAACCACCTAGCAACCACCCGGAAAACCATAGAAACTGCCTAGAATGCCCTCGAAACCACCCAGAACACCATAGCAACTGCCTAGCAATGCCCTAACAACCACCCAGAACACCATAGCAACCACTTAGCAATGCCCTGGCAAAAACCGGGAACACCATAGCTACCGCCTACCAAGACCTAGCAACCACCTGAAACACCATAGCAACTGTCTAGCACACCCTAGAAACCACACGGAACACCTTAGCAACCGCCTAGCAATGCCCTAGCAACCGCCTAGCAGTAAACTAGGCTTCCCATGTTTTGAATAGGGCAATAACCATAACTTCACTCTTAATGGTCACAGAGACATAAACCCTCACAAGTCCATTCAGCAGTCCAATCTGATTTTAAAAAAATAATAACAGTTTGATGACTTTACCCCAAAGTATGGTTGAAATTGCCTTTTCCCTCCCCATTGGCTTTCAAACCCTTACTTTACGGCTCAATCCACAGCATCCTGACAATTCCAACTGTCAAAAATCAGTTGAAACTGTCAAGAACCTCAACTGAGGGCTATGTTCTCACTGCAGGCCTTAATGCTCAATTCTGATTTATTGCTCAAATAAGATTTTTTGTTTGGCTGTTCACATAATACTTTCTGATTCAACATGACACGGCTGTTCAGACTGCGGTCACCTTCAAAAGAATCCAATATGAATCTGATGCAGTAGCACATTTGAAAATGGCCCAGATTGGATTTGAAAATATCAGACTCCATGTGACTTTACTCTGACTTCACACTGTCATAAAAGAACCTGACCTGAGTCAGAAAGGGGGTAAAAAAAAAATCAGATTTGGGCCACATTTTCCTGCAGTGTGAACGTAGCCTTTGCATGTTTTAGTGCAGCAACGCCATTGGCTAGATGCGTTTTATTTCTGCGCCATATATGGCACTTGAATAAAGTGGTTCATTTGTCTTTGGTGATACCTGCCTGGCAACCAGTCATGAGCTGATTGTAATTGGAGCTGCTTTTCGTCTATCAGACAAGCCGGCAATCCTAATTGGTCCATTATCTTTTGGATATCATTTAAATACTTATATTGGGTTGATTTGATCCCCTTTGACCTGGGTCTGAGGTAGGTGAAGTTTGTCTACTAGTTATGTGTTTAACAAACTTTTTAAACTAGCTTGTTGGCCTTTCGTCACAGCTGCTACTGAAGTTTTTTTAAAGTATAATTTTTCTCAGTGTGATTGTGTTTGCGCCAACCAATGAATGATGAATTCTGTGTTTTATTAGCTTGCTCCCTTCCTTGCTACCAACCTCATGAGCTAATGTCAGCCAAGTAGCTCGGTAAGAGAACCACACAGAACCAGTGAGTGCAATAAAATGAAAGTCAGAAATCTTTGGCTTACCTTAGTGCTTGATAAGTGAATTACTGGGGTGTGTAAGAATGTCCAGCGCACATCCAGTGAAGTGAATATAGACATTTTTGGTCCGACCGCCTCCGCACTACGTGTTAACACGATAACTTCAGTAATATTTCAATTAGAAATTCCAAATTTTGCATATAAGTAAGTATCATAAAGAGAAGGAACTGATTCAATTTTGGACAATTTACAAGTTCTAGACTGGCCACCAGGGGCCAAAAACGGGAAAAAATCACTGTTTTTATCATATCTCTGGAAATATTTGTCTGATTCACCTCAAATCGAGTGCAAATGAAAGGCCGTGACCTGAGGAAGTGTCCCACGATGACTTTATGCCTGTTTGGTTCAAAATTTTGACACAAGGTGGAGCTTTGTCACATAAAATTCACCATTTTTGCCATATCTTTGGAACTATTTGTCCAATTGACATGAAACTATGTGCAACTGCAAGGTCATGACCTCACAACGTGTCGCATAACGACAGCATACCTGTATGGTTCAATATTTTGCCACCAGGTAGTGCTTTGTGATGGAAAAATTACCATTTTGGCCATATCTTCAGAACCACTTGTCCGATTGACCTGAAATGAAGTTCAAATGAAAGTCTATTCAAGGTCTATTCAAGGATTGGGGAATTGGAGGGTTGGGGGCGTTCGGGGATATACCCCCGACGGCATAAGCCTAGTTTCTCATGCGGCTATACGGTAATTGCATAGAACGGTGGCAGCCATGACGATACTGGATAGCTGCCAACCAGTTTGGTGGTGCTCCGTGATTCGTGTAAGCATAATGGCTTGCTGTGCAGAGGGTACTACTGTTAGGACCTCGTAAGGGGCTGATCACACCAGACGCACTTTATTGGCGTGGAAACGCGAGGCGCATCAGATCTGTTTTTTTGAAGCCAACGTTGTAAAAAGGTGCTGGATGCGTCTTTTTTTTTGCTAAGTAACATTCCTGTCACTCATCTGCAAACATTCTGAAATTAACCATTTCAACAAACTAGTCAGCGAACTTATTTTAGGTTTTTTCACATAATTGGACAGCAGGGAAAAGACTGACAATGACGTGAAGCGCCTTTTTTCGAGGCGCCTCAAAGAAGCGGATCAAAAAACAGCGAGGCGCCTCACCTCTGAACTGCTACTAAACACTGTTTTGGTACGTTAGTGTTTTTTTGTGAGGTTTAACAAAATGAATCAAGTGCTAACACCAGTAAAATGCAAAAAGGAGGGTTTATTTCTGAAGGAGGAAACCCCCCAACAGAGCAGGCGACAGTACAAAATCCACAATCCAAAATTAGAATCCAGGGGGCGAAATCCAGAACCGTAAACAGGGCACCAATCACAAAATTCGAAATCAAACAAAAATGGTTCAATAAACAAGAATGCGATCCAGTCAGAAAGATAATCACAATGATACAAGGCGAGAGAAGCGTGGCACAGGTAGCAAGGGAAATAACGATCTGACAACGAAGTGTAACAAACAGACATCTAATATACATTTCCGGGTGACCACAGGACAAGGGAACACAGGTGCAATCAATGGGAAAGATAATCATGGAGAGACACATGGGGAAAAAACTAATTACATGAAATTAGTCGTAGCCAAAATGCAGACAGGGATCACAAGACAAACCTATAGACAGATAACAGCTCCAGTCAAGGAGTATTAAAAGAGCATAGATTAGAGAGAGAACAGCACAAAGCAGTTGTGGAGACCCGCAGAAACGCAGCAGAGATAATTAGGGAGAGACAAGAGGCGGAGACTAGAATAGGGCGACTGCTGAGAGATCGTTAGTCAATTAGTAAGTGCAGCTATACAATCCCGAGTGCTCGTTAGTAAGTTAGACAAAATATACTAGGTTATTGTTGGTTAGTAATTATCAAAAATAACAAACTGTTAGTATGTGTTAGTAAAATAGTAAAAGTAAGAAGAAGGAAGAACACGAGATAATGAAAGAAGATTGAAACCCAGAAACCAATAAATCACCCGAATGAGTGGCACGCAAGACAAGGGACTGAGAGCAAAGATACACACATGACAAGACGGGGGAGACGAAGAGCAATGCATGGAAATGAAACATGGCGTGGTAAACTATGAATAAACTAAAATCTGGAAAATAATAAAACATGAGAATCTGAATACAAAAACACAATACATAATCAAAGAATGGTCAAACATAAGCAGAGGTCAAGAAACACATAGATCAGTCAAACATGGCACAAGAACCGGCACAGAACTTGAAACATGAGCATAGGCAGAAAACATGGGACATGGAGGCAGAATCACAACATTTTTTCCATCAAAAATATGCAGACAAAATATAGACAGAGACAAAATAGACAATTGAGTAGTCCCAGCAGCATCCCAGGGCACCCATGTCCTGAACTGCGGAGGCCAGGCCCACTCTTACAATGTCCGTGGGAATTGTCTAGTTACTCTTATTGTTTTTTTTTGTGATCAAATATTTATTTATTGATTATCTGGGATTTGACAAAATACAACACACATTTCACATAGAGATAAAAATAAATGGAATTTTAAAAAATAAAATTAAATTAAATAATAGTAATAATTTTGGAACAGCAGCACACGGTGAAAGCAGGAAAAAACTGACCTGCAGTGTTTGTTTAAATCACAGAAGCCGCCGGATTTGATGCTTTAACTAATTAAAAAAAATGTAAAAAAAACACAAACCCCAACTGTCACCGCATGGACATAATTAAAATGAATCTGCCGATGTTTCGGGTTGCGGGAATCCTCTCTGACATTCAAATACACCCGCCCCCACTCAAAATCAGGATCTAGAGTGGGGTGATCACTTCTCCATAACCTATCCAGTGGTAAATCAGAATAAGAAGATTTCAAGAAAAAAAAGAGTACAGTTTGGAAACCAAGCCCCTATTATTCCCTTGTGTAGCAACCAAATTATACAGCGAAACAAAACAGAAATTATACAGGTGAACAGAAAAAGCCTGCTTCAAAGGAATGCTGTGCGCATTAAAAGCATGTCTTTTTTGTAAGTAAAAAAGTCGGAAAAGCAAAGGTGTCTCTCACATCCTGAAAGGAGCGTAAACCCGAATCATTAAAAATGTCCCCTAAGTAGCGGATGCTACTTTTACTCCAAGGAGATGCCAAGATGGGGTCTACCACCAGTCATGAGATTCTTGTTATGAAATAGCGGGCAGAACGTATGCCATTTACAAGACACTTTACACAAGGCTGCAACTGTGCGCCAGGTCTGGATAAGAAAGGAGATTATTGAGCCAAAACGGAGCTTACATTGTGAATAGGACATGTTGGAAAAGAGTGCCCCCCACAACGTCAGTGGTCGAACAATATCTTCCTCTAATCTGCGCCAAGAAACAGATATGTCAGCATTAACCCACGCAACAAGAGGTCTAAGAACAAAAGAATAAAAATACAGTTTAAATTGGGAACTGCCAGTCCTCCATCTCCTCTATCTGTATGCAGAGTCACTATTTTTAAGCGCGGCCACTTTTTATTCCAAATGAATTGTGAAATACCAGATTGAACTCTCTTCCAATAATTGATAGGGGGCGCAAGGGGAATCATGGAGCGCACAAAATTAATTTTAGATAAAATGTTCATTTTCACAATCGAGATACATATAAGTAAGGCAGACTTTTTCCAATTAATTTTGAATCCAGATAGATCACCAAACTCACTACAAATGGAGAGCAGAGTAGGAAGAGACTGAGTCAGTTTTCCATAAACACCAATACTTCATCAGCATATAACACCAGATGATGAAGAGTGCGGCCAACTGAAATGGGCTGTATAGTAGCAGATTGACGGATCATCTGGGCTAAGGGTTCTACAGACAGCGTGAACAGTGCCGAGCTCAAGGGGCAGCCCTGCCGGGACGACCTTGAAACAGGAAACAAAGCAGATGACAATTGACCAGTGGTAAATACAGCAGAAGGCTTAGAATACAGAACCTTGACCATATGTACAAAATTTGCACCGAAACCCATTTTTTCCAACACAGTCCACAAAAAAGACCATTCTAACCTGTCAATGGCCTTCATAGCATCCAATGACAGGATTGCTGTTGCTGTGTTCTTATCCGCTGCGGAATCTACTATATGAAGGAGGCATCCAACATTGTCAGCTGCCAGCCTGGCCTTGACAAATCCCATCGGATCGCAATGAACTAACATGTGCATGTGATCTTGGATTCGTCTGGCTAGCACTTTGGCATAAATCGTGAGACACACATTAAACAAACTAAGAGGTCTATAGCTGGTGCAGCAGTTGGATCCTCATCCTTCTTAAGCAATAACGAAATTATTGCAAAGTTAACATCTCTTGAGAAACCTCCTTTGTCTATTGATATTCTCACCATATCTAACATTAGTGGGCCAAGTTTGTCCCAAAATGTAACATAAAGCTCGGGAGGTATCCCATCAAAACCTGGAGATTTATTCCTTTGCATAACAAGTGCTGTCCCCTTCAATTCATCTAAAGAAATTGCAGATTAGCAGCATCATCTTCTGTGATGTGCTCAAGGAAGTTAGCACACCCATCACGATCAGGTTGAATCTCTGACTGGTAAAAATCAGAATAAAAGATTCTGAAGGTTTCATTTATTTGTTTAGGGTTAGTTGTGATGTTAGCCGCAAACAACCAAATGGATGAAATATCTGCAAAAGATTCACTAGGTTGATGCGAGATCAGAGACATCAAATGCGAGGTGGAAGGGAAAAGGGAATTTATTAAAACAAAAACAGGCACGAGGGCCAACAAAAAACTTGGCCCAAAGGGTTGCAAAATACAAACTAAGGAGAGCTTCACAGAGCTGAGAACTAAGGATCAGAAAACGACAAAAAACAAAAGCCACTGGAAACTCCAGGGAGATAACCATGAACAGAAATGAAAAACAAGACTAAGGCTGTATACAAAATGACTATGCGCGAGAGCGAGACTTGGGAACAAGAACTTGAAGCATGAACATGAGCGAGATACTGTCTGCCAGCCAACTTCCACCGCATCCAGATAAAGGGAGAGAAATCAAGACATGAGGGGCAACACCTGGAGAAGGAGAAACAAGAGGCGTGGCAAGATTATTGGACATGGACTAAGATTAGATGACAAGACTTGCTCATTAAGAGAATGAGCGTGTTCATCTTAAGTACCAATTAAGTATGCAGTTTGGAAGCAGCATGAATGTTAAGAACAGAAAAGCACAGCAAGATCTTGAAAAAGCAAAGCAGGAATCATGACAATAAACTCCCTGTCTAAATTAGTAGTATTAGTAATGTGCCTATCTAAGAATTACACCACCCAGTGAATGTTAGTAAATGTTAGTAACTTGCAAACAGTTAATTGCAAATTAAGCTTAGACAGCCCCGAATCAGCACAGCATAGAAGGAAGGGCGAAATACCAAAGCCAACCAGAGCTCTGAAAATGTGCAACAACGAAGGCACGGGGCGGAACCGCCATCTAGCTGCCTTTTTAGATAAACCACCAATCAAAACGCTGCTGAAGACCTCTTTATGATCCGAAAGTGCTATAGGAAGAAAAGTGGCATTATTAATATTTTGAAACAACTGATGTGAAGAGAAAAGGAAATCTATCCTTGAAGAGGTTTTGTGCCTGGTCGAAAAAAGCTGTAATTGATCAGAGTGGGATTAAAAGTACGCCAGACTTCCATCAATCCTAAACTCCCCACTGTGCTGTAAAATTCCTGATCAAATTTGTTGGGGGCATAAGCTGATATAATAGCTATCTTCCTCCCTTATATTTCTACTTTGGCAATCGTCATCCTCCCATTGTTGTCCCATATATCCAAAACTTTAATTCTCAAATTACGCTTGCAAATACTGGCCACTCCTCGACTTTTCGAATCTGGTGAGGAAGATGCTATGGTGTGATAAAATCTATTGGCCATGCAAGCTGGGTCTGTCTTTAACAGGTGTGTTTCTTGAAGCAAGTCCATGTCTATTCCCCTTCGTCTCAGCAGAGTTAAGAAACTCGCTCTTTTATGGGGGATATTCAACCAATCACAGTTCCACTACAGGATTGATAATTGACCCATTAAATTGCATTATACTCCAAATACTGCTCACCAATCCAGACAGACTCGTAAGCAGTCAGCATTCCCCAAAACATGGATAAGATACATCCCTCACAAAGTTCCAAAAAACCCCAAGGTGGCACCATAACCCCAATAACAGGACAAATAAAATCAAAAACATGTTATTAAACCGAACAAAACACATATATGTTGATCTACGAATGGCATGATCATAAGGCCACAAAAGAGCAGGACCCAACCCAATGCTTATCTAACACAGTAGGTCGTTGAGTACTTATAATAAACTAAATCAAAAATAGCAATAATCAGTCTCACCAAAATGAAATATACCAGCCCAGCCCCCAAGAATTAGTATAATAAGATAAACAAAATCAGAGGGAGAGGGAACATCCTAGTCCTACATCCATATTTGAGAACAAAAAATGCCTTCGGGCAGTGGCGTATGAAGCTGCATGGGAGGCAGTAGCTCAGCCAATAGATAAGACCAAACATGAGATAAAATAACCTGTCCAATAAATCGTTTTGCGAATTCAAATCCAAGAAAACTGACCGCATAACAATAACCATGAGCTGTTTAACTCGGTTCGTAACATGAGTGAAAGGAGCCGACAAGCAAATCAAATGTACCAGTACAGCCCCTGTCTATTGGCTTAATAAAATAAACAAAATCAGAGGAAAAAAGACCGTCTCCTAATCGCACATCCATGGTAGGGAAGTGTAAGCCACACACGGGACTGAGTCTGCTTGGGAGGCAGTGATTCAATCAGTGGGTGAAACAAGAACATAAAATAATTGTGTTCAATGGCTCGTTTGGAAACTCCATGAAAAGTGTCCACATAACCATGAGCTGGTAAATCGTAACGCTAGTGAATATAACCCATGTGTATAAGATATTCACAGCGAGTCAGCACACGATTCTCGCAACTTGTCAAACAAGAGTAGCATTGTGAACCCAGTGAAAACACTCTGGGTACCGTGTGGCCATTAAAACTGGCTGTGAAAACCGTTACCACTCAGCGTTAGTTATCCGCATCATCAGTCTCCGTCCCGTGCGATCCTTTCAGCAACGATTTGATGACTTCCTCGGCTTTGCTGGGAGACTGGAAGGCCTCCATAGCACCAGCCTTAGACTTCATCTTGAGAGCAGCAGGTAGACAAGAAGAACTCAATGCCCTTGGCCCTCGCTCGATCCATGGCAGTAGATAAATCCAAACGTCGCTTCACTGTATGTGCACTGTAGTCCGGTGAAAAACATAGTTTCCGACCACCGACGACGGGAGGGTTTCTTCTCGCGGCAGCGAGAATGTCTTGTCTGATTGTGTACCGCAGACAACAGAAAATCAGAGTGCGACCGTTCACGTTCGTAGCCGCGGTAGCGTAGCCGCGGTGTGCCCTCGAAATTTCTCCCTGGAGGTCGCCAAGAGAGGGGAACCACTTCGGTAGGTTTGAGTGAGAAACTGAATGGCATTAGACCCTTCCATCCCTTCTGGCAGTCCATTAATCCTCACATTACAGCGTCTTCCCCGGTCTTCCATGTTGGCCAGCTTAGCACGCATTGCTTCCAAACCAGTCTCATATTCACTCAGTTTGCTGGAAATAGTTCCCACGTTAGCCTGCATTACGCTAATCTCCATACTGATTTTGCTGATTTTCTCTTTTTGTGACGTAAAATCCTCCCGAATACCAGTCACCTCACCTTGAAGACTGTCAAGGCATAAAATGGTGTCCATTTTAGCTTCCAACTCGACCATCACACCCTTCCCTGACCTCAAAAGCACCATCAGATAAAGTCTATCCTGTATAAAAGGGTTGTGGTCAGTCCTTACACAAAGCAAAAGGTAGCTTGCTATCCTGGAAAAAGTTACTCAAACGACATTTATAAACAAAATTGTGTGTGATGGGCTGAGGAGCTGAAATCTACGCAGCCATCTTGTGCAACCGTCCGCCAGAACCCCGACAACAATTATTATTGTTGTTGTTGTTTTTGTTGTTGATGCAGCAGTACAGTTTGTTTCAACTTTGTGGTTTGCTGCGTGAGTTTCATCCGCTTGGGCATGGGTTTGTCTGTGTGTGTGCATTAATGTGTAATGTGTGTGTGTGTGTGCGTGGACGTGTGTGTGTGTGTGTGTGTTTGCATGCGTGCACTTGGGAATGGATTTGTCTGTGTGAGTGCACATGTGTATAATGTGTGTGTGTGTGTGTGTGTGTGCATCCATGAGTGTGTGTGTGCACGCACGCACTTGGGCATGGGTTTGTTTGTGTGTGTGCATTACTGTGTAATGTGTGTTCACGCACGTTTGTGTTCAAGCACAATGCATTTCCCTCTGACAGCCTTCTCAATGGAATAAAACTCCTCTTGTACACTATTTCTGGCCTAGATATTCATATTTATTGCACAGTATTCAATCGAGGTAATAATGGGAGTGTAAACGAATGTTCAATCACGAGTCGTAGGGCGCAAGCAATCGGTCTTACCCAATCGTAACCATTTATCTTCTATATATATATATGCCCGTGACACGTTCCATTTTTCTGTTTCAGAGATTCCGCATCGCGCGGCTTCCGGAATGATAGTCCGCTCACGATTTTATTCTTTACTGATGGAATTCGATCCGCGTCATCAACGTTCGATGCGGCCATATTGTTGACATCCCCACTAATATTCCTGACTAGACTCTATCGAAAGGCTTCTACCTCACATTCTTTAGCGATCGCATCAACCCTGGTTGGTTCAACATGGTCTATGGTTCAGGGCTGTTCTAATGACAGCAAAAAAAAAAAATGGCGTTAGATTTCTTTGCAATACCCACTGTGAGGAAAAGAGAGGGGACAGAAGCAGAGGAGTTGATCCAGCAGAGGAGAGAGCTGTGGCTAGAATCAATAGGAGAGACTTCAGGCTACTCCTTATAGCAAAGTCTGTTCCGATCATTTTACCACAGGTAACGTTGGAGTTAGATAAGCCACTTTCCCCCGTAAAGTGTATGCATAGCATTTAATCACTGGTAGTTAACAGCTTTATTAGTCAGAGATCGTTTTGTCCAGGCACGTCGTTTGACCTGAAAATTACGGGGCTAATATCCCTCCCTTTATTGAAAATAATTGGTGCTGGATAATTCTTAATGGCTTTCCTTCGTTAACACGTTTTCCAAATTTAGAATAAACAAGTGGCAATTGAAGACACTGCTTCGGATCTAAAAGCGACCAAATAATGGGCTACATTCAGTACAGAAAAATAATTTGATTATTATTATGTATTTGGACTGTCACTCGGGACAGCATTTCAGAACTCTTAAGCGAATGAAGGTAATGTTATGACTGGAAAAAATCACGACAAAGAAAACCAGAAAGTACAACTAAAACAAATTTATTCTTCACAAAAAAAGTTGTACAAAAAAAATATATCCAATATTCAATTCTCTAATAACACTCTAATGCCACTATTTAACTGTTGCCAAAACAAAACTCTGCTTCTGCTCTCTTCTGCTGTCTGCTCTCTGCTCTGCTGTGCTTAAAATCACAGCATTTATATAGACTAGCAACCTTCTAGAAAGATCCGCAGGATTCTGGGGAAATCCCGCCCCTTCCAAGCAGGAAGGTGCCAGAAGCTTCTAGAAATCACTAGTCTTTTCCTAATGATTTTACAGACACGCCACCAGAGGGTGCCAAATGAACAAAATAAATACAGCTGACCAGCAAGGCAGCAAAACAGCATGTAACAAATCTTCATTTACAAATGAAATATAACGCTGTACATAAAATACTCATACATAACAATAATTTTGGTGATTAGTACGTGGTTTCGTCCGTTTACATTTACCAATCGGACAGCTGTCTATTTTTTACAGCGAGCTGAGTGACCTGCGGCAAAAACAGGTAAACGTACTTGCTGCCGAAATTACCTTCATTCAATGAAGAGTTATGAAATGCCGTCGCCGAGTGACAGTGCATAGACCTAATTATAATCAAAATATTTTTCGGTACTGAATGTAGCCCATTATTTTGTCGCTTTTAGATCGTATGGGGGAGAGAAGCCCTGTCTTTAATTACCTCTTGATTACTCTTGAATTGGAAAACGTGTTAATAAAGGACAAGCGTCTAGAATTAGCCAGGACTAATTATTTTCAATAAAGGGAGGGATATTAGCCCCGGAATTTTCAGGTCAAACGACGCGCCTGGTTTTGTCAGACAGTGAATGTTGCTTGATGTGATAAATGATGCAAGGTGCGAGCTACCGGCGCCTGACATCGTTCTGGTAGGAAGCGACATCAAGACAGCTGATCTGACAGTCGATACGAGATTCACGGTGAGCTAAGTTACTGTTGAATGGAGTTAATGGCTACATCCAAAAGCGCCAAAATTAAATACTCGTTCTGTAGCTACACTCGCAAAACGTCGGTTTTGACGTCAGCATTAAGATTTTGTATTTGTGTCTTAAGATGCCATGCATTATTGAATGTACACAACGTTTTGGTCGTAGACCTTCGTCAGGTAGTAAGAAAAAGAAAAAAAGGCAGGGCTGTCATACATATAAGTTTTGAAGTCACCGTGGACCGTGGAATTGCTTCTTAATGTAATGTTATAAATCCCAATGTGCTCGTTGATTTCATTTATAAATTTTGTCATCTTATACATAGTGCTTCATTTAATTGTACTTTTCTTGAATGAGCCTGTATTTTTCTTAGAATGTGTTGGAGCATACATTGCCTGTAAACACATGTATTTTTTGTCTTCTCCTTTATAGGTAAAAAGTAAGCCTAGAAGACTTTTGAAATCTTCGTCCAATATTGTTAATTTTAACTCTTGTATATGTTGTTTTGGTAAGCTTAGCCCCATTTTTCCACAGGTACTTTTTGAGAAGTTTTTATTGTGCAAATAATTACGTGCGTTGTCTATTCAATAAATTATTGCGAGTGGAGATGCGTAAACTGATATTCATCGGGAGATAATTGGTTATTTATCATGTGACTGTTGGTTAATGAGGCTGTGACTGTTATTTGTTATGATGTCATGCTTGTTTGGTGTTTTGATTGGTCCACGGTGACTTCAAAACTTATATGTATGACAGCCCTGCCTTTTTTTCTTTTTCTTACTACCTGACGAAGGTCTACGACCGAAACGTTGTGTATAATCAATAAAGTACTGCAAGCGTAGAGGACTGTGTGCGGGACTTATTCGCTTCTTCCATTGGGCTGACTTTCTGTCATCTCCTACGCACCTATCCATCTACAGGTGTGCATTTGTATTATTTTCTTAAGATGCCATAAAATGCCCGGTTAGCACTCTCTTATTGTACAACAGAAATAACCAGTTAAGATGCCATAAAATTCCCGGTTAAGACAGAGAAATACAAAATATTTATGCGGACACAAAAACCAACATTTTGGACCAAACGCAAGTTTACAAAACGGGGATTTAATTCAGGCGCTTTGGGAGGCAGCCAATGTTAGCTTAGTTATATGAAATAGCTCCTGCGCTGTGTAGGCGTACACTGTGAGGATTAAATGGTTGCAAATATCGGGGTAATCCATGGCTGGCAGCAAAGATATATATCGGCTAAATGCTGCTGAGTCGAATTTATATGGATCAACGCCAATCAAACAAGTTTTCCCGTCGTAGCGCGATGAGGATGCCATGACGGCTCGTTTATCTCAATTGAAATCTTCGCTCTGCTCCTCAGCGGCATGTCAACAATATGGCCGCATCGAACGTTGATGACGCGCATTGAATACCATCAATATTCAAACTGGTCAAGAAGACCAACAAATTCGTTCAACCTCGAACTTCTTCGTTCGGAGTTACTGGTGTTACCGGCTCTTCCAATGCCAACGCGTATCCTCCTCTCTGTAGCGGAGTTCTAAGTTCGAAACAGTTCAGCGGCCTCCTGCACAAGCATTACCTCCCTGTCGTGTCCTGGTGCCGGATGCCAGCCGTTCAAACCTTAGTGATATTGCGCAAGCGTCTGAAAGCAGCTTCGGCAGTAGAAGCTACAGCAGTTATCCGGCTCGACCCTCGGAACAAAATCGGAGCTTCACGGTGTTTCCTAAGTATCGTCTATTCTTAATTGGCTTTTGCTATTCCTGACATCGAGCGGTATGTTACATTTCACCAGCTACATCTATTTATCCTCATTTCATTCTCAAATTCAAGGTAGGAATTTGTCGGGTCTTTATTTTTTATTTTTTATAGTTTTCCGGATGGGCATTTGTGTGGTCTACTCAGAGTGAATTCCGTATCATTAGGTGTTTTACAATTGGCAAGTTCTCTGCGGCTTTGGAGTTTTGAGTTTTATTTGTTAATCTCGAGCGTCGTCAACACTTTAAGACGTCAACACAGTCTCCCTTAATTGCCATTGGCTGCTACGTTAACTGGAGCATTGTTCTACGATATCAAATCTTGTTTGCTGAAGCTGCGTTACGTATCTCCTAGATTACGTGTGATTCTGTCTCTTGAGGTTACGAAGTTCTGTGATCACAATTGCTGGGACTCCGCGATTGCGGTCAAATTTAGTTTTGAGCAACATATGGCATCAGGTCAGCGTACCACAGTGTTGGTCAAGTGATTAGTTTAACCGCATATTGCTTTAAAGGCACTTCAAGAGTCTAGTGCAGTAAGAAGTCGTGCGTGAATCCGTAGCATTCATTCATTCATTCATTCATAATACGCATTTCTGAGGATTGGATGTAACCTGTCGGGATGGAAATGATCGGTCCTATTCCCGTGGAATCTTGGCGAAAATATATGAAATCGTTTCATACAAGTTTGCTTACTTCATTGAGAAATCCGATAGTCTTGTTGCAATATATAGGTAGGCTTATGTGGATGGGGGTGAGAAATTAATCATTTTAAAAAATATTCTTATTAATAATAATAATAATAATAATAATATTAATAATAAAAAGGCTGCTTTTCTTCATCACCCTTGCCATTCTTGATAAAATTTCTTTGAACTCTTTGCTTCGGGATCGATCCGTAAGTAAGGATGAGTTATTCCTGATTTTGATCTTGGATCTTTGGAATCTGTCCTTAAGCTAGAATTCTGCTATTAAGCATTAGAATTTTTACTTCATCGCTTGCTTCAAATGGCTATCGATATTGTTGGGGTCACACAGAGGAAAGCCTTTCATATGTGAGGAGACAAAATGGAGTCCAGGACTTCCCATGACCACTTGCTGCCTGCAAGCCCCTCCCGCCAGCAGGCCAGGCACATAAAAGCAGTGGTCAACCATTTTATCTCTCTCTTCTCTTGGATCCTCTCTTGGAGCTCTGGACTCTCTCTCCCTCCCTTGGAGAGGCTCCTGGACCCCTGGGGACTGCTCAGGCTGGGGAAAACCCTCCCCCACCTCCTAGGCCCAGCATAGACTGGCCATGCTGAAGAATCTGCCAGGCTACCAGTAGTACAGCAAGAGTTGAAGAAACAGCTTGCTTTTGAGGAGCGGCCAGCTTCCCTCCTCTGCCCACAGCAAAGGCACGGACCGCACCAGAACCGCTCTTCTGACAGCACCAGAACCGCTCTTCCAGCCGGATCAACATCACCCGTGATTGGATCCTCCAGCAACCTCCAAACCTCTTTCCTCAACTAAGGACTGGTAACAACTGGGCATTCAAACCTTCTTTTAAGACTAAGACTGACTGTGTGTATTTGTAAAATGATAGTTGCTGTGATTGTTTTTAGGATTGTGTTTTAGTAGGACAGGATGGTATTAATATATAGCAGACAAGGTTTTGCATGCAAATAACCCCTGTAGACTAACACGGCGCCTTTCCTGTGCAAAATACAAACAGATCTCTTCATTTTAATGTAATACACACACACAAACACAACACTGAGTGTTTTAAGTCACTTAACTGACTTTATAACTCTTTAAACTTTCCATTGCTACAAAGACTTGGTCTCTGTTACAGTAGGGTTGCCTTCCCCCACTCCACATGGTCAGCAAGGCCCCTCCACTCACACCTTAGATCATCTCTTTGTTCTCTCTCACCCACACCCGCACGCGCGCACACACACACCCACACACACACACACACACCTCCTCCATTGTGCATATAGTGTTTAGTGTAGTCTAGATTGTGTGTTTCATTTGTTTCATTTAAATAAATATCCTTTAAAGACATATGCTGTGGTTATTAATGTTGTACAAGAGTGAACGAAACTGCCAACCTCTTCTATAGAACTCCAAAGCCTTCAATCTAACTATTAATTGGGTAAGTTGGTTACAATTATTAATTTAATTATTAATCAATTTCCAAATTAATAGCTTAGCAGATATTGAGACTGAGGTTTTATTAATTGGCTATCGTTTTCCCTTCACTGAGGAAGGGTGGTGCCCCGAGGTAATTATATTAATATTTAATATTAATATTACGATATCATATTTTTGGATAGTCAAATTAATAATATTGATATCATTAGGCAAATTGCATTTTTCCCAACATTGGAGTTCTGTGCGAGGCCATTACCCCAACAATATGGAAAGCAAACATTCAAATCAGCAGGGATGGAGGTGATTTGCATAAATTATGCAAATTAGGTGTCCAACATGGCCGCCGCAGAGGGGCAGATCATGACGTTCTCAAAAGGCCACATCCCAGTAACTAAGACATTTCAACTCTATGCATCCAGCATCTTTGGGCTAAACTTTAAAGTTGGATACCATAACAAAATGCAAAGGTTTTGAAATTTTGCTCTTGACTTAGACTCTCTACCTGACTGTATATTCAGCATCCCTGAAATTAAGAGTACCAAAAGGGCCATTGTAGCTGTCTGAAGACAAATTCCCTTTCTATCCCCCCGGCATATAATGCGGGGGGATATAGCTATCGCTCTCTCTGTCTGTTTGTCCGTCTGTAAACATGAGTTTGTCCGGGCCATATCTCGGAAACTATATGTGCTAGCTTCACCAAACTTGACACACATGTCAATCATGATGTGTAGATGTGCCTTTTAAAGGTTGTTACACAACCTACAGCCGGGGGGATTCGCCATTGCCGGATGGCTCTTGTTTGTAATATTTGTCATCTTTGTACTTGCCTTATGAGCATATCTTTTATTTGGGTAATAGTGCTTTGGAAATGTATGTGAAGTGATTTTTTTTCATCTGTTGCTTTAAATGGTTTAATTCGCGAAGACCGCACAATTGATCACATGACCGGGGAAAGCTAGAGATGTGTTCAAGTCATCAGATGAACAGAAAAGAATGAGACAAGTCGTGAGTATTTCGTTGATTTTTTTAAAAAAAGAAAAAGGGGGGGGGGTTTCTGCAAAGTTTGGAACATGTGGGAAAGGCGCGCAACGCTATGTCTAATCTCATGTTGTACTTTATGTTTTATGGTGTTAGTCAAACGATTTTAACTGAACCGAGTGCAGTATATCGATCTCTGTTCTGTTTGCATTGTAGCTTTCACGGTGTTAAAGAAGCAACAGAAGAGCTCAGAACGAAAACGGCAATGATTAAAACCTCTTCTAAAACATCAGTTGATGCCTCCTGCATGTTGAAATAATCCCACGTATTACTACAGCCATATATTTGGGTCCAGGACAACCATCATGCTGTATGCTGTATATTGAGGATCCAAATATCATTGAAATTGGACTAGTGGTTTTGAGAAGCAGCGCGTGAATGTGGAAAATGTCATGGTAGTTTATAGCAGTAATCTACCCTTAGCTCATCTGAAACCGGTCCCAGTCCAATCACTAGTAGAACTGCTCATGGTGAAGAAGATAATCATGATGTAACATGGCTGAGCTCTTTCATATTTAAAGCTTTTGATTTAGTTTTTATGTAATTTCCATGGTTTGGTGTTTTTTTTTTTTTTCATGGTATTCTATTGTATTCAGTCTTAAGGTTGGACAACAACGTGCACAAATTATCGAATAGCTCGGGGTGTGAATCTTGTTTCAGGGTCCGACCCTCATTTTGGGGTCTGGTTTCAATCTTCAGAATCGAGACAAAAGAATCAGTTTGTCACTTGTTGGTTGACTCCCAGTCTGTTATTGCGTTTCATTGGTTGAGCGTGAAAGAATTTTAATTCTACCCTTTTCCAATAGGGATTAAATGTGCTAATTTGGAAGTGGGTATCGGTCTCTGCCTGTGGCCCTCTGCCTCAACCATAGTCAAGGTGCAGCCCTCGGTGGCCTCATCAAATTGGTATCCGTACCGTACTTGGTGGTTGTTCGCCTGTATTCAGTCATTGTTCAAACTCAAGTTTCAACTAGGTGTTGGGTGATGCTTGCTTACAAAAGTCATTGATGCCTGAATTTTAATGGTTTGCAAGTTATGGACATACATCGTAGATGTTTGCTCTGAGTGAATGAATTGTCCTTGTGCTTTGTCAATGAACACAGCAATCCATTCAAGCTGCCAAAATGTACGAATGCTATGCTGTAAGTTCATTTCTCCTTCACTAGGTATGGCTGAGCTTACAAGTGGTAATCTAATGCTTGTCACATTTACCTACTCGGGGACATTCACTCAGGTTCTGAGAGTTAAATTTGCATCTCATTGCAGATGGAACATTCCAATTTTCGAGCATGGGCCATTGGTCATGTGTGGGCATTCATAAATGCAGCCTTCAGCCTCAACGATAATCCAAGTGCAGTTCTCATGGCCTCATCATAGCCGTGCCCTTACTTTACACAAGTGGGAGGTCTCACCTGCATGCGTGCATGTTTGTGGTCCGATTGGGGTAGGAGACGTGAACTGTTGGGCATTAATAAACTGTGCTATTCAGGCATCATGTTCAAATGTTAAACAGGCAAGGTATGTGTTCGTTGCAAATTGTCATTCAATAAGTTGCTGTTAAATGATTGCAGTATTTATTCTGAAGTTGTCAAACCATTACAAACGCTATGCCATGTTTTCTTGTCCTCTCGCAGCAGCAATTTCCCATGCGCTACACGAGCGCCAAGGTCATGTGCTGCCTCGCCGGCAGCCATTACGGATACGACACATGCATCCACATCACATCCACTCATAGTGGCACAGCTCACTAGCGCTTGGCTAGCATTTTGGTTATGGGTGCTCATTGCCTAGCTGGCAAGCAGTCACAGATACTTGCAAGTGTCTACTTCACGTCCACTAGCAGTGGTAATGTTCACGTATTTAGATGGCGTGATGGTAAGTATCTATATTGGTAAGTAAGCACAAGCGCTTGGCTAGCGCTTTGGTAATGGGTACACCTTGCCTAGCTGGTCAAGCAGTCACATATACTTCGCAAGTATCTACTTCTCGTCCACTAGCTGTGACAGTTCTTATGCACTCAAGTAATATGGCAGAGTGAGAGTCCATTCTGGTAAGTAAGCACAGATACCTCATCGGTATCTCCTCGCATCCACTAGCTGTGGCGTTGCTCATTAAAGCTAAGGTTTGGGTGCATGTTGCCTAGCTGGCACATCATCACAGATGCTATGCAAGCATCTCCTCACTTCCACTCGCCGTGGAAGTATACGCGCTTCATTAGCACAAGACTTTCAAGGTAAAAGCCTAACCAGTAAGTATTCTCATACCCTGCACGACCGCTAGCAGTAGTCATTTTCACAAGCGCTTGGCGAGCACTTTGGTATCGATAGCACGTTGCCTAGCTGGCGCTCTTCACGTCCACTAGCAGTGGCCCAATCATCCGCGCTTAGCTGGCGCAAAATGCGTGTAATTTCTCTAATGTGCGTATTTTGTCTTTCAGGTATTTTCATTGCGATGACTCCTCGGTCCTCCAAGTCTCTCCTTTTGGGGGACGGCTTCGCCTCTGCCTACTACCCAGGCAGATCAGCACCCCTCCTTGCTGGAGGGTCCAGAAGGAGTCATCGCCAAAGACTTTGTCAAATTAATTTCATTGTTAATTCCATTGTCAAATAAATCTTTTAAATTTTAATTCCGAAGTCTTCGTGATAGTTCAATCAATTCTTCACAGAAGAGAATTATTCAGTTTTTTTTTTTTTTCTGGGAAATATTTTTTTGGGGAACGATGAAATGCATAAACCAGTTGAAATTTCAGAAATTAAAAAAATTCAATTGCACCACTTTTGGAATTTCCCTGAACATGCTGAAAGACATTTATTAATTGCAGCAGTTCACTACTCGAGGACCACAATTGTGCTCATTTATAAACGTTAATTTATGTCCCACAGTAATCAATTACATGATCAATCAATGGCCATTTTTCAATCAGCCCAATGGAAGCATATAACATGTTTCACCCAAACATTTTCATCATTCAGAGGTGCAGCCTGCCTTGGAACCAACCATGGAATTAATCAAATATACCCCCTCTGTGGCACTGATTGCCACCCAATCCTCAAAATTGTGAAAATAAGGTGGGCTTACAAACACAGGGCTCGCAGCTCCTCTGAGCCAGTCTGTTCCAGAGCAATGTGTCGTCCCGTATTATTATTAATGGGGAGATGTGCTGCTCCTCTGACAGCAAGATGAAGTTGTCAGGGATGAACCTTGTGACAAAGACAACAGCAAGACCCTGGTCCCATAATTTTTTATCTCCAGCACACAACATCGAAAAGACATTAATTCCAGGTGAAGAAAAGGGAATGGAGTGCAGGGAAGGCTGGTAACGGATGAGAAAGAGAGAGAGCGGGAGAGCTTCTGCCCTTTGCTTCAGCTTACGCCATCATACAGAGTATTAGTTTGAAGAATAAACTCTACTACTCCATCGTCCAGAGTATTAGTTAGAACAATTAACTCTACAACTCCATCTTAGAGAGTATTAGTGAGAAGAATTAACTCTACCACTCCATCTTACAGTTTAAATTAGAAGAATTAACTCTACCACTCCATCTTACAGTTTAAATTAGAAGAATTAAGTCTACTACTCCATCATACAGAGCATTAGTTTGAAGAATAAACTCTACTACTCCATTGTCCAGAGTATTAGTTAGAACAATTAACTCTACAACTCCATCTTAGAGAGTATTAGCGAGAAGAATTAACTCTACCACTCCATCTTACAGTTTAAATTAGAAGAATTAACTCTACCACTCCATCTTACAGTTTAAATTAGAAGAATTAAGTCTACTACTCCATCTTACAGAGCATTAGTTTGAATAATTAACTCTACTACTCCATCGTCCAGAGTATTAGTTAGAACAATTAACTCTACAACTCCATCTTAGAGAGTATTAGTGAGAAGAATTAACTCTACCACTCCATCTTACAGTTTAAATTAGAAGAATTAACTCTACCACTCCATCTTACAGTTTAAATTAGAAGAATTAAGTCTACTACTCCATCATACAGAGCATTAGTTTGAAGAATAAACTCTACTACTCCATTGTCCAGAGTATTAGTTAGAACAATTAACTCTACAACTCCATCTTAGAGAGTATTAGTGAGAAGAATTAACTCTACCACTCCATCTTACAGTTTAAATTAGAAGAATTAACTCCACTAATCTATCGTACAGAGTATTAGTTAGAAGAATTAAGTCTACTACTCCATCTTACAGAGCATTAGTTTGAAGAATTAACTCTACTACTCCATCGTCCAGAGTATTAGTTAGAACAATTAACTCTACAACTCCATCTTAGAGAGTATTAGTGAGAAGAATTAACTCTACCACTCCATCTTACAGTTTAAATTAGAAGAATTAACTCTACCACTCCATCTTACAGTTTAAATTAGAAGAATTAAGTCTACTACTCCATCATACAGAGTATTAGTTTGAAGAATAAACTCTACTACTCCATCGTCTAGAGTATTAGTTAGAACAATTAACTCTACAACTCCATCTTAGAGAGTATTAGTGAGAAGAATTAACTCTATCACTCCATCTTACAGTTTAAATTAGAAGAATTAACTCTACCACTCCATCTTACAGTTTAAATTAGAAGAATTAAGTCTACTACTCCATCTTACAGAGCATTAGTTTGAAGAATTAACTCTACTACTCCATCGTCCAGAGTATTAGTTAGAACAATTAACTCTACAACTCCATCTTAGAGAGTATTAGTGAGAATAATTAACTCTACCACTCCATCTTACAGTTTAAATTAGAAGAATTAACTCTACCACTCCATCTTACAGTTTAAATTAGAAGAATTAAGTCTACTACTCCATCCTACAGAGCATTAGTTTGAAGAATTAACTCTACTACTCCATCGTCCAGAGTATTAGTTAGAACAATTAACTCTACAACTCCATCTTAGAGAGTATTAGTGAGAAGAATTAACTCTACCACTCCATCTTACAGTTTAAATTAGAAGAATTAACTCTACCACTCCATCTTACAGTTTAAATTAGAAGAATTAAGTCTACTACTCCATCATACAGAGTATTAGTTTGAAGAATAAACTCTACTACTCCATCGTCTAGAGTATTAGTTAGAACAATTAACTCTACAACTCCATCTTAGAGAGTATTAGTGAGAGGAATTAACTCTATCACTCCATCTTACAGTTTAAATTAGAAGAATTAACTCTACCACTCCATCTTACAGTTTAAATTAGAAGAATTAAGTCTACTACTCCATCTTACAGAGCATTAGTTTGAAGAATTAACTCTACTACTCCATCGTCCAGAGTATTAGTTAGAACAATTAACTCTACAACTCCATCTTAGAGAGTATTAGTGAGAATAATTAACTCTACCACTCCATCTTACAGTTTAAATTAGAAGATTTAACTCTACCACTCCATCTTACAGTTTAAATTAGAAGAATTAAGTCTACTACTCCATCTTACAGAGCATTAGTTTGAAGAATTAACTCTACTACTCCATCGTCCAGAGTATTAGTTAGAACAATTAACTCTACAACTCCATCTTAGAGAGTATTAGTGAGAAGAATTAACTCTACCACTCCATCTTACAGTTTAAATTAGAAGAATTAACTCTACCACTCCATCTTACAGTTTAAATTAGAAGAATTAACTCTACCACTCCATCTTACAGTTTAAATTAGAAGAATCAAGTCTACTACTCCATCATACAGAGCATTAGTTTGAAGAATAAACTCTACTACTCCATCGTCCAGAGTATTAGTTAGAACAATTAACTCTACAACTCCATCTTAGAGAGTATTAGTGAGAAGAATTAACTCTACCACTCCATTTTACAGTTTAAATTAGAAGAATTAACTCTACCACTCCATCTTACAGTTTAAATTAGGAGAATTAAGTCTACTACTCCATCATACAGAGCATTAGTTTGAAGAATAAACTCTACTACTCCATCGTCCAGAGTATTAGTTAGAACAATTAACTCTACAACTCCATCTTAGAGAGTATTAGTGAGAAGAATTAACTCTACCACTCCATCTTACAGTTTAAGTTAGAAGAATTAAGTCTACTACTCCATCTTACAGAGCATTAGTTTGAAGAAATAACTCTACTACTCCATCGTACAGAGTATTAGTTCAAAGAATTAAATCTACTGCATCATGCAGAGTATTTGTTAGAAGAATTAACTCTACTACTCCATCTTCCAGAGTATTAGTTACAAGAATAATCTCCACTACTCCATTATACAGACTATTAGTTTGAAAAATTAACTCTAATACACCATCTTACTGGGCATTAGTTTGAAGAATTAACTCTACTAATCCATCTGACAGAGTATTAGTTGGGAGAATTAACTCTAGTACTCCATCGTACAGAGTATTAGCAGAATAAACTCTACTACTCCATCTTACTGAGTATTAGTTAAAAGAATTAACTTAACGACTGCATCTTACAGAGTATTAGAGAGAATTAACTCAACTACTCCGTCTTCCAGAGGATTAGTTTGAAGAATTAACTCCACTAATCTATCGTACAGAGTATTAGTTAGAAGAATTAAGTCTACTACTCCAACCTACAGAGTATTAATTAGAAAACCCAAAACCAGTGAAGTTGGCACGTTATGTTCTTCGTAGATAAGAACAGAATACAATGATTTGCAAATCCTTTTCAACTTATATTCAATTGAATACACTGCAAAGACAAGATGTTTAATGTTCAAACTGAGAAACTTTTTTTTTTTTTTTGCAAATAATAATTAACTTAGAATTTAAAGGCAGCAACACAATGCAAAAAAGTTGGCACAGGGGCCTTTTTACCACTGTGTTACATCGCCTTTCCTTTTAACGACACTCAGTAAACGTATGGGAACTGAGGAGACCAATTTTTGAAGCTTTTCAGGTGGAACTCTTTCCCATTCTTGCTTGATTTACAGCTTAACTTGTTCAACAGTCTGGGGTCTCCGTTGTCGTATTTTACGCTTCATAATGTGCCACACATTTTCAATGGGAGACAGGTCTGGACTACAGGCAGGCGAGTCTAGTACCCGCACTCTTTTACTACGGAGCCATGCTTTTGTAACACGTGCAGAATGTGGCTTGGCATTTGTCTTTCTGAAATAAGAAGGGGTCCATGAAAAAGACGTCGCTTGGACGGCAACATATGTTGCTCCAAAACCTGTATGTACCTTTCAGCATTAATGGTGCCTTCACATATGTGTAAGTTGCCCATGCCTTGGGCACTAATGCATCCCCATACCATCACAAATGCTGGCTTTTGAACTTTGCGCCTATAACAGTCCGGATGGTTCTTTTCCTCTTTGGTCCAGAGGACACGACGTCCACAGTTTCCAAAAACAATTTAAAATGTGGACTCGTCAGACCACAGAACACTTTTCCACTTTGCATCAGTCCATCTTAGATGATCTTGGGCCCAGCGAAGCCGGCGGCGTTTCTGGGTGCTGTTGATAAATGGCTTTCGCTTTGCATTGTAGAGTTTTAACTTGCACTCGCAGATGTAGCGACAAACTGTAGTTACTGACAGTGGTTTTCTGAAGTGTTCCTGAGCCCATGTGGTGATGTCCTTTATACACTGATGTCGGTTTTTGATGCAGTACCGCCTGAAAGATCGAAGGTGACGGACATTCAATGTTGGTTTTCGGCCTTGTCGCTTACGTGCAGTGATTTCTCCAGATTCTCTGAACCTTTCGAAGACATTACGGACCGTAGATGATTAAATCCCTAAATTTCTTGCAATAGGTCGTTGAGGAATGTTGTTTTTAAACTGTTCGACAATCAGCTCACGCATTTGTTCACTAAGTGGTGACCCTCGCCCCATCCTTGTTTGTGAATGACTGAGCATTTCAGGGAAGCTGCTTTTATACCCAATCATAGCACCCACCTGTTCCCAATTAGCCCGTACGCCTGTGGGATGTTCCAAATAAGTGTTTGATGAGCATTCCTCAACTCTCTCAGTCTTTTTTGCCACTTGTGCCAGCTTTTTTTAAACATGTTGCAGGCATCAAATTCCAAATGAGCTTATATTTGCAAAAAATTACAAAGTTTACCTGTTTGAACATTAAGTAACTTGTCTTTGCAGTGTATTTAATTGAATATAGGTTGAAAAGGATTTGCAAATCATTGTATTCCGTTTTTATTTACGATTTACACAACGTGCCAACTTCACTGGTTTTGGGTTTTGAAGAAGAATTAAGTCTACTACTCCATCTTACGGAGTATCAGTTAGAAGAATTAACTCTACTACTCCATCTTACAGAGTATTAGTCAGAAAAATTAACTCAACTACTCCATCTGACAGAGTATTAGTTAGAAGAATTACAGTAACTCCACTACTCCATCTTGCAGAGTATTACTTTGAAGAATTAAAACATGCACAGAATTTTCTCAAAGAACATTCTTCTCTCCATGCTTGAAAATTATAATCTGCTGTTTTATTGTTACCTGCTGGTACATTATCGCCTCCTACAGGTATATTTTCTGTGCAATCTGGAGCTCAAATTTACTGTGCAGCTGATTGACTCCACCAGTTACCCCCCTACAGGAAGAGCAGTAGGGGAGGAAAGGCCATCTGTGGCTTACTGAGAGAATGTTTTTCACTTTGTTTCAGACTTTCTTTTGATTCCAGTGGGTTTCTGTCATGTTGTTTGCACAGTTCTTGTTTCTCTGTTTCTTGAGCGTGTTTGTAGTTTAGGTTTTCGCCAGAGAACAAAGCCTCGAAGAGACTCACCCAATTTAGGTTTAGTCGGGAGCACTAGATTTTTGGGATCTGCAGTTGTTGAGTTCAGGAGTCCCTGCCTTTGAGTTGCGTCTGTAAGTTATACTGCGTTTGTCTTTGTTATGCCTTCTTTTGGAAGAACTTCCTTTAAGGAATTTTATTTCTGGTCCTTGGGGACTTTTTGCATCTCATTTGTCTGCCTGTGCGATTGTAATGTGCAAAACTTTGGATGTAACAATTATTAAAATAAATAGCATGTTTGGAAGAACATTGTAAAGACTGCCCATTATGAGTTATTTATAAATAATAAACCGCAAAAAATATTGCTTGTACGCAACATCCTGTGTATGACACATCCTCTAATTTGTGGGCCCAACATTTTATTTCTTTGATTTGAATTCAAAATTAAATACTTAATGACACTATCTTGTTAACTTTTATAAGTTACACTGGCACTAGCTCAAAATCTGCAGTAATGATTAACTCACTTTTATGTGCATGCAATATATAGTCTTGAATGAGATACATATGATCTCAGTAGTAGTTATATTCTCCAGGGGACGGTCAGTGAACTGCTGGAATACTGGACCTCCTGTTTCCAAACAGAGTCAGCCATGGTCGCCATTAGTAGAAACTCAAGCTGGAACACACATTTGAGAAAATATTGCTCCCTCGCTTATTGCCAACTCCGCTAGTGAAAAAATCCTTTTGGCATCTTGCTGTCACATTATGTTGCAGACACGATGCCAATATAGAACAAACTAATTAGCTTTGCACGGAGCAACTGAGATTAAATTTTAAAGCCAGGAGTAAGCCTGCACCAAATGTTTATCTTCATGCTTGTCAAAGGAAACATGGGGAAACTTTTGTTTATTTATTTATATATTTATTTATTTTGAATAAAAAGAAATCTTGGGGCCTGCAGAGTTTCTTTACAGGGATGGGAGAGGGGAAAAGGAAAGCTCATCCATTGGTTCATCAATCGTCCATCTATTCTCTAAAACTTGTTCCTGATCAACTGTCCTTGTGTGGAGGGGGGCTATCCAAGCATGAAAAACACACCCGAGACAGTATACCAAATATATAAGGCTAGGATCACACACACCATTCATGTGCACTAGCCAATAGGCAATTTACAGGCGCGAATTATCCTGATATTCATAGGTGTGGACTGCAGGTGAAACTCCACACAGTACGGCCCCAGAGGGAATTGGTCCTCCATCTTCTCACTGTGAGTCAACTGTGCCACCCATCATGGCGCCATCATTGCCCTGCGCTAACCTTTCTTCTCCTGAGTGTGGTTACTGTGCCATCAGGGCCCTGCGCTAACCTTTCTTCTCCTGAGTGTGGTTACTGTGCCATCAGGGCCCTGCACTAACCTTTCTTCTCCTGAGTGTGGCTACTGTGCCATCAGAGACCTGCACTAACCTTTCTTCTCCTGAGTGTGGTTACTGTGCCATCAGGGCCCTGCGCTAACCTTTCTTTTCCTGAGTGTGGTTACTGTGCCATCAGGGACCTGCGCTAACCTTTCTTCTCCTGAGTGTGGTTACTGTGCCATCAGAGCCCTGCACTAACCTTTCTTCTCCTGAGTGTGGCTACTGTGCCATCAGAGACCTGGACGAACCTTTCTTCTCCTGAGTGTGGTTACTGTGCCATCAGGGCCCTGCACTAACCTTTCTTCTCCTGAGTGTGGCTACTGTGCCATCAGAGACCTGGACGAACCTTTCTTCTCCTGAGTGTGGTTACTGCCCCATCAGGGCCCTGCGCTAACCTGTCTTCTCCTGAGTGTGGCTACTGTGCCATCAGAGACCTGGACGAACCTTTCTTCTCCTGAGTGTGGTTACTGTGCCATCAGGGACCTGCTCTAACCTTTCTTCTCCTGAGTGTGGTTACTGTCCCATCAGGGCCCTGCACTAACCTTTCTTCTCCTGAGTGTGGCTACTGTGCCATCAGAGACCTGGACGAACCTTTCTTCTCCTGAGTGTGGTTACTGTGCCATCAGGGCCCTGCGCTAACCTTTCTTCTCCTGAGTGTGGTTACTGTGCCATCAGGGCCCTGCACTAACCTTTCTTCTCCTGAGTGTGGTTACTGCCCCATCAGGGCCCTGCGCTAACCTTTCTTCTCCTGAGTGTGGTTACTGTGCCATCAGGGCCCTGCACTAACCTTTCTTCTCCTGAGTGTGGTTACTGTGCCATCAGGGCCCTGCGCTAACCTTTCTTCTCCTGAGTGTGGTTAATGTGCCATCAGGGCCCTGCGCTAACCTTTCTTCTCCTGAGTGTGGCTACTGTGCCATCAGAGACCTGGACTAACCTTTCTTCTCCTGAGTGTGGTTACTGTGCCATCAGGGCCCTGCGCTAACCTTTCTTCTCCTGAGTGTGGTTACTGTGCCATCAGGGCCCTGCACTAACCTTTCTTCCCCTGAGTGTGGTTACTGTGCCATCAGGGCCCTGCGCTAACCTTTCTTCTCCTGAGTGTGGTTACTATGCCATAAGGGCCCTGCACTAACCTTTCTTCTCCTGAGTGTGGTTACTGCGCCATCAGGGCCCTGTGCTAACCTTTCTTCTCCTGAGTGTGGTTACTGCGCCATCGGGGCTCTGCACTAACCTTTCTACTCCTGAGTGTGGTTACTATGCCATCAGGGCCCTGCGCTAACCTTTTTTCTCCTGAGTGTGGTTACTGTCCCATCAGGGACCTGTGCTAACCTTTCTTCTCCTGAGTGTGGTTACAGTGCCATCAGGGACCTGCGCTAACCTTTCTTCTCCTGAGTGTGGTTACTGCGCCATCAGGGCCCTGCGCGAACCTTTCTTCTCCTGAGTGTGGTCACTGCGCCATCAGGGCCCTGCGCTAACCTTTCTTCTCCTGATTGTGGCTACTGTGCCATCAGAGACCTGCGCTAACCTTTCTTCTCCTGAGTGTGGTTACTGCACCATCAGGGCCCTGCGCTAACCTTTCTTCTCCTGAGTGTGGTTACTGCGCCATCAGGGCCCTGCACGAACCTTTCTTCTCCTGAGTGTGGTTACTGTGCCATCAGGGACCTGCGCTAACCTTTCTTCTCCTGAGTGTGGTTACTGTGCCATCAGGGACCTGCGCTAACCTTTCTACTCCTGTGTGTGTTTATTGCGCCGTCAGGGCCCTGCGCTAACCTTTTTTCTCCTGAGTGTGTTAACTGCGCCATCAGGGCCCTGTGCTATCCTTTCTTCTCCTGAGTGTGGTTACTGTGCCATCAGGGACCTGTGCTAACCTTTCTTCTCCTGAGTGTGTTAATTGCGCTATCAGGGACCTGCGCTCAACTTTCTTCTCCTGAGTGTGGTTACTGTGCCATCAGGGACCTGTGCTAACCTTTCTTCTCCTGAGTGTGTTAATTGCGCTATCAGGGACCTGCGCTAACCTTTCTTCTCCTGAGTGTGGTTACTGTGCCATCAGGGACCTGTGCTAACCTTTCTTCTCCTGAGTGTGGTTACTGTGCCATCAGGGACCTGTGCTAACCTTTCTTCTCCTGAGTGTGGTTACTGCACCATCAGGGCCCTGCGCTAACCTTTCTTTTCCTGAGTGTGGTTACTGTCCGTTCAGGGACCTGCGCTAACCTTTCTTCTCCTGAGTGTGGTTACTGTGCCATCAGGGACCTCGCTAACCTTTCTTCTACTGAGTGTGTTAACTGCGCCATCAGGGACCTGCGCGAACCTTTCTTCTCCTGAGTGTGGTTACAGTGCCATCAGGGCCCTGCACAAACCATTCTTCTCCTGAGTGTGGTCACTGTGCAATCAGGGCCCTGCGCTAACCTTTCTTCTCCTGAGTGTGGTTACTGTGCCATCAGGGCCCTGCACTAACCTTTCTTCTCCTGAGTGTGGTTACTGTGCCATCAGGGACCTGCGCTAACCTTTCTTCTCCTGAGTGTGGTTACTGTGCCATCAGGGCCCTGTGCTAACCTTTCTTCTCCTGAGTGTGGCTACTGTGCCATCAGAGACCTGCGCTAACCTTTCTTCTCCTGAGTGTGGTTACTGTGCCATCAGGGCCCTGCGCTAACCTTTCTTCTCCTGAGTGTGGTTACTGTGCCATCAAGGACCTGCGCTAACCTTTCTTCTCTTGAGTGTGGTAACTGCACCATCAGGGACCTGCTCTAACCTTTCTACTCCTGTGTGTGTTTATTGTGCCGTCAGGGCCCTGGGCTAACCTTTTTTCTCCTGAGTGTGTTAACTGCGCCATCAGGGCCCTGCGCTATCCTTTCTTCTCCTGAGTGTGGTTATTGTGCTATCTGGGACCTGGGCGAACCTTTCTTCTCCTGAGTGTGTTAATTGCGCTATAAGGGACCTGCGGTAACCTTTCTTCTCCTGAGTGTGGTTACTGTGCCATCAGGGACCTGTGCTAACCTTTCTTCTCCTGAGTGTGTTAGTTGCGCTATCAGGGACCTGCGCTAACCTTTCTTCTCCTGAGTGTGGTTACTGTGCCATCAGGGACCTGTGCTAACCTTTCTTCTCCTGAGTGTGGTTACTGTGCCATCAGGGACCTGCGCTAACCTTTCTTCTCCTGAGTGTGGTTACTGTGCCATCAGAGACCTGCACTAACCTTTCTTCTCCTGAGTGTGGTTACTGTTCCATCAGGAACCTGTGCTAAGCTTTCTTCTCCTGAGTGTGGTTACTGCACCATTAGGGCCCTGCGCTAACCTTTCTTTTCCTGAGTGTGGTTACTGTGCCATCAGGGACCCGCGCTAACCTTTCTTCTCCTGAGTGTGGTTACTGTCCCATCAGGGACCTGCACTAACCTTTCTTCTCCTGAGTATGGTTACTGTGCCATCAGGGCCCTGCACTAAACTTTCATCTCCTGAGTGTGGTTACTGTGCCATCAGGGCCCTGCGCTAACCTTTCTTCTCCTGAGTGTGGTTACTGTGCCATCAGGGACCTGCGCTAACCTTTCTTTTCCTGAGTGTGGTTACTGTGCCATCAGGGCCCTGCACTAACCTTTCTTCTCCTGAGTGTGGTTACTGCCCCATCAGGGACCTGCACTAACCTTTCTTCTCCTGAGTGTGGTTACTGTGCCATCGGGGCCCTGCACTAACCGTTCTTCTCCTGAGTGTGGTTACTGTGCCATCAGGGCCCTGTGCTAACCTTTCTTCTCCTGAGTGTGGTTACTGCGCCATCAGGGCCCTGCGCTAACCTTTCTTCTCCTGAGTGTGGTTACTGTGCCATCAGGGACCTGCACTAACCTTTCTTCTCCTGAGTGTGGTTCCTGTGCCATCAGGGACCTGCACTGACCTTTCTTCTCCTGAGTGTGGTTACTGTGCCATCAGGGCCCTGCGCTAACCTTTCTTCTCCTGAGTGTGGTTACTGCGCCATCGGGGCCCAGCACTAACCTTTCTTCTCCTGAGTGTGGTTACTGTGCCATCAGGGCCCTGCGCTAACCTTTCTTCTCCTGAGTGTGGTTACTGCACCATCAGGGACCTGCGCTAACCTTTCTACTCCTGTGTGTGTTTATTGTGCCGTCAGGGCCCTGGGCTAACCTTTTTTCTCCTGAGTGTGTTAACTGCCCCATCAGGGCCCTGCGCTATCCTTTCTTCTCCTGAGTGTGGTTATTGTGCCATCTGGGACCTGTGCTAACCTTTCTCCTCCTGAGTGTGTTAATTGCGCTATAAGGGACCTGCGGTAACCTTTCTTCTCCTGAGTGTGGTTACTGTGCCATCAGGGACCTGTGGTAACCTTTCTTCTCCTGAGTGTGTTAATTGCGCTATCAGGGACCTGCGCTAACCTTTCTTCTCCTGAGTGTGGTTACTGTGCCATCAGGGACCTGTGCTAACCTTTCTTCTCCTGAGTGTGGTTACTGTCCCATCAGGGACCTGCGCTAACCTGTCTTCTCCTGAGTGTGGTTACTGTGCCATCAGGGCCCTGCACTAACCTTTCTTCTCCTGAGTGTGGTTACTGTGCCATCAGGGCCCTGCGCTAACCTTTCTTCTCCTGAGTGTGGTTACTGTGCCATCAGGGACCTGCGCTAACCTTTCTTTTCCTGAGTGTGGTTACTGTGCCATCAGGGCCCTGCACTAACCTTTCTTCTCCTGAGTGTGGTCACTGCCCCATGAGGGACCTGCACTAACCTTTCTTCTCCTGAGTGTGGTTACTGTGCCATCCGGGCCCTGCACTAACCGTTCTTCTCCTGAGTGTGGTTACTGTGCCATCAGGGCCCTGTGCTAACCTTTCTTCTCCTGAGTGTGGTTACTGCGCCATCAGGGCCCTGCGCTAACCTTTCTTCTCCTGAGTGTGGTTACTGTGCCATCAGGGACCTGCACTAACCTTTCTTCTCCTGAGTGTGGTTACTGTGCCATCAGGGACCTGCACTAACCTTTCTTCTCCTGAGTGTGGTTACTGTCCCATCAGGGCCCTGTGCTAACCTTTCTTCTCCTGAGTGTGGTTACTGTGCCATCAGGGCCCTGCGCTAACCTTTCTTCTCCTGAGTGTGGTAACAGTGCCATCAGGGCCCTGTGCTAACCTTTCTTCTCCTGAGTGTGGTTACTGCCCCATCAGGGACCTGCACTAACCTTTCTTCTCCTGAGTGTGGTTACTGTGCCATCAGGGACCTGCACTAACCTTTCTTCTCCTGAGTGTGGTTACTGTCCCATCAGGGCCCTGTGCTAACCTTTCTTCTCCTGAGTGTGGTTACTGTGCCATCAGGGCCCTGCGCTAACCTTTCTTCTCCTGAGTGTGGTTACTGTGCCATCAGGGCCCTGTGCTAACCTTTCTTTTCCTGAGTGTGGTTACTGTCCCATCAGGGCCCTGCACTAACCTTCCTTCTCCTGAGTGTGGTTACTGTGCCATCAGGGACCTGCACTAACCTTTCTTTTCCTGAGTGTGGTTACTGTGCTATCAGGGACCTGCTCTAACCTTTTTTTTCCTGAGTGTGGTTACTGTGCCATCAGGGACCTCTGCTAACCTTTCTTTTCCTGAGTGTGGTTACTGTGCCATCAGGGCCCTGCACTAACCTTTCTTCTCCTGAGTGTGGTTACTGTGCCATCAGGGCCCTGCGCTAACCTTTCTTTTCCTGAGTGTGGTTACTGTCCCATCAGGGCCCTGCACTAACCTTTCTTCTCCTGAGTGTGGTTACTGTGCCATCAGGGACCTGCACTAACCTTTCTTTTCCTGAGTGTGGTTACTGTGCCATCAGGGACCTGCTCTAACCTTTCTTTTCCTGAGTGTGGTTACTGTCCCATCAGGGACCTGCGCTAACCTTTCTTTTCCTGAGTGTGGTTACTGTGCCATCAGGGACCTGCTCTAACCTTTCTTTTCCTGAGTGTGGTTACTGTCCCATCAGGGCCCTGCACTTACCTTTCTTCTCCTGAGTGTGGTTACTGTGCCATCAGGGACCTGCACTAACCTTTCTTCTCCTGAGTGTGGTTACTGTCCCATCAGGGCCCTGCACTAACCTTTCTTTTCCTGAGTGTGGTTACTGTGCCATCAGGGACCTGCTCTAACCTTTCTTCTCCTGAGTGTGGTTACTGTGCCATCAGGAACCTGCACTAACCTTTCTTCTCCTGAGTGTGGTTACTGTGCCATCAGGGCCCTGTGCTAACCTTTCTTCTCCTGAGTGGGGTTACTGCACCATCAGGGACCTGCACTAACCTTTCTTCTCCTGAGTGTGGTTACTGTCCCATCAGGGCCCTGCGCTAACCTTTCTTCTCCTGAGTGTGGTTACTGTGCCATCAGGGCCCTGCACTAACCTTTCTTCTCCTGAATGTGGTTACTGTCCCATCAGGGACCTGCGCTAACCTTTCTTCTCCTGAGTGTGGTTACTGTGCCATCAGGGCCCTGCACTAACCTTTCTTCTCCTGAGTGTGGTTACTGTGCCATCAGGGACCTGCTCTAACCTTTCTTCTCCTGAGTGTGGTTACTGTGCCATCAGGGCCCTGCACTAACCTTTCTTTTCCTGAGTGTGGTTACTGTCCCATCAGGGCCCTGCACTAACCTTTCTTCTCCTGAGTGTGGTTACTGTGCCATCAGGGACCTGTGCTAACCTTTCTTTTCCTGAGTGTGGTTACTGTGCCATCAGGGCCCTGTGCTAACCTTTCTTCTCCTGAGTGAGGTTACCGTGCCATCAGGGCCCTGCACTAACCTTTCTTCTCCTGAGTGTGGTTACTGTGCCATCAGGGACCTGTGCTAACCTTTCTTCCCATGAGTGTGGTTACTGTGCCATCAGGGCCCTGTGCTAACCTTTCTTCTCCTGAGTGTGGTTACTGTGCCATCAGGGCCCTGTGCTAACCTTTCTTTTCCTGAGTGTGGTTACTGCGCCATCAGGGCCCTGCGCTAACCTTTCTTCTCCTGAGTGTGGTTACTGTGCCATCAGAGACCTGCGCTAACCTTTCTTTTCCTGAGTGTGGTTACTGTGCCATCAGGGCCCTGCACTAACCTTTCTTCTCCTGAGTGTGGTCACTGCCCCATGAGGGACCTGCACTAACCTTTCTTCTCCTGAGTGTGGTTACTGTGCCATCCGGGCCCTGCACTAACCGTTCTTCTCCTGAGTGTGGTTACTGTGCCATCAGGGCCCTGTGCTAACCTTTCTTCTCCTGAGTGTGGTTACTGCGCCATCAGGGCCCTGCGCTAACCTTTCTTCTCCTGAGTGTGGTTACTGTGCCATCAGGGACCTGCACTAACCTTTCTTCTCCTGAGTGTGGTTACTGTGCCATCAGGGACCTGCACTAACCTTTCTTCTCCTGAGTGTGGTTACTGTCCCATCAGGGCCCTGTGCTAACCTTTCTTCTCCTGAGTGTGGTTACTGTGCCATCAGGGCCCTGCGCTAACCTTTCTTCTCCTGAGTGTGGTAACAGTGCCATCAGGGCCCTGTGCTAACCTTTCTTCTCCTGAGTGTGGTTACTGCCCCATCAGGGACCTGCACTAACCTTTCTTCTCCTGAGTGTGGTTACTGTGCCATCAGGGACCTGCACTAACCTTTCTTCTCCTGAGTGTGGTTACTGTCCCATCAGGGCCCTGTGCTAACCTTTCTTCTCCTGAGTGTGGTTACTGTGCCATCAGGGCCCTGCGCTAACCTTTCTTCTCCTGAGTGTGGTTACTGTGCCATCAGGGCCCTGTGCTAACCTTTCTTTTCCTGAGTGTGGTTACTGTCCCATCAGGGCCCTGCACTAACCTTCCTTCTCCTGAGTGTGGTTACTGTGCCATCAGGGACCTGCACTAACCTTTCTTTTCCTGAGTGTGGTTACTGTGCTATCAGGGACCTGCTCTAACCTTTTTTTTCCTGAGTGTGGTTACTGTGCCATCAGGGACCTCTGCTAACCTTTCTTTTCCTGAGTGTGGTTACTGTGCCATCAGGGCCCTGCACTAACCTTTCTTCTCCTGAGTGTGGTTACTGTGCCATCAGGGCCCTGCGCTAACCTTTCTTTTCCTGAGTGTGGTTACTGTCCCATCAGGGCCCTGCACTAACCTTTCTTCTCCTGAGTGTGGTTACTGTGCCATCAGGGACCTGCACTAACCTTTCTTTTCCTGAGTGTGGTTACTGTGCCATCAGGGACCTGCTCTAACCTTTCTTTTCCTGAGTGTGGTTACTGTCCCATCAGGGACCTGCGCTAACCTTTCTTTTCCTGAGTGTGGTTACTGTGCCATCAGGGACCTGCTCTAACCTTTCTTTTCCTGAGTGTGGTTACTGTCCCATCAGGGCCCTGCACTTACCTTTCTTCTCCTGAGTGTGGTTACTGTGCCATCAGGGACCTGCACTAACCTTTCTTCTCCTGAGTGTGGTTACTGTCCCATCAGGGCCCTGCACTAACCTTTCTTTTCCTGAGTGTGGTTACTGTGCCATCAGGGACCTGCTCTAACCTTTCTTCTCCTGAGTGTGGTTACTGTGCCATCAGGAACCTGCACTAACCTTTCTTCTCCTGAGTGTGGTTACTGTGCCATCAGGGCCCTGTGCTAACCTTTCTTCTCCTGAGTGGGGTTACTGCACCATCAGGGACCTGCACTAACCTTTCTTCTCCTGAGTGTGGTTACTGTCCCATCAGGGCCCTGCGCTAACCTTTCTTCTCCTGAGTGTGGTTACTGTGCCATCAGGGCCCTGCACTAACCTTTCTTCTCCTGAATGTGGTTACTGTCCCATCAGGGACCTGCGCTAACCTTTCTTCTCCTGAGTGTGGTTACTGTGCCATCAGGGCCCTGCACTAACCTTTCTTCTCCTGAGTGTGGTTACTGTGCCATCAGGGACCTGCTCTAACCTTTCTTCTCCTGAGTGTGGTTACTGTGCCATCAGGGCCCTGCACTAACCTTTCTTTTCCTGAGTGTGGTTACTGTCCCATCAGGGCCCTGCACTAACCTTTCTTCTCCTGAGTGTGGTTACTGTGCCATCAGGGACCTGTGCTAACCTTTCTTTTCCTGAGTGTGGTTACTGTGCCATCAGGGCCCTGTGCTAACCTTTCTTCTCCTGAGTGAGGTTACCGTGCCATCAGGGCCCTGCACTAACCTTTCTTCTCCTGAGTGTGGTTACTGTGCCATCAGGGACCTGTGCTAACCTTTCTTCCCATGAGTGTGGTTACTGTGCCATCAGGGCCCTGTGCTAACCTTTCTTCTCCTGAGTGTGGTTACTGTGCCATCAGGGCCCTGTGCTAACCTTTCTTTTCCTGAGTGTGGTTACTGCGCCATCGGGGCTCTGCACTAACCTTTCTACTCCTGAGTGTGGTTACTGTCCCATCAGAGACCTGCGCTAACCCTTCTTCTCCTGAGTGTGGTTACTGCACCATCAGGGCCCTGTGCTAACCTTTCTTCTCCTGAGTGTGGTTACTGTGCCATCAGGGCCCTGTGCTAACCTTTCTTCTCCTGAGTGTGATTACTGTGCCATCAGGGCCCTGCGCAAACCTTTCTTCTCCTGAGTGTGGTTACTGTGCCATTGATATGATAAGTAATGATATTACTTAGATGACTGCATTTTTACAGAGATATATATCATAAAATCATTTTAAAAAATTCAATCCTTTTATCTTGCCTAGTTCCTGAGTTACAGGTCATAAAATGGGGTCTCGTTTTTGGGCGTTTTGAGTTTTCGGCTGATTTTGAGGCTTTACCATTCACAAGTGGATCGAGATACGTGGAATCGCATGGCATTTTCAGAATAGGGGATGACTGTGTTTCGTAAACCCAATTTCAGCCTTATGTAAGCAATCAATTTGGAGCAATAAGTTGCCAATGTTGGCTGAAAATGGGTTTGCCAAAAAGCTTAAAATATTATTCAAATTTCAATGGGCTATAACTTGAAAACTATTTGGGATACTGGCCTAATAATTGTCATTTTTTCCAATTTGTGTGAATATTTACTTGTGAATTTTTTATTTGATGTGAAATTACCCAGTAAATATCTGTGACGTACAGTTCAGGAACCACACGCGTGAGACAGAAATCCATAAAACGTATGTCTTTAATGGAGTCCGAGTCAAAGCCAAAATACACAGGAATTGCCAAGCCACAATACGAAATCCAAAAACAGTATCGACTATACGGGCAGGGGTCAGAACCAGTAAGACAGATAAGCAGAGGTACAAAAACGATAGGCAAAAAGTCGTAGTCGATGAACAAAACCAAGGGTCATACACAGGGCATCCAAACACAGAACTCGTGGTCAAACAAAGATAGGTCAAAATCCAGAAAGACAAAAACAATACAAAAAGAGCAATAGCAAGAATCAAGGTTGGACGATCCAGTAGAAGCGAAACAATATTCAATGGCATAGGAGGCGCTCTGCGCTGTAAAAAAACTAAAGTTGTCTCCACTGAAAAAAGTTAGTTTCCAGGCTGACTTAGAATTTTAAGCTCATTGAACTTGAGATGACAAGTAGAAGGTAAATTCAACTTATAATCTTAAATTCAGTTAACTTGAAATTTTAAGGCAGCCTGGAAACTAACTTTTTTCAGAGAGCTGCTGGATAGCTCACTCGGTTAAGGCACTGCGCTGCAGTGCAGAGATGACTATCACGTCGTGGGTTCGAACCCCGGCGTACCCACCAGCAGGGGTCGATAGCCTTTTCTGAGTAGCGCACAATTGGCCATCGCGCTACAGGGTTCCAAATTGGGAAGGGGATTTGGGGATACAATAGCAGCTTTGTTCGTTGCTACAGCGCCTCCTGCTGGCCAGACGGGCGCTCGTCAGGAAGACTCTGGGTTTGTTCATGTCCGGGTATCCTCCGCCCCTGTTCTGAACTTATGAGGATTCAACCAATGAGTGTATAAGAATCAGTGTCTGACGGGCACGTGCTTCGGAGGAGAGTCATGAACTGTCTTCACTATCCTGAGTTGGCAGCAAGGCGTCGCATACGAGCAAGACCTGTACATGGTTCACCAATTGGGCATTCCAGATTCGGGTGGGATTGGAGATGCCAAATTTAAAAAAAAAAAAAAAAGAGCTGTGAGTGAAAAGACTATTTAAATAGACAGGAGGAACGTCACATGCTATGCAGGGAACAGGTTAATTGGATCAAACTAATTACAAAGGAATGATCATGAGGAAGTACCCAATCACATGAAAAAGGCAAAAGCCAAAACGCGGACAGGGATCACAAGACAGCCTATAGACTGAACAAACAGATCCGGTACGGGATTTCTAAGTGCACAGAGTGAGTGGCGGAACAGTGATTCGACAGGTGCAGAGAATCTGCTGAAGCACAGCAAAGTAGATCGAGCGAAAGCAAGAGGTGGAGACTAGAACAGGCCGAATGCTGAGAGATCGTTTGTCAATTAGTAGAGTGCAGCTACGCAATCCCTAGCGCTTGTTAGTAAGTTAGTACTATCAGTGTTTCCCCTATATGCACCTAGCAGTGGCGGGCCGCCACGGCTGAAATATGACCTGATTTTTTTTTTTTTTTTTTTTTTTTTTAACGAGGAGAGAGGAGAGGTGAAGAGTGGGCTCAGTCTTGTCTTTTTAGAAACTACCGTTATATCATTTTGCGCTATGGACGCTTCATATCCAGGTCAATCACACACCTGTTTGAAACGATTTTTATCTATGAAAATAAATCACGAACCACAGTGGGCCACCTATAGAGACTATGAAGCCTTGGTTGCTGGCAACTATCACTGTCTCTGTCAAAGAAACTTTGCAAGCGGTCTCCTTCGCTAGCCTACATATCATCCAGATATACCGTTACCGGTTGATGCAGGTGATGCGCCGCGCTAAACTCCGCTATTCCGTGCCGTGCCGTGCTGCGCAGTCTCTCAGCATAAAACGGAGGTAACGTTAGCGCCAGGTTTGGAGAAGGTGCAACGAGAAACTTTGAGCTTACTTGATGATGTCAGCACAACGATTTTAACAAGCACCGGGAAGATGTCAACCATGAAGCAAGCAACACTGACAGATTCAGGATTATCATTCGCCGAAGGGAAAACAGTCCTGCAACTTCACGTGAGTATCGCACAGTAACGTTACAGCAAACGCTGTATCTATCATTTGATAGAAATAGCAAGGAAACACATAGGCCTATAGGTTTATCTGTGAAATAAACAACATTTGGAAGATCCATCTTGATACAAAGATTGTAGGTATTCCACATGTACCGTTTGTTTACTTTTTTCTGGAGCGGCTTTATGCTGCATTCAGAGGTCGGAATTTCCCAGTTGAAATTTCCGATTTCCGACCTCCAAGCTTCCCAGATGCATGCCATTCCCGTTGTTGTGTGGCATCAGATAACTGATTCTCCATGAAGTCGAGGTATTTGGATTTGTGCTGAGTTCACAAGTAAGGACTCCGACTTTGAGTGGCGTTCCAGTGTACTTCTAGTAGGAGGTGGGAAAATTCCTACTGTGACTGTGACCCGCGAAAGCTGCCATCTCAATTTACTGACAGATTACGTCAGAGATACGTTATACGTTAACGTTAGATATAACGGTAGCTGGATTCCCGTAAATAAACGTGATAAATGTAAGTTATTTCATCATTGAAAATGTCATTACATTTAATTAAACACTGTTAGATAAACTGTTAGATAAATTGTTAGGTAAATTTGGTGATGCAAGTTAATTCTGAAAAAAGAGTTATGAATGAATGAAGAATGAATGACAGCTAGCTAGCCGCTAGCTAACACTAAGTGGATGTAAACGGTCACCCACAAACTAATAAGCTTGTTTGTCAAATGACATGTTTGAATTTTCAGATGAGTTTGAAAGACTGGCTTATCAAAAAAAGAAAGAGAAGTGATGACCATGGTGATGAGGTTAGTTGGGTAAAGTTAGGGGGAGAGGAGGTGGGTCTCTGCTGTGTTTTGAAAGGAAAATGGATAAACAATTCTTTTGGAGATACCACATTTTTAAGTGGTTTTACACGTTGCCAAATACAATGGTATTGACTGTATCTCATACTAGACAGGACAGGCATCGAGGCAGGGAAGCTCAGATGTGAGTGGAGGCCAGAGCAGAGGAAGCGAAGGAGAAGCAGGACAGGAACATGGAGATCAGCAAAGTGCAGCTGCTGCTGTTGCTGTACCAGGAGGCGCAGAGGTAGGAGGACCAGAAAGAGCAGGACCGCCTGCCGCTACAGCACGCCCGGGTACTCATAGGCAATCTGGTTTTGATCCGGGGTGGATGGAGAACCCAAAATTCAAGCCTTGGCTGTACTATACAGCTGACCATGGTGAGTACCACATCTAACATATGGAGCAGTTTGGGGCTTGAGCTCTTATATGTTTTAACAATCATAGCCACCACTTCTTAAAGAAAACAAACAAACCATCAAACATCTTGTCCCCATAGGAATGTACTGTCGTTTGTGCCGTCAACACAAACAAGTGCCGAAGCGGGGGGTTTCCACGCGGCCATTTATTGAGGTTGGGTGCCAGATTTTCCGAAGTGACTACCTTAACAGGCATGCTGCCACTCAACACCATCAAGACAGTGTGAAGGCACACGCTGCACTGATTCAAGGTAAAATTCACAAATATATCTTATTTTAAAATGTTCAGAAAACTCTCAGGCTTAAATTAAAATTTATCCCACACTTGATGGAAAATCTATTGTTTTTTTTTGGTTTTGTTTTTTACCTCTGAACAGGGTCCTCGGTGCTGGTTGCCTTTGACCCCGTTGTCATTCTTGAACATGAGGCAGTGATTGGTGGCTTCAAGTGTCTCTACCACCTCACAAAAAAGGAACAGGCTCATCACACAAATTACGCTGACCTCCTGGAGCTCGCTGACCTACTTGGCTGCCAGTATTTTGAAAAGTTAAAGGTAAATGTTAATGCTTGCCTTTCTTAAATCAACATCATCACAAAGTTACATAATCCTCATTTGTTCTCTTTATTATGTATATACAAGTCAATTCTATCTCTTATCTTCTTATTATATTGTTTTACTTTTTATTATTGTTTATTGTAATTACTGTCTTTTGGTTGCTGTGACAAAGACATTTCCCCATTTGCGGAACAAATAAAGGAATTCTGATTCTGATTCAGATTGGGAAGACAACCAATTACACATCGCACAGAATCGTGGATGAGATGCTCGAGATCCTGAGCACTGTTGTTGAAGAGCCAATCCTCAAAGACATCTGTGCCTCTGTGGCAATTGGGCTAGAGGTGGACGAGACCACGGATGTGTCTGTCAAGAAGCAGCTTGCTGTTCACCTTAGGTATAATTTTATTCAGAGAATGACAACAATTAAGACTTAAAATAATTTTGAACAACGTGTCTTTATTGTGTCTCTTTGTTCATCAGATATATGGACAAGGAGGGGCTGCTTTACAGCCAATTTCTGGACCTGGTGACAGTCAGCGATGGCAGAGCTGACACCATCGTCAAGGCAATAAGGGAGGTCCTCACAAAAAAGAATATTCCCACCCAGAAGATTTACGGCCTGGGGACAGATGGAGCAGCTGTCATGACTGGTATAAATTACCAACAAAAACAAGGTTGATATTTACTGCTTAAAAACTAAATCATGATATAAAATGTTTTCCCTGAAACAGGGAGAGTGAATGGGGTGGCCAAGCAGCTACAGGACACCTTCCCATGGTTGGTGTCAGTTGCATGTGCCGCACACCGCCTCGCCCTGTGCTGTAAGGACGCTTCAGCCACAGTGGCTTATATGGACTCCTTCAGGGACCTTTTACAGCAGCTACACCTGTACTTCAGGAACAGTGCAAATCGCACAGCTGTACTCCAGGCTGCAGCAGAGTGCTTGGGCCTGGATAACCTGAAAGTGAAGGTAATATAAAGGGAAAAAATATGTATCATATTAGGAGGCATCTGATCTGATGACATAATATGCTTTCATCTCGTGGCTCTAAATATTTCTAGGAAGTAAAGGACACACGCTGGCTGTCACAAGCCATGGCTGTTTCCAACCTGCAGCGGAACCTGAGCGCTGTCCTGGCGGCCTTGGCAGAGGAGACTGAGCTCAAGAAATGCCCAACAGCCAAGGGGCTGTACGGCTTTCTGGCCACCTACCGCTTTGTGGCATCAGTGTACCTGCAAGCGGATGTGCTGCCACATCTCAGCAGGCTCTCAAAGGTGTTCCAGAAGGAAAATGTGAACTTCCTGGCTCTGAAAGTTCAGGTACTTTGCAATATTTTATTTTTGACATCGACACCATTGACCATCGCTGCTCATACTAATCAGATACCTGCTGCTGCGTTTACACCTATTCTGTCTCTCTGTTATTAGGTCCCTGTGACAATGGCCTGCCTCAGAGCAATAAAGGATGCTGGAGACAATCAGCCACCTGGGTCTTTCTTGTCCAAGCTCCACTCAGACCTGGACAACCCTGTTGGACTCGGGGCCTATAATATTGTCCATGAGGAGGAGAGGAACAAGAGAGGTAGACGTGATGAGGGACTGACCAGGGACGATCTCTGGACCCGGTTCAGGAGCCAGGTGTGTTTGTTTTAGATGGCTGTTAAGTGGTTTGTATATGGACAAAAAAGTCCGAAACAGTTCAATAATTTTTTGTTGCTATGGTTAGGTGATGGATCCATATATTGATGGCCTGCTGGAGAGCCTGGAGAGGAGGTTCCAGAACCTGGACCTTTTAGGGGCCTTCCATGTCCTCAGCCCTCAGGCAGCAACACATGATGAGGCAGTCAATGTGGCTAATTTGCAGCTCCTTGCCAGCAAATTTTTAAACGGTCATCATGAGGTGCTGCAGGAATGGTCCTCGTTCAAGCAGCAGATGCTAGTTGGGGCATTCAAGCCGGTATCATGAAATGAATTACAGTGAGTAACATTACTTTTCAGGAGTTCTCTAGCCTAGATCAATGTTGTGTTTAATGTGTTTCAGGACATGGATCAGCAGCACCTGATGCAGGGCCTGGCATCAGAGGTGGGTGAATGGGGGCAGCTCTACCCATCACTGAGCAAGCTGGCTGCCATTGGCCTGACCATCCCAGTTTCCAGTGTAAACTGTGAAAGGGATTTTTCTGCAATGAACAGGGTAGGATACTTGAGCAAGTAATATAATTATTTGACTTTATACAATCTCACTCCCATGGGCCCCACATCCAATCGTCTGTTGATTATTATTTTTGTATTTACAGGTGAAGACTGACCTGAGAAATCGGTTGCAGGGTGAACATCTTGCTGCTTGTATGCGTTTGAGCATCAATGGCCCCCCAGCAAGACAGTTTCCTTTTGAGAGAGCCTTAGAGCTATTCTTTCAGAGTCCGAGGAAGATCAAGTGCTCTCAAGCAGGATGCCAAATGTGCCACCACTGATGTTTTTGTTTTAGACCCACCTTGAACCTTGAGGGTTTGGGGACAAGGGCAGGGTAGGGTAAGGAGCTTAAAGAAGTGGGAGGGAGGGATTTGAGGGGACTGAGATGGAGAGGAGACGGTAGAAATGGGAGGGCCGGCGGTGTAAACGATGTGTGGAGGGGAGGATTGTGATGGGGACAGGGGAGGGAGTGGGAAGATGCATGGGTTGGAGGCACAGACCTTTTGGATTGTTTTAGTATTTGTGTTATGTGATTTTACTGTATATAGTTGGTTGTTAATATATTTTTTGTTAAATTATTGTCAATAATTGTTTTAAAGATTAGTTTTATTGTGTTCAATAAAAGTGTATTTTCCGAAAGCTTGAGACACCTCATATGTAAGCTAGACAGACATTTCCCATGCTCATTACTGTGCACAAATGTACTATTATGTATTTAAGAGCCTAAAGAGCCCCTCTGGTGCCGGCAGACAAACAGAAACCTCCCGGCAGGGTGCACTTTGCGCTTTGCTTTTGCACGCGGCTAACACTCACCTCCACTGCTACAACTCCATCCTAGGGGAAACACTGACTATGTACAGTGTTAGTCTTGGTTAGTAATTTAGCAAAAACAACAAACTGTTAGTATTGGTTAGTAATATTGAAAAAGCAAGATGAAGGAAGTAAACGAGAATGGAAGGAATGGTTGAAACCCAGAATCCATTAAATCACCAGAAAGTGTGGCACGCAGTACTGGGGCTGAGAGCAAACACATGACAGAAGACCAGACAGGGGGAGACAAAGTGCAATGCATGGCAAAAACAAAAACATGGTCTGGAATGTAACTGCAGGAATGGAATATGGCAAAATACAAAACATGGCAAAACTAAACTAGACAATATATGAACAAATCTTCGTTACCAAATCACATACATAATCCAAGGCAGAGTCAGACAGAGCAAAGATCCAAATACAGACAAGGCAAACAGATCAGGGTCATGGAAAAGCAGATCAGAATCATGACAGTCAGAGCAGAATCATAACAAAATCTAACTGTTGCGTTTTTAATGGTGCTATATATATGGTTTATTTTGCTTGTCCAGCTGCCCTGAAGATGTCCATTTTGTCCAGAGCAACTGTCTCAACAATACTATTAAAAATTACATTTCAAAAGAAATATATGTTTGCTGTAGTCATTCAATGCAAAACAATTCTACAAAATTGAGGCAGAAGTGTTGGAGGCAGATCAGAGGGTCCAGGGTCCCCCTGCTCGAGCACACACCCTGAGCACAACACGAAAAGCTCTGCGCTCAGACCCAAACCTTGTCCGCTCCGCAAAACCCCCTTGCTTTCTGGCAACAGAGACAAATTTTGAAACATCATTGTTCAGATAATATATTGAAGATGAAAATATATGGTTTGTTTTACTGTGATGGGGATTAATTCCACAATGCTGTGCTCACTATGTGGTCCATGCAGCTTATGAGTGCATGAAGAGTTGCCTGCGCCCTCAGATGGTTCATTTCTTTAAGATAAGACAAAGTGAAGCAGAAGTCACAGAAAAAATGGTCAGAAACATTAATTTATTCCGATCCTCTAGAGGAGGCCAACAGTGAATTAGTGTGTGTTGGTTTGCCTTTTTTGAAAATTTGGAATCTCCAATCCCACTCGAATCTGAATGCCCAATTAGCGAAATATGCACACAAGCTTGCTTGTATGCGACCCCATGTTACCATCTCTGGAGCGAGAGACTGTTTGCGGCTCTCCTCCGAAGCACGCGCCTGTCAGCCACCACTTCTATTTACACTCACAGCTTGAATCTTCACAAGTTCAGTGCGAGGGCGGAGGATACCTGGACAGGAACAGGCTTAGAATCTCACTGACGAACACCCGGCTGGCCAACAGGAGCCGCTTGAGCAACGAACAAAGCTGTAACCCAATAATGACGAACTGGCAGTCCCTCCCTTTTTATTTCTCCGTAGGGCGAAGCCAATAGTGTGCTGCTCTAAAAAGGCTGCCGACCAAGGCCGGCTGGTACCACTGGGGTCCCAACCCGGGCCGTAGTGGTCACTACTGTTCCACAATGCGGCGCCTTAACTGAGTGAGCTAACTCGGCAGCCTGGTCAATTTTAACTGGTCAGTATTTTCTTTTCCTCAAACATTACTAGGCAATTATTGGCCGCATTTCATTGGGTATTTTGGACATCATCAGTCCTGTATCGCTTCATTTCTTCAGGCCTGAGCTCCCTTGACTGCAAGTGTTTCAAATTCTTCCCTCTGTGCTGCCACCATCAATTAAAATAGGCAGTTAATAAATCATAAACTATTTTGTGGAAGCGCCATTGGTAAAAATGGCAAACTTTGTTTTTTATTGTTATGAAAAACCATACACAGGGTCATTGTATGCAGTATTGTCAAGATTTTCCTTCATTCAAATCAGGAGGCCTACCTCAACCCACAGAAAACAGCCTCAGACACGAAAGGGTGTCCGCATACTTGTGGCTGTGTAGCACACGTGCCTCTTTTAACCTACAGACCAGTTGCTTCATCTACTGCATTCCCATAATTGGGCACGGGCTGTTTCACGGTGCACCCATTTTGCGCATGTTCTGGCTTTAGGCTTCAATTCGTTGCCAGAGGAAGCTCTTCCACAACCCCGGGGTCCTGTCTTGAATTTTGGTTCCCAGCTGCGAGGCTCTCTGCTTCCCCCATAATCCATCTGTGCTCCAGATCAGTGGCTCTTCCGCAGAGAAAAAAAGAGGAAAACAGGAGGTGTGGGTTGGGAATGGATCACCCTCTCTCCACTGCAAAAGCTCAGTCTATCCCTCTCATATCCCACAGACAACATCCTGCAAGATAAAGGGCTTTTCTGTGCCACAGAACAAAGTCCTTTGCATTAACTCGGGATTTAAAGAGGCCTGAATCTGGGGATTCAGACCAATGGAAATCCATCTTCGCTGGTGATGCAGTAAGAGGCAGATTCTGATTGGAATGTTTTCAGAGAATGAAAACTGTGTGCCGCCTTCAGGTGAGGTCAGCTTGCCCAGCACTTGCCGGTAAAATAGAATGGGCTTTTCATGAGCCTATCGGTGAAATCTCCTGCAATGTTCCTTGAATGTTTCATCTGTGTTGTTATATATCCACTGCATTACAGTGCCATTGCGACTAACAAGAAAACACAAGGTGCATGCTGAATACGTAATGTACACACTCACTGTACCATATAACATAAATTGAAAGTGATTACAACCCCAATTCCAAAATAGCTGGGAAGTGTAAATTGTGAAAAAAATCTAAACGCAATGACTTTCAAATCACACCAGCCAGTATTTTATTCACAATACAACACAGATAACATAGCAAATGTTGAAACTGAGAAATTTACAATATTATCCACAAAATGAGTTCATTTCAAATTTGATGGCTGCTACAGGTCTCAAAAAAGTTGGGACAGGGGCCTGTTTACCATGGTGTAGCATCCCCTCTTTATAACACAGAGTGGAGGCGTCCGGGCATTGAGGAGACAAGTTTCTTGAGTTTAGCCATTGGAATTTGATCCCACTCTTGTTTAATACAGGCTTCCAGCTGCTGGAGAGTTTTGGGTCTCCTTCGACGGACTTTTCGTCTAATTACCTTTCTAATTAAAAGGTCTTCAGCCTTGTCCCTCACGCACAGAGATTTTTCCAGTTTATCTGAATCTTTGGATGATGTTATGCACTGTCGATGATGAGACCATCAATGCCTTTGCAAATTGAGGAGCATTGTTTTTAAAGTATTCCACAATTTTTTTACACAAGCCTTCACAGGTTGGAGAGCCTCCTGCCATCTTTACTTCTGAGAGACTCCGCCTCTCTAAGACATCCCTTTTATAGCCAATCATGTTACACACCTGATGCCAGTGAACTTAATTACTTGCTAAATGTTCCCTCAGCTGATTCTCTTATATATTAATTGCTTTTTCAGCCCTTTTTTTGCTTGTGTCCAAACTTTTCTGAGACCTGTTGCAGCCAGAAAATTTGAAATAAGCTTATTCTGCGGATGAAAATGTAAAATATCTCAGATTAAACATTTGAAATGTTATCTTTGTTCAATGGTAAATAACATATTGGCTCGTGATCTGAAAATCATTGCATTTTGATTTTATTCACAATTTACACTTCGTCCCAACTATTTTGAAATTGGGGTTGTAGATTACATTACACAATTGGGCACAAGTTGTGTGCTTTTTTATGTTTTACTAAATTTCATCAAAAGCCGAGGTCATGTATTAAGATAAGTGTGTTGTTGCCCCTGATTGAGGTTGTGCTCATTATAATTCACACAGTGGACCCATTCATTCTTCTCCTCTCTGGGTCATGTGACCATACAGAAACTAATGGGGGGATTCATATTTACCTTACATACTAGAGATTTAAAACATTCTTGGATTTGCACTGTGTTCTGAGGCAAATTTAAGTCAAACAGAAGAGACTGTCGATTGCGGAGTGCAGTGAAGTGCATTTGCAACCGGGATTCACTGAAATTAACTCCATTTACTCCATTAGCCAGGTCTCATATGTGATATACATTATGTATATATAATCATCAAACACCACATAGCAGACGACACATGGATGCCCAGAAAGCTTGGGCTCTTCTCAGTGGTAAACGCATTATGGGGGCGGGAATGTTGCAAATAGCTTTCTATCAAAAGACTGGCTGCTCACTTAGCTACATTAGTGCAAATCTGAAAATGCAAGCTGTATTATATTAAAAGACAATTTATCCATTTTGACATTGTTGCACTTTTCCGAATACATCCGAACATGAATTGTCTCATGTTTCATTTGCTGAAATGTCACCTCTGGCTAACCTGCATATCACCCTTGTCCTCGTAGTATAGATTCTTTACAACGGATTGTGAGCTGAAGAAAATGCACCTGAAACATCTGTTATTCCACACTGTGCAGCTTAAAGGACTGTGGAAATAACTGCTCATAATTATTTTTCTTCCTCTCTTGGGATTGGCTGTCGAGCCCAGCTCCTGGGTCACCTTGAACCGGGCACTGGGTCATTTTCAGGACAACTAACTTGCCTGCTATTCAGCATACTGAGTTCCATGAGACTAACGTGAAATAGTATCGGCAGAAGATGGCAAGTAAGATCTGTCAGATGTGGCACTGTTTCATACTGAGTCCTCTTTCCCAGAGGCAGCTGGTTAGCTGAAAATTGTGGAAGCATGAAATGAATGATTGGTCTTAAATTTTTTAAAAATTTTAATCATTTATTTAAATTGAATTGAAGTGAACTCTGAAAACACTCAGCACTCTGAGGTGTAGGCAGGTCCTCTACTTAAGATAATGCAGACCAATAAGTGGGCAAGCCTTGAGGTGTTTTCAATCATTTTCCCTGATTAACTAGTTTTCCAATGATTAGAATAAGCCGTCGACTGTAACACATGCAGCCTCCTTTTAAATGAAATGTTGTGGCGCTTACACTAAAATTCAATGCAGAAATGCTTTATTCACTTTACCTAATAAATAAATAAAAAGCGCTATGTTAGCTTCCATGTTTGCTTTTAGCACACTCTGCTCTAACCTTTGCTTCATGGTCGTTTGTTAATTACGACACATAAAACAATGATTAGTGCCAAGTAGCCACAAACTGCTCACACCTGATGATGTTGAGAGCCTTCAGAGTTTACGTTAATTTAAATGAAGAATTGAAAATGGGCCAAGTCCAGTCGCTCATTTGAAAAGAAGCTCTGCACCTCACCTGCAGCAGGGGCGCTGCCAGGAATTTTGGGCCCCATGAAAGATTTGAATTTTGGGCCCCCCCTCCCAAAATAGCCCACCCTCATCACAATTACACTTCAGACTTTCCATTGCACATTCATGTATTATTATTACTGTTACCATTACTATTGTTTTGTTTTGTTTTTGTTTTGTAATTGACACTGCTGTTACAACATTTGACCAGGCAGTATAAACCCAGAAATTAGTCAACCTAGTATAAGCCCAAACACAAGGCTACGTAAAAATATCAGCAAACCTTGTTTAGCAGTTTTGGACTGTTCTTCACTTAAGTGTGCAAAAATGGGTTTAGTATGGAGTTGTATGATTTTATAGCAGATGCACATTGTGTAAATGGGTTTAGTATGGAGTTGTATGATTTTATAGCAGATGCACATTGTGTAAATGGGTTTAGTATGGAGTTGTATGATTTTATAGCAGATGCACATTGTGTAAATGGGTTCAGTATGGAGTTGTATGATTTTATAGCAGATGCACATTGTGTAAATGGGTTTAGTATGGAGTTGTATGATTTTATAGCAGATGCACATTGTGTAAATGGGTTTAGTATGGAGTTGTATGATTTTATAGCAGATGCACATTGTGTAAATGGGTTTAGTATGGAGTTGTATGATTTTATAGCAGATGCACATTGTGTAAATGGGTTTAGTATGGAGTTGTATGATTTTATAGCAGACGCACATTGTGTAAATGGGTTTAGTATGGAGTTGTATGATTTTATAGCAGATGCACATTGTGTAAATGGGTTTAGTATGGAGTTGTATGATTTTATAGCAGATGCACATTGTGTAAATGGGTTTAGTATGGAGTTGTATGATTTTATAGCAGATGCACATTGTGTAAATGGGTTTAGTATGGAGTTGTATGATTTTATAGCAGATGCACATTGTGTAAATGGGTTTAGTATGGAGTTGTATGATTTTATAGCAGATGCACATTGTGTAAATGGGTTTAGTATGGAGTTGTATGATTTTATAGCAGATGCACATTGTGTAAATGGGTTTAGTATGGAGTTGTATGATTTTATAGAAGATGCACATTGTGTAAATGGGTTTAGTATGGAGTTGTATGATTTTATAGCAGATGCACATTGTGTAAGTTTCAGAGCCAGAGAGCCCTATGAAACATGAGTAATCACCAGTGCATGCCTTGAATTACTAGGCAATAGTTATTTCATAAGACATCATGCACAGCAAGAAATTCAGCAAGAAGTTTCTGCTAACTTTTAAGCAACACACATTTATTATAAAATCAAATATTCATAAATAACAGATAAAAAGATCAATAAAAAGATAGACTCTTATTAACAAAGTGAAATGTAAATAGAAAAAAAATGAATTTACAGTAACATTGCAAACAATATTAATACAGGTAGATCCAAGTGTTAGACATCAACAAAAATATTTACACTCTGTGCAAACAGTATTAAGAAATCTTCATTTACACTGCTCATATTACCGGACAGACAGACAGACGCCGGACGTGATCCCTATGTGCCGTTATGCTTTGCAGGCGACACAAAAAAAAAGGTTATAAAGCAGACAATTAAGATAATAGGTATACCATTATTCAATATGTCCACCATTATTAGCAATAAAAGGTGCACACAATTCAGGGGAGTGGTTGTGGGATTGTTTGTACTTTAAATGTCAGTGTAAGTTTTGCTTCCCCACCCTGTATGAGAAGTATACTTTCACTTAGTTACTTTGACACTGGGAACTTACTTACTCGTTTCAAATTAAAATATTGATTTGATTCGCCATTTACAGATTATCTGGATTTGGCGTGTTCGAGAAGAACAACGATGTATCTTTGCGCAGATGTGTCCACCAGTGGACGTGGAGCTCCAAATTTCTGCACGCAGTGACAATATTTTATCACTAGATGGCACACCAGGATCAGTTATTGAATATTCACAACTGCCAGTAAACTCCTGTCTCCTACATGGGCGCGGTCGCGGAAGATTGTGCGCATTATAGGCTATTTGCTAATGAATGCTGACCGGGTTATCCGTCGCATCTTGTTGTAAGAAGCGGTAGCTCAAGTAGGCGGGCACCGGATCAAAGCAGGGTTTGTTTCCAGCCAAAAAACACTGCATGGAGGGCAGAGAGCCCCCTCTCTCCCCGTGACAAGTTGCAAGGCAATTCATTTAACCATAACCGTCCAAAGCAGTTAAATTGAGGTGAAAAATGATCCATAAAGCAAATATCCTGCATAGTTCCTCGACTTTAATAAGCAGCTATTGCGAAAAAAATAATAAAAATCAGTGATGAAGTGATTACCTGATTTCGGGCTTCCACTGCCAGCTCTCCTTGACATGTGCACACCACAGAGATATACAATAGGAGAATTCGTGCGTGGAAGACGTGATTACGGCGCTGCTATTTCACCTTGCAACAAGAAATGCTATTTTCTGATTGGCTGATAGGTTACTGATTCAAGCAGAGCAGTCGGCCTTCGCCTCATCCATTCTACTAATCTCTTTTATATACAGTCTATGTTACTAATGTGCGGCGAGTTTAATCACTTCTCAGCGTGAGACTTGAGAGCCCTGTCAATAATGTTTGTGAATTGCAGTATGTATTATTACTTTATTATAAGCTATACAATGGCGAAAATGATAACAGAGGCATTTTTTTAAATAATTATTTGACAAATAAAAAAAAATCTCGCCGAGAGAAAAAAAAAAATCTCGCCAAAAAGACTGCGGGAACACGTCACCCCGCGTCCCCCGACCACTACATCCCTGCTGATGAGGGGCTTGGCTCCGTGTCAGTGATTATTAGCTGATTTAAAAGTGTCAAGGACTGACATTTAAATTTGAGGTTATTCAACTGCTTTCTTAAACCGTCAAAATCGTCCGTCTTTTCTGAGTGGGCATCTCCTCACATTCGTGTCGTTAAACAAACAAAAAAAAAACTTTCCACACGAATCCTAGCCGCCTCATGGTATGAATGAATGACTCGACCGACCGTCATTACCAACACTGGAATATTGACTAGCTTAGTAGGAAGCTCCCTCATTCAAATCCAAAATATCAAATATCATATAATCCTAAATAAAAGCCTTTATGTATTGCTAACCTCCTTCTCCAACACGGGTTTCAGACGTTTGGGTGGGCGGCGGATCATGTCCTCCTGAAGCTGAATCTGTGCACATTTGGGCACCCCATTAGTTATGAACCTTGTTAACACCAGCATAACGTAATATTTTATCTTGAGGATTCGTATGAGTCTAGTTCATCTTGCTAGCTCACCCACTTGCTTTTTGTTCACCGTTATAACAAAGGTACGTGAGTTTATAATGAAAACTGTTTCATTTAACAACTCTTAGCCGTACCCGCGCTAACCGTAAAACCGTTCTCTTGGTTGGCTAATTCAACCTTTCAAAACTTCTGCTTGTTAGCCTACCATTTGCTGCTAGCATTTGAAACACTCAAGGTCAGACAGTGAGTGACCGAACGAGCAACTTACCTTTCTTCGAGAAAAACTGAGTGACCAGTTGTCTACCTCGTCTTTTCCTCTCATCTTTCTCCCGTCTTTCTTTCCGTTTTTGATAACCTGACTTCATGTCAGTTTTTCACCCGCACACAGACTCCATCATCTGCGGTTTAATCGACGTGTGAGCACCACACCTGCCTGCTTATGGCCACGCCCACGCAGAAGCGCGCAGTGACTTGGCTCGGGGATCAGCACATTCGTTCAACGCATTGCGCGTTTGCCAGCATTTGCCAGACTGGACCATTTCGCAAGATGGGGAGGGGTAAATGATGATATGATGAAGAACTAAAGAAAAAAGTTGTGGAAATCGACAACCATGTTTAATTAGCTCATTTTGAATGATTACTGTTTGAAATTTGATTATTAGAAAAATGTTTAAAAGGGCAACATTATTATGATATTATCAGCTACCCCTCGAAGGGCCCCTGTCACTGCTCAGGCCCCCTGAATCATTACCACCTTTCCCTGCCTAGCAGCGCCCCTGCCTGCAGCCGTCGGTGCCTCAGAATCCCAGCACCCTCTGACCTCACGCCGTCCTCCTTGAAATCTAAATTCACGGACCCCTTCTTTCTGTTTACTCTGATGTGACAGATTTAACCATGACTCAATCACACTCAAACTTCAACTATTCACACACCCAGTATTTAACTCGCTTATTCCTGGCAAAAAGAGGCAGAAAAGGAAAAAAGGTAGGAAAAGGAAGCGGCCAGAATCAAAGTTCATTAATTTTTTGAAACACTTCGCTGGTGAGCACTGCTACGTTTGGCTTCAGTGCAGAGTCCAACAAACTGAACTCTGAATGTGCTGTCCTCCACTGTAATGTCTCATCATACGGATGTGTGTTGTCTAAGTGTGTAACTGGGATAACAGGCACATTTTCTGTCCCGTATGGCTGTGTGTTATGTTAGCATGTATCAAGGACAAGACAAATATTCTGTCCCATATGGATGTGTGTTGTGCTAGTGTTTAACTGGGACAACAGACACATATTCTGTCCCGTATGGCTGTGTGTTGTGTTAGTATGTAACTGGGACAGCAGACAAATATTCTGTCCCGTATGGCTGTGTGGTATGTTAGCATGTATCAAGGACAAGACAAATATTCTGTCCCATATGGCTGTGTGTTGTGCTAGTGTGTAACTGGGACAACAGACAAATATTCTGTCCCATATGGCTGTGTGTTGTGTTAGTATGTAACTGGGGCAACAGACACATATTCTGTCCCATATGGCTGTGTGTTGTGTTAGTGTGTAACTGGGACGACAGACAAATATTCTGTCCCATATGGCTGTGTGTTGTGTAAGTCTGTAACTGGGACAACAGACTAATATTCTGTCCCATATGGCTGTGTGTTGTCTGAGTATGTAACTTGGATTACAGACAAATATTCTGTCCCATATGGCTGTGTGTTGTGTTAGTATGTAACTGGGACGACAGACAAATATTCTGTCCCATATGGCTGTGTGTTGTGCTAGAGTGTAACTGGGACAACAGACAAATATTCTGTCCCATATGGATGCTGTTGTGCTAGTGTGTAACTGGGGCAGCAGACAAATATTCTGTCCCATATGGCTGTGTGTTGTGTTATTATGTAACTGGGACAACAGACAAATATTCTGTCCCATATGGATGCTGTTGTGCTAGTGTGTAACTGGGACAACAGACAAATATTCTGTCCCATATGGCTGTGTGTTGTGTTATTATGTAACTGGGACAACAGACAAATATTCTGTCCCATATGGCTGTGTGTTGTGCTAGAGTGTAACTGGGACAACAGACAAATATTCTGTCCCATATGGATGCTGTTGTGCTAGTGTGTAACTGGGGCAGCAGACAAATATTCTGTCCCATATGGCTGTGTGTTGTGTTATTATGTAACTGGGACAACAGACAAATATTCTGTCCCATATGGATGCTGTTGTGCTAGTGTGTAACTGGGACAACAGACAAATATTCTGTCCCATATGGCTGTGTGTTGTGCTAGTGTGTAACTGGGACAACAGACACATATTCTTTCCCATATGGCTGTGTGTTGTGCTGCTGTGTAACTGGGACAACAGAGAAATATTCTGTCCCATATGGCTGTGTATCATGTTAGTATGTAACTGGGGCAGCAGACACATATTCTGTCCCATATGGCTGTGTGTTGTGCTAGAGTGTAACTGGGACAACAGACACATATTCTTTCCCATATGGCTGTGTGTTGTGCTGCTGTGTAACTGGGACAACAGAGAAATATTCTGTCCCATATGGCTGTGTGTTGTGCTATTGTGTAACTGGGGCAACGGACAAATATTCTGTCCCATATGGATGTGTGTTGTGTTAGTATGTAACTGGGGCAACGGACAAATATTCTGTCCCATCTGGATGTGTGTTGTGTAAGTGTGTAACAGGGGCAACAGACAAACATTCTGTCCCATCTGGATGTGTGTCGTGTAAGTGTGTAACTGGGGCAAGTGTGACAGGTTTTGCAAAAGTTGGAAACGTCTTTCCGAAGCCCAGGCCAAAAGAAGTGTTTCATGATCTTCTCAACAGTCTTGTTAACACCAAGATGACCTCCTAAAGGTAAACTATTTTTAAAGATCTCATTCCTTTAGACCTTCGGAACAACAATTTGCCTGACCACTGCCCAATCTGCATTGGCAGGGATATCAGGAGGGCGCCACTTCCGCATCAGCACACCATCCTTGAGATGATACCCAACTGGAACTGCGTCTATTTCTTTATCAGGAAGGGCTCTCCTCCTTAGTGCACAAATTTCAGGATCGTTAGTTTGCTCCTCAATCAACCGCTTTCTGGACAGAGACAGGTCTCCAGACACATCAGAATCACCAGACCCATTCGGCTGGCTGAATAGAGAACTGATAAAAGTATCTGATAAGTCCTCAAACGGAGAAACCACAGTAGGCCAATCAGAGTCATGAGGCGAACCACCTGAGTCCTGACTATTCAATGTGCTGGACGGCACCACAACATCATCTTCTTAAGCCTCCTTAGCCATAGCACGAGTCACTGCGCAAGAAGGATACAGAGATGGGTCCTCATCCCCATCTTCAGTGCTCGGCTGTGAAGTAAGATGTACAGGGGGAACTACTTTGCCCCCAGCCAGGTCATTGCCTAGCAACAGAGAAACACCCTTTATAGGTAGACTTGACATAAGTCCCACCTTTGCCTGTCCTGTAACTAAATCTGACTTCAAGAATATAGAGCGCAGGGGTACAGATACAGTCCTCCCTTCAATACCTTGTACAAGTATGAAATCCCCTGAAGCGGTCTCATCACGTAACTCCAAGAAGTCCATCAACAAAAGTGACTGAGAAGCTCTGGTATCCCTTAGGATATATATGGGGACAGGAGTAGTATGCTCATTCAGAGCCACAAATCCCTCTGACACAAATGGAAGAAATTCCTCCCTCACGAAGTCAGCTGTATCAGGCTTTTTAGCCCCACAAGAAGCAAGCAATTTAGCAGATCGGTTATCTACTACAGGGGTTTCTAACCTTGTTTTCACAAAGGCATTTGGTTTGGTATCCTTTTCTTTTTCTTTTTTTAGCTTTAAGGAACCAACAGTTAGTTGTAACATGACCAGATTTCTTGCAATAACTGCAAACTAGACCACTTTTGTCACTGTCAGCTTTCACACTTTGATCAGACCTGTTACTGGATTTCTGAGCACCATCACCAGATTTGTCTTTGTCTTTGGGTGAAGAATCTTAGGTATCACTGTAACCCTTTTTCTGAAATTGGGACCATCTATTGTTACTGCTAGACTGAAATTTGGACTTATGTGTGAGAACATATTCATCTGCAAATTTGGCAGCTGATTGCAAATTCAGTGCTTGCTTCTCATTAAGGTAGGTCTTAACCTCATCCTTAACACAGTTCTTGAATTCTTCAACTAACACCATCTCTTTTAGTGAGTTGAAATCATCCTTGACCTCCATAGAAGTACACCAACGCTCAAAGCAAACCTTCTTCTCATCAGCAAATTCAACATAAGTCTGATTTTCAGATTTCTTCAGACCTCTGAATTTCTGTCGGTAAGCCTCTGGAACCAGCTCATAAGCTCTCAAAATAACCTTTTTGACAACCTCATAATCAGAGGAATCATCTGCAGACAAAGCCGAATCGGCTTGTTGAGCTTTACCCTTGAGGACAGTTTGCAACATCAGAGGCCAGTGTTCCTTTGGCCACTGGCAACTCTTTGCTACCTTTTCAAAACACTGGAAAAAGTTGTCTACGTCCTTTTCAGAAAATGGAGGCACCAGTTTTACCTCCTGACTGGCACAAAATTTATTTTTAGTTTCAATTTTTATTTTTAGTTGCTCCATTTGGAGTCTTTCTTCTCTATCGAATTTCTCTAATTCAAAATCTCTCTGGCTTGCAAATTTTTCTAACTCAAATTCTGTTTTTCTTCTTCCTCCCTCTCAAATTCTCTTTGTTTCTCTTTTTCCTCCCTTTCTTTTTCTCTTTCCTCCCTTTCTTTTTCTCTTTCCTCCCTTTCAAGTTCTAGCATTTTAAATTTAAGTTCCATTTCTATATTTGGATTTTCCACTGGAAACTGTTCCAGATCTCCTGGTGCAAACACATTTTCATCAATGTAATATTCAACTATCTCTCGAGCCAGTCTTGCTTTTCGCATGGCTGGTTTTACCTCTGTCAGCTCCAACTGTCTGCAAATTTCTAGCAGTTCTGTCTTTTTAAAAGACTTCAAAACCCCTACGGTTGGTGATGCCAAGAAATCATCCATTGCTGTTGTCAATATATATCTAGGAAAATTCACAAAAACAATTTCACAATTTGAAATGTTAGATTTTCAATAAATTACTCACACAATAGTTTGTCCTGGACTTGAGCCCCCAATTTGTTATGGCCCCAATTTGTTATTACATTTATAACACAACAGCAACAGCAAGGGATGACAGACACAGTTTTTAAAACTCAAACACATTTAATTAACAAAGACAATAACAACTAACTTACAACTAAAGACCAAGATTGATTTACTAGAAAAAAAATATTTACAGTCCCTTGTTTTGGTGGGGTGGCTTGGTGATGTCTTGGGTGAGGAAAATCCACAAACACAGGCAAAAATCCACAAAAGAAACATCACAGGTGTGTTTCTTGAACAGAAATGACAGGTCTGGTCACATGTATCCTTCTTCAAGCAATTTCTCCTACTACTTTACTGTCTCAATTCTTTTCTTTATATACTCTTTTGCAGACCCCACCCACATTTAGACCTCTTTTTTTTATTTTTGGGGACTTTCCCCAGACATGCCCAGGACATGTCTAAACATAACTCCAGTCTGAGCTCAATAAAAAAGGTAAATACTGCCATCCAGTGGCCTATATTCACATTACACCTCCATTCCAAAAGGGAAAAATTTTGACTCATAAAGGCAAAATTTTTCTTTTCAATACAAAATGGTTAAGTGAACACTTGTCTATATATACATATCATACAATATTCAAACACATGATATATATATATACACATTCAAACACGGGATAAGCAATCAGCAATTACATTGTCTGTACCCTTCAATTGCTTAATTTCCAAGTGAAACTCCTGTAAAATCAAACTCTAATTCAACAATCTCCGATTCTTGTTTTTCATCTTACTCAAAAACATTAACGGATTGTGGTCAGTGTACACAATCATTGGCTTTTGTCCTGTACAAACATAAACCTCAAAGTGTTGTAAAGAAAGGACCAGAGCCAACAGTTCCTTCTCTATTGTGGAATAGTTCCTTTGGTGGCAATTGAACTTCCTGGAGAAGTATGCCACGGGATGCTCAATGTCATCAGAGTCACTTCTCTGTAGGAGCACAGATCCACAAGCTTGGTCGCTAGCATCGACCGCGATGGAGAACGGTTTGTTGAAGTCAGGAGATTTGAGCACGGGGAAGTGACACAGCAGAGACTTCAGGCGATCGAAGGCTCTCTGGCAAGCATCATCCCAGGTGAACTTTACGCCGTTCTTCAGTTGGTTAGTTAGACTGAGAGCGATCTCAGCAAAGTTCTTGCAGAACTTGCGGTAGTACCCGATCATTCCAAGGAAGCGGCGCAAAGCTTTTTTGTTGTCAGGAACTGGAAAGTCCATGATGGCTTGGACTTTAGCATTTATGGGTGCCACCTTACCCTGGCCTATGACGTAGCCAAGATAGGTGACAGTAGCACAACCAAAGTCACTCTTGCTCAGGTTAACAGTCAGGTTAGCCTGGGTCAGGCGCTGGAACAACGTCTCTACATCTTTTAGATGTTCTTCCCAGGAGTCACTCCATGTGATCAGGTCATCGATGTACGCACCCGTGTGTGGCAATCCGGCGATTGTAGACTGTATCATCCTTTGGAACGTGGCTGGGGCATTTTTCATGCCAAAGGGTAGGACTTCATACTGGTACAATCCAGATGGTGTGGCAAAAGCAGAGATGCTCTTGGCCCTCTCAGTTAAAGGCACACACCAATAACCCTTCAATAAATCAATCTTGGTCAGAAACTTTGCTTGCCCTACACTATCAATACAATCATCAATCCTAGGTATTGGAAACACATCAGTTCTAGTTACAGCATTGACTTTGCGATAATCTGTACAGAATCTAGTACTTCCATCAGGTTTTGGAACTAGCACACAGGGTGAACTCCAATCGGAGTTGGAGGGTCTGATAATATCATGTTTTAACATGTACTCAACCTCTTTCTCAGCAATCTTTCTCTTTTCTGGATTCATCCGGTATGGATGCTGTTTTATTGGTTTGGCATCACCAACATCTACATCATGAGAGGCTATAGTAACTCTCTTTGGAACATCAGGAAACAAATCCTCATATTTCTTGATCAACCTTTCAAACTGATCTCTCTGTGAGGGTTCTAAGTGCTGGAGTTTTACATCAAGATTTTGCAACACTTCAGAATTCGACAATTTACATGAAAGAACTTCAGCTTTAATTCTTGGTTCATCATCTTGAAACTCCCCCTCATCTTCACACGTTTCGACCATAGGAGAATCTGAAGTGACAGCTGCAACCCTAGCATTTCTGTCATGATAAGGCTTTAGCATGTTAATATGACACAATTGTTTTGGTTTTCTCCTATCTGGAGTCTTCACAATGTAATTGAGATCATTGAGTTTTGTCAGAATTTCATAAGGACCATGAAATCTAGCCTGCAATGGATTGGACTGCAAGGGAAACAACACAAGGACCTTGTCTCCTGGTTTAAACTCACGGCTTCTAGCCTTATGATCATACCAAGTTTTCATTTTTCCCTGACTTGATTTCAAGTTCTCTTTGGCTAGGTCACAAGCTGCACGCAATCTTTCCTTGAACTTGCTAACATAGTCTAACAGACTGATATGCGGCTCTTTCTCTTGCCATTGTTCACTCAATAATAGCAAAGGTCCTCTCACTTCATGACCAAACACTAGCTCAAATGGACTAAATCCAGTAGACTCCTGCACTGCTTCTCTAGCTGCAAACAACAGCAAATGAACACCTTCATCCCAGTCTTTCTCATGGTCATAACAATAAGTCCTCATCATTGTCTTGATAGTGGAATGAAACCGCTCTAAGGCACCCTGACTTTCTGGATGATAGGCACTAGAAAGAATCTGCTTTGCACCTAGTTCATACACAACCTGCTGAAACAATCCTGAAGTGAAATTGCTACCTTGGTCTGACTGAATTTCCCTGGGAAGGCCAAACAACGTGAAGAACTTTATCAAAGCCTTTGAGATTGCAGTTGCTTTGATGTTACGTAGAGGTATGGCTTCAGGGAATCTGGTAGATGCACACATGATTGTCAACAAGTACTGATTTCCAGATCTAGTCTTGGGTAATGGACCAACGCAATCAACAATGACCCTAGAGAATGGCTCCCCAAATGCTGGGATAGGCTGCAAAGGAGCTACAGGTGGGTCTAACTGGTGTTTTCCAACTACCTGACAAGTGTGACAGGTTTTTCAAAAGTTGGAAACGTCTTTCCGAAGCCCAGGCCAAAAGAAGTGTTTCATGATCTTATCAACAGTCTTGTTAACACCAAGATGACCTCCTAAAGGTAAACTATGAGCCATTGTTAAGATCTCATTCCTATGGACCTTCGGAACAACAATTTGCCTGACCACTGCCCAATCTGCATTGGCAGGGATATCAGGAGGGCACCACTTCCGCATCAACACACCATCCTTGAGATAATACCCAACTGGAACTGCGTCTATTTCTTTATCAGGAAGGGCTCTCCTCTTTAGTACACAAATTTCAGGATCATTAGTTTGCTCCTCAATCAACCACTTTCTGGACAGAGACAAGTCTCCAGACACATCAGAATCACCAGACCCATCCGGCTGGCTGAATAGAGAACTGATAAAAGTATCTGATAAGTCCTCAAACAGAGAAACCATAGTAGGCCAATCAGAGTCATGAGGCGAACCACCTGAGTCCTGACTATTCAATGTGCTGGGCGGCACCACAACATCTTCTTTAGGCTTCTTGGCCATAGCACGAGTCACTGCGCAAGAAGGATACAGAGATGGGTCCTCATCCCCATCTTCAGTGCTCGGCTGCGAAGTAAGATGTACAGGGGGAACTACTTTGCCCCCAGCCAGGTCATTGCCTAGCAACAGAGAAACACCCTTTATAGGTAGACTTGACATAAGTCCCACCTTTACCTGTCCTGTAACTAAATCTGACTTCAAGAATATAGAGCGCAGGGGTACAGATACAGTCCTCCCTTCAATACCTTGTACAAGTATGAAATCCCCTGAAGCGGTCTCATCACGTAACTCCAAGGAGTCCATCAACAAAAGTGACTGAAAAGCTCCGGTATCCCTTAGGATATATATGAGGACAGGAGTAGTATGCTCATTCAGAGCCACAAATCCCTCTGACACAAATGGAAGAAATTCCTCCCTAACAAAGTCAGCTGTATCAGGCTTTTTAGCCCCACAAGAAGCAGGCAATTTAGCAGATCGGTTCTCTACTACAGGGGTTTCTAATCTTGTTTTCACAAAGGCATTTGGTTTGGTATCCTTTTCTCTTTCTTTCTTTGCTTTAAGGAACCAACAGTTAGTTGTAACATGACCAGATTTCTTGCAATAACTGCAAAATAGACCACTTTTGTCGCTGTCAGCTTTCACACTTTGATCAGACCTGTTATTGGATTTCTGAGCACCATCACCAGATTTGTCTTTGTCTTTGGGTGAGGAATCTTGGGTATCACCATAACCCTTTTTCTGAAATTGGGACCATCTATTATTACTGCTAGACTGAAATTTGGACTTATGTGTGAGAACCTATTCATCTGCAAATTTGGCAGCTGATTGCAAATTCAGTTCTTGCTTCTCATTAAGGTAGGTCTTAACCTCATCCTTAACACAGTTCTTGAATTCTTCAACTAACACCATCTCTTTTAGTGAGTTGAAATCATCCTTGACCTCCATAGAAGTACACCAGCGCTCAAAGCAAACCTGCTTTTCATTAGCAAATTCAACATAAGTCTGATTTTCAGATTTCTTCAGACCTCTGAATTTCTGTCGGTAAGCCTCTTGAATTAACTCATAAGCTCTCAAAATAACCTTTTTGACAACCTCATAATCAGAGGAATCATCTGCAGACAAAGCCGAATAGGCTTGTTGAGCTTTACCCTTGAGGACAGTTTGCAACATCAGAGGCCAGTGTTCCTTTGGCCACTGGCAACTCTTTGCTACCTTTTCAAAACACTGGAAATAGTTGTCAACATCCTTTTCCGAAAATGGAGGCACCAGTTTTACCTCCTGACTGGCACAAAATTTATTTTTAGTTTCAATTTTAATTTTTAGATGCTCCATTTGGAGTCTTTCTTCTCGATCGAATTTCTCTAATTCAAAATCTCTCTGTCTTGCAAATTTTTCTAACTCAAATTCTCTTTGTTTTTCTTTTTCCTCCCTTTCTATTTTCTCTTCTCTTGCTAATTTTTCTAACTCAAACTGCCTTTGTTTTTCTTTTTCTTCCCTCTCAAATTCTCTTTGCTTTTCTTTTTCCTCCCTTTCTTTTTCTCTTTCCTCCCTTTCAATCTCTAGCATTTTTAATTTAAGTTCCATTTCTATATTTGGATTTTCCACTGGAAACTGTTCCAGATCTCCGGGTGCAAACACATTTTCATCAATGTAATATTCAACTATCTCTCGAGCCAGTCTTGCTTTTTGCATGGCTGGTTTCACCTCTGTCAGCTCTAAATGTCTGCAAATTTCTAGCAGTTCTGTCTTTTTAAAAGACTTCAAAACCCCTACGGTTGGTGATGCCAAGAAATCATCCATTGCTGTTGTCAATGTATATGTATTCAATTAAAAAAAAATCAATTTTACAATTTGAAATGTTAGATTTTCAATAAATTACTCACAAAATGGTCTCTCCCGGACGAGCCCCCAATTTGTTATGGCCCCAATTTGTTATTACATTTACAATACAACAGCAACAGATGACAGACACAGTTTTAAAACTCAAACACATTTAATTAAACAAAGACAATAACAACTAACTAACTGACCAAGAGTGAATACATAAAAAAAAACCAGAAATAATTACAGTCCCTTTTTGTGGGGTGGCTTCCTGATGTCCTGGATGATGAAAATGCTCAAACACAGGCAAAGAAATCCACAAAAGAAACGTCACAGGTCTTGAACAGAAATGACAGGTCTGGTCACACGTATCCTTCTTGCAATTTCTCCGACTACTTTACTGTCTCAATTCTTTTCCTTATATACTCTTTTGCAGACCCCACCCACATTTAGACCTCTTTTTTTTAATTTTCTGAGACTTGCCCCAGACATGTCCAGGACATGTCTAAACATGACTCCAGTCTGAGCTTAACAAAAAAAGGTAAATACTGCCATCTAGTGGCCTATATTCACATTACACTCCGGACTTCTCACCCTTTACTTTACATAGGGGTTGGAAGCAATGGAATTGCATAAAGACGTTCAAATGATCTTATTTCATTTAAACAATTTAAAGGGTCATGAAACACATTCATTGGTCGCAACTCCTGAGTAAGCAAAAGCGTTAGAATTCCGGAGACATAAGCGGTTTCCAATTACTAATGGTAAAAATCCAGCGTAAGGCATGTGAAACTGATAAACCTCCATGCACAAGGACTGCAATTCCACGTAGGAATCTCATTAATATGCGCTGATTAAATAACAGCTGGGGAACATGAATACGTCACCAAAACTCTCATCGAATGTGTGAGAGTTGACAGGTCTGCGTTATTCGTGAAAACTGACTATAGCTGATAATGTTGAGAGTTTTTGGAGTATCTGTGACGGTAATTTAAATGAATGATTGAAAACAGGTCCTGACCTGTCATTATTTTTAAGAGATTGTTTGAGCTTCCCCTATAGCAAGTTCACCTGCCGCCACTGCTGAGGATCACATGTGCTGTGGGTGACTTTGGGAGAGCTGCTGTACTGCACTGACTCTGCCTTCAAATTGCTCAAAGCAGCGGAACCCAAAAACTGCCCGTCAGTGAGGTGAAATGCTGGCCATCGAGCCTGCGGATTGTCAGCGGGTGAGGTGACGGCCCTGATCCTCAGTTTTCCACACACTGTGGGACACGCTGTTTGAGAGTTGAATTCAGAGGGGAGAGTCAGGGTGGTCGCCATTTTGGAAAGCAGCAACCGGGCAAGACCTGAAACGATCTGTCCCCCCCAGTCATGTCCCGTTATGATTTATGTTTCGTGATGCATCTGACCTTGTGCATCTCACTGCCAAAGTGACAGGATGTCGTTTTGTGTAGGTTCCGTTTTGTTGGTGTTGCTGCAGTGATTGAGGCTTACTTGACTCGCGTGTTTCCAAAACAATTCCACCGATTCCAGAGATTTAAAAGGTCAAACAAGATTAATAAAATACACTTGTTTGTTTAACAATTATTTACATACGAACATTAAATCCAATTCACCAATTCACTTTTTCCTTTTTCCTTTAATTATCCTTTAATAATCAAAAAACTGCCATGCACACCCCATCATTCATAGCATCCAAAGGCCACATAAGCACCCAGTGTACAGCTTTTCCTGCCTTAAGTACCAAGCCCTGCATAAAATGAGTGGAGTTGTGCACAGTTATAAATGTGCGCTCTTGAATTTGGGAGGCTACACAAACACTCCACTATCTATTTATTCATGTAAAATTAATCATACAATTAGTACGTTGAAACTTAAATATTGCTGGAACATATAATTAAAAACAAAATAGCAATTTCGGCTCTTACATCTTGGAATCACGGAATCCATGATGATCACGTGTGAGTGGATGTGTGTGTGTGTTTGAGCATGTATCTGTGTGTGTGTTTGTGTGTGTGCACAGTGCACCTTTTTTCTTTGACCTCAAAGAGGATTTTCATAAGTTACATTCAATCTCCTTGTCAAATGCTTCACATGCAGTTCCACTGTAGAAGCCGACCCCAACAGAGAGAATGTTGAGATGTTTATCAGGTCTTCTCTGGTTATAATAGACAGTTTCTGCTCCTTACAGGTACACACAGGTTAATCATGATTCCTCATATTACCAATACATCATATCATATCTATAATACTTTTGTATATTTGAGATCGATGTCTGTCTGTCTGTGTGTATGTACACGTTTTTCTCCTACACATCTCAACTGATTATCACCAAATTTGGTGTGAATATCCACTTGGACACCCTTGCCGTCGCCCGATTTTTGACAAATGGTCATGCACGCAAAAAAACAAAAAATGGCAATTTCACTCCGGGTAGCAGCTAGTAGCAAATGAACAGCATAGACTACCCTTGATTACTTGCACATTGCCCTCTTTGGCTGGGAGACTGCAGGCTGACGCTGCACACAGGGCACTGCAGGGATGATCTGAGTCAGGTGAACCACTTATTGTTTATCGTGGAAGGAAAATACGAGGGACAGAGGACGCTCTGCGCCTGGCCGTCTCCGCAGGATAGAGTACAATCGCGCAAAAGCCCTGCTGCACTGTAAGTCTGGGGTCAAACCGGGACTATTGCATTCAGCCACACTGACGGTGTCCTGTTAGAGCACGAATACCCGCAAAGAATGCTGAAATACACCTGAAAGTGCTTTAAAATGATAAAGAACACAATTGGAGTTTATTGACTTTGTTCATTTTGTTTGCCATACAAACAAACATGACAAAAGACAGCTCTTTTTACAGATACAACCGTAAACACAACCAGATATAAAATGCTGCAGCCCAGTTGTAGACTGAGCACATTTTCTTTATTGTGTAGCCTCTGGTAGAGACGGTATGAGAGGGAGGGATTTGTCAGATTGCTGTGATTTTTGTTAGGAGCTAGTAAGTGTGAAAATTTCTGCAAAACTCAGAGGGCTCATCTCCCTCAGCTTCCTATGAGGACTATGTGTCTATCTGGCTTTGAAATCGTCGCTGCTCTTTCCAGTGGCTCATCGTGGAAAAGAGCTGCTGAATTATTTAAGCACTGGCCTCACTTGGGACTGGTAAATGATGGTTTCTTCAGAAGCAAAGACCATTTTCTAGCCACGCCATTTTCTAGCATTTAGCCAATCAGAGCCAGTAGTACAGAGAAGGCCTGAATATAACGGAGGCTGATGAACACCCAATATATGCAATGGAGCTCATGGCAAAGACAAAGATCAGACAGGCCTCGCTATGTTATGGTGCCACTAATTAAAGCTTATTCTGCATTTCCTTCCTTTTTACTAACTGAAGCTCATTGTCCTGTTTCTGACGTGATGTCTAAGTTCGTAAATAACTCTCCAGTACCAAGATATCAAAGTTTTATCCTGGAGAGCATCCTTGACCTCCATGGCCTTGGCCACCATCCACCCACACATCTTCAGTTTACCCCAGAGTCATCCCAGAGGAGCAAAAAATATCACTCCGCAGAATTTTAATGTTGTCCTCAGGCTCGAGCTTTGCTCTGCCAAGTCTTACTGTACCAGCCCTGACCTACACTTCATGTTCCCTCAGGTAGTTTCGATCTGTAAAAAATAAAATAAAATAAATGAATAAAAAATAAAAACAAAATAAAATAAAACCATTATTTTTTAATATCATTATCTGTCCCTTGGATGGAAATTTAATTTCATATTCTGGTTTGAAGTTCTCTTAAATTAACTTTCAATGACTCGAGAACTTTTATAGTGACATATTTAACCCATTCAAGGCCACTCTTTTTGAGTACTGGTTTGGTTTGCATGATTCAAGTAGATGCTGAATTTGAAGTTTGTAATGAAAGTGCATTTCCAGACAGTTGGGGCATGTTTACACTTGGGTTTAACAAGCGTTGTGGGTGATCTGATCATAAGTGATCAGGCGAGACACATCTTACTACTGTACGTAGCTTCTGCACAGTTAATACATCAAAACCTTTCCCGCCAGAGGAAGCAGAGATTTTGACCCCGTTACATGTTGATGTACATTGATGATGTTTTTCCAGTTACCTCTGTGTTGGGGATGCATTGGGACAGAAAAGTTTTACACGACCAAACTGTTATGACTTGAAAAAAATCACAACAAAGAAAACCAGCAATGGCAACTAAAACAAATTTATTCTTCAAGAAAAAGTTCTACAAAAATATCCACTGTTAAATCCTCTATTAACACTCTAATGCCACTAATCTGTTGCCAAAACAAAACTCTGCTTCTACTCTGCTCTGCTCTGCTGTGCTTAAAATCACAGCATTTATATAGACTTGCAACATTCTGGAAAGATCCACAGGATTCCTGGGTAATCCCGCCCCCTCCAGGCCGGAAGGTGCCAGAAGCTTCTAAAAAGCACTCGTCTATTACATCAGATTATGTTTTGCTAGACACGCCACCAGAGGGTGCCAAATGACCGAAATAAATAGCTGACCAGCAAGGCAGCAAAAACAGCGTGTAACAAATCTTCATTTACAAATGATATACAATGCTGTACATAAAATATGCACACATAACACCTACCCTCTTTAAGAAAAGAAAGGTTTGCTAAAAGCTTTCTTTTGTTTAAATTAACACAGTTTTATAATCAGAATAATCTTTAACTTTACACAAAAGTATCATTGATCATTATAACAATCATATACATAACAACCTGCGCAATTTTCACAATCAAATAGAAAAGTAAAATTAATTTTTCACAATCAAATAAAGAAATAAAATTAAATGTGTGAAAGTGTATCTGGGATAACATTACCTTTTCCCCTGATGTGAGAAATATCAAAATCATACTCTTGCAAAAGCAAACTCCATCTCAGTAATCTTTGATTCTTGCTTTTGATCTTGTGCAAGAATCTGAGGGGATTGTGATCACTGAAGACCTTGATGGAAGTAGCTGAACAAGTCAAATAGTCTTCAAAATGCTGTAAAGCCAAAACAAGTGCCAAACATTCTTTTTCAATTGTTGAATGGTTTTTCTGATGTTTATCAAACTTTTTGGAAATTAGGAGATAAATGAACTGATGCATTTTGAGAATCGCTTTCAGCTGGTCAAATGAATTTTGACATTTTTCATCCCAAACAAATTTTGCATTTTTCTTCAGGAAATTGGTCAAAGGTTCAGAGATGATAGAGAAATTTTTACAGAATTTTCTGTAGTAGCCAGCCATCCCTAGAAATCACATTAGTTGTCTTTTAGTTGTAGGCTCAGGAAATTCAGTGATAACTTTTAATTTCACATCAAGTGGTTTGAGTTGACCCTGTCCAACAATATGACCTAAGTAAACAACTGTAGCTTTACAAAAGTCACTTTTAACAAGGTTGATAGTCAGTTTGGCATCACTCATTCTCTGAAAGAAGTTTCTGATGTAGGTGAGGTGCTCTTGGAAGCTGTCACTGGTGATGATAATGTCATCGATATATGCCTCACATCCTGGTAGTCCAGCAATCACTCTCTTTACCAGATGTTGGAAGGTGGCCGGAGAATTTTTCATTCCAAATGGTATGACCTTGTATTGGTATAATCCATCTGGTGTGACGAAGGCAGAGATCTCCTTTGCTTTATCAGTTAGAGGGATCTGCCAGAAGCCCTTGAAGAGATCAAATTTAGTGACATACTTTGACTGTCCAACTTTGTCAATGCAGTCATCAATCTTGGGAATAGGATATGAGTCCTTTTTTGATAGAGGATTCGCTTTCCTATAGTTCGTCACCATTCTATATGTTCCATTGGGTTTGGAAACTAGGATGCATGGAGACTCCAGTCACTGTTGGATCAACAAAGTCATTTTCAAACAGATATTTGACTTCTTGCTTAAGGTATTTCTGCTTCTCTGGATTCATTCTGTAAGGAGGCTGTTTTACAGGATTGGCATCATCTTGTAGAATGACATCACGTTAAACCATATCAGTCCTTGATGGAACGTCAGGGAATATGTGACTATATTCAATTATGAGCTGCTTTAGCTGTTGTTGTTGGAAAGGGTCCAGATGGGACAACTTGCTATCAATATTTTGAAGAATGTCTGATTTTTCAAGTTTGACTGGACCAGATTCCTTTTCTAAGGGACAGTCACAATTTTCTTTGGAATTTTCCAGTTCAACTGTATTTACCACATTGACTGGCTTTTGCTGAGGGTCTCTGTCAGTGTATTCTTTCAGCATGTTGATGTGACACATTTGTTTTTGTTTCCTCCTTCCAGGAGTTAGGATGATGTAATTTATATCACTGACCTTTTTGAGGACAGTGTAAGGGCCAAAATATCAGGCTCTTAGAGGGTTTCCATGAACTGGCAAAAGTGCAAGAGCTTTGTCACCAGTTTTAAAACTTCTATCTTTTGAATGAATGTCATATTTGGCTGTCATTTTGCCCTGAGCTTCTTTGAGATTATACTTAGCAAAGTCACAAGCCTTAGATTACGATTACGTCGATTACGGAAGTCAGAGACATACTGAAGCAAGTTCATTGGGACATCATCTTTGGCGAGCAACTTTTCCTCCAGAAGCTTCAAAGGTTCACAAACTGTATGCCCAAAAACGAGCTCAAAAAAACTGAACCCAAGAGACTCCTAAACAGCTTCACGGGCAGCAAACAGAAGAAGATGGACACCTTCATCCCTGTCTTTCTCTGTGTCAAGGCAGTAGGTCCTTATCATGTTCTTCAGGGTTTGATGGAACCTCTCCAAAGCAACTTGACTTTCAGGATGGTAAGCTGATGACCTGTATTGTTTAATACCAAGCTCATGCATAAATTGTTGAAATATGCCAGACATGAAATTTGACCCTTGATCAGATTGAATAGACTTAGGAAGACCAAAAAAACAGAAAAACTTGGTAAGAGCCTTGATGATAGTCTTCGCCTAGATATTACGTAGTGGAATTGCCTCAGGAAACTGGGAGGAAGCACACATGATAGTCAGTAAGTACTCACACCCAGACCTAGTCTTCGGCAATGGTCCAACACAGTCAATGATGATCCGACTGAAAGGTTCTTCAAAAGCGGGAATGGGCTTAAGTAGAGCCTTTGGAATAATCTGGTTCGGCTTCCCAACCATTTGGCAAGTATGACAGGACTTGCAGTACTCCTGTACATCAGACCTCATGGAAGGCCAGAAGAAGTGATTCCTGACATGTCGAAGGGTCTTCTTGATGCTCAAATGACCTGACATAGGATTGTCATGGGCTAGACTAAGAGTTTCTTGACGATAAGGCTTTAGAAGAACTATTTGATGGGTGATCATCCACTCTTCATCTGCAGAAACATCAGGTGGACGCCACTTTCTCATAAGTACACCATTTTTGTAGTAAAAACAGACAGGAACTTGAGTAGCCTCTTGTTCACTTGGTGTCTGTGGAAGAAGATGCGCAAGATCACAAGCTTGTTGTAGCTCCTTAATAAGTTGTTTTTGAGAAAAAATGTCATTAGAATGACCTGACAAGGACAAGTCTGAAGATTTCCCTGACATCTCAGGACTGGAAGGTTCCTGATGAAAAGACTGCCCAATGAAGGTGCCAGCAAAGTTAAAGTCCAGGTCAGCATCATCTTGAATAGCCTTTTTGGCCATAGAACGAGTAACTGCACATGAAGGATAGAGGTTTGGAATTCCCTCCTCTATAGAGTCAGATTCTTGATCAATCAAGGGAGTGTCAGTTACAACAGAGTAGAGCACAACCTTATACCACAGCAAGATCATTACCTGGAAGCAAATGAACACCTTTGAAAGGAAGAGAAGACCTAACACCAACAGTAACAGGCCCAGAGACCAAGTCTGGTTTGAGATGAACATTATGGAGAGGTACGCTTGTAAAACCACATTCTACTCCATGAATAAGGACATTAGCCTGAGTAGACGATTTGTCCGAAAAAGGCAGAATATCTGCAAGAATAAGAGATTGGGAAGACCCAGTATCCCTTAGAATTCGAACGGGAGCAGATGAGGAAAAATCATGTGAAAGTGAGACAAAACCACCGGTGATGAATGGCTCAAAACCCTCCATAACAGAACCAGACACAGAAGGTAGAAGATCAGGCAAACTGACCTTTGATACAAGAGATTCTCTCTTTGTCAAAGCAGTTGGCTTGGTTTCTTCTCGTTGTTGTTTTTTCTTTAGAGCATAACACACAGAAATAAGGTGACCTTGCTTTCAAGGTGACCTCTCAGAAGTGGCCTTAGAATCATTAGAAGAAGTCTTGGACTGAGACTTGTTTTGAAATTTAGAAAAAGTAGATTTTTGGACAAAAGAAGACTATGAGTCAATGCATAACTATCAGCCAGGGTGGAAACATCTTGCAAAGTAATGGCTTGTTTCTCCTCAAGGAAAGTTTTGATACCAGTATGGATACACCTTTTGAATTTCTCAACCAAAATAAGTTGCCTCATTCTCTCAAAATCTTTCTCAACGTTCATGAAATTACACCACTGATCAAACAACTGTTCCTTCAATCTGCCAAATTCAACATGAGTTTGACTGGCTTCCTTGCAAGAATTCCTAAATTTTTGCCTGTAAGCCTCGGGGACCAATTCATATCCCTTCAGAATGGCAGATTTGACAAAATCATAATCAGCACACTGTTGGACAGATAATTGGTTATAGATATTTTTTGCTTTACCAGTAAGAACACTTTGTAACATCATTGTACAATGCTCTTTCGGCCATTTCAAATTTTCAGCAATTTTTTCAAAATGGGCAAAGTATTGGTCAACATCATTTTCTAAGAAAGGAGGAACAAGTCTGATGTGTTTAACCGCATCCAAATGATCAGAAAGTCCAAAAGATTTTGAAACAGTACCTGCTTCTATTTTCTTCATTTCGAATTTGTACTGCATCCCTTTCTTCCAGTTCTTTCTCAATCTCCAACCTTCTTTCTTCCTTCTCCGTCCTTCTTTCCCCCAGTTCTCTTTCCTTCTCCCTCTCCAACCTTCTTTTTTCCATGTCTTTTAGCTGAAATTCAAGTCTTTGCAGCTCTGCTGCAGGCACCTCCACATTTTTAATCAATTCTGTTGCTTCTTCCCCAAAGAAATCTTCATCGATGAAATGCTGCACCAAAATGTTGAATATTTCTTGTTTTTTCATTGATGACTTCACATCAGATAATCCAAGGGTTGAGGCTATTTGCAGCAAGCCCTTCTTCTTTGGCAGCACAATTGATTCCTGGGTTGGAGTTTGCAAAAAACTTTCCACATCAAAAGTCATGATTGCTGGTTTTTTAACTCGTCACAAGATTTAAAATAATAATCTTTGGTGAATCCAATCGTATATCCAATGAATGATTTATCTCGGTGGAACCTCCAATTTGTCATGACTTGAAAAAAATCACAACAAAGGAATCCTACAATGACAACTAAAACAAATCTATTCTTCAAAAAAAAAGTTCTACAAAAACAAGTAGATCAGAGAGATCTAATAGCTGCGACCTGGCCTAGCATCCGTCCCCTGGCCTAGTGTCCATGACTGGTGGTTTCTTGTACAAGTGTGACCTCAAAATTGGCAAATGACCTCGAAAATCAATAGGGAACCCTTCCTATGTACCAAGAAGCTTGTTGTAAGATTTAATAGCCATCCATCAAGTTAAACTCGAGTTACGGTGTGAAAACTGTGAAATCGGGGCAAAATCGACACTTTTTTGACCGGTGTGACCTTGGGATTCAACAGATGACCTTGAAAATATATAGGGAACCCCTCCTGTATACCAAGAAGCTTGATCTAAGATTTCATAGCCATTCATTGAATTAAACTTGAGTTACGGTGCGAAAACAGTCAAATCGGGCAAAATTGACACTTTTTTTACCTCTGTGACCTTGTGATTTGACAGATGACCTTGAAAAACAGTAGGGAACACCTCCACTATGCCTAGAAGCTATTTCCAAAATTTCATAGCGATCCATGAATTCTAACTGAAGTTACAGCGCGAAATCCCGCAAACAAGGTCGTGACCTCTGTGAACTTGACCTTTGACCTTTGACCTTGTGCATGGACATCACTTTGGTGAAGGTCAATAAATCCTGAAAATTTCATGATGATACGATGACAGGAACATGGTGAAAAAGGTGTCACAGACGGACGGTCAGACGAACGGACAGACAGACAGAAGCATTCATAGAGCTGGTTGGTCGCTGCTAAAAAATCCACTATTAAATCCTCTAATAACACTCTAATGCCACTAATTAACTCTGTTGCCAAAACAAAACCCTGCTTCTACTCTGCTCTGCTCTGCTTAAAATCAGCATTTATATAGACTAGCTACATTCTGGAAAGATCCACAGGATTCCTGGGTAATCCCGCCCCCTCCAGGCCGGAAGGTGCCAGAAGCTTCTAGAAAGCACTCGTCTATTACTCAGATTATGTTTTGCTAGACACGCCATCAGATGGGGCCAAATGAACAAAATAAATAGCTGACCAGCAAGGCAGCAAAAAAAGCATGTAACAAATCTCCATTTACAAATTATATACAATGCTGTACATAAAATACGCATACATAACAAAACATATTTGAACAGATCCAGCCCAGACCTCCTCCGCAAATGGTTTGAGTGATCAGATCTCAGTGCATCTCAGAGCCCATTTACTCTTCTATTTAGTGCTGACCACTCATGATCCGATCGCCCAAAACGCATGTTAAAGCCAAGTGTGATCGGGGCCTAAGTTACAGAACTGAATAGATTACAAACAGGTGAATTTTTTTTTTGTATGTATTTACCAGTGGAGTGGCTGAAGGGCAACACGTTCTATGAAGAAAAAATGCACCGTATTGTTTTCAAACAAGAGTAATTGTGTATTATTTTAAATATACAGTATTAGGAAGCTAATTTACTCCAAAGCCTGATACAACGTTAGTTACATCAAACGTTAAACAAGAACAACCTTGATATGAGCATGTGTGCCATGGCTCTGGTGAGGTCTCTCAATTCTAGCGAAGGAAAATTTTGATATGCTATCATATGCTAGAACATTCTATTCTGATGGACTTTAAAAACTTCTGACTAGACAGAAATAGTATAGTTGGTTGAGGGGGAACTTAAAGTAGATGATTACATAATTGATATGCAGTTGTCTTTGAGTTAGGGGACACAGTGTGTGAGGTCATGACCTTGAGGAATTAGTGATGTAACCTTGTCCGGCTTCACTGATCACAACTGCAATGCAGTCAAATGCCTTTAAACTATCCTTGAGGTCATAAAGGCCAGAACCCAAGAGCATTTGTTCAAAGACACTACATGCGCCATGCCTCGCCTTTCCAGACGCCAACATGTTCAAGCCATTGGGCTGTGGATGGCTGGAAAATCCCAAAATCGCATCGCCCAGCGTTTTGGGCTAAGCCAACCCACAATCTCTAACCTTGTGGCTCGTTACCAGGAGACTGGAAGCACTAATGATCAACCCCGACCTGGTTAGCCCAGGGTCACAACCCCAGCCCAGGACAATCAGATCCGCCTCGTCCACAGGAGAGAGTGGTTTTGAACCTGCACCAGGACGGCTCAGGAGACCCTAGGAATCCATAGACATAGGATCAGCAGAAGAACAATGAGTGGCCGACTTGCAGAGCGAGTGATCAGAGCCCACAGGGCATGGGTTCGAATGCAGCTTGATGCACGGCGCAGGGCTACCAGGCTTCGCTGGGCTGAAGAATATGGCCAGAGATGAGTCCCGATACTGGAGGAATGTTGTCTTCAGCGATGAGTCCAGATTTTGTCTGTACCGACATGATGGAAAACAGAGGGTCTACATACGACGTGGTGAGAGATATGCGGCTCCCTGCATTGCTGAGACAGATCGCTTTGAAGGAGGCTCGGTGATGGTCTGGGGTGCCATTCAGTGCAGCCGGAGGTCCGATCTAGTCATAATCAATGGAAATACAAAACCCAAAACCAGTGAAGTTGGCACGTTATGTAAATCTTAGATAAAAACCGAATACAATGATTTGCAAATATTTTCAACTTATATTCAATTGAATACACTACAAAGACAAGATGTTTTTTTGCTAATAATAATTAACTTAGAATTTAAAGGCAGCAACACCATTGCAAAAAAGTTGGCACAGGGGCCTTTTTACCACTGTGTTACATCACCTTTTCTTTTAATGACACTCAGTAAACGTTTGGGAACTGAGGAGACCAATTTTTGAAGCTTTTCAGGTGGAACTCTTTCGCATTCTTGCTTGATATACATCTTAAGTTGTTCAACAGTCCAGGGTCTCCGTTGTCGTATTTTACGCTTCATAATGCGCCACACATTTTCAATGGGAGGCAGATCTGGACTACAGGCAGGCCAGTCTAGTACCCGCACTCTTTTACTATGGAGCCATGCTGTTGTAACACGTGCAGAATGTGGCTTGGCATTGTCTTACTGAAATAAGCAGAGGCGTCCATGAAAAAGAAGTTGCCTGGATGGCAACATATGTAGCTCCAAAACCTGCATGTACCTTTCAGCGTTAATGGTGCCTTCACATAAGCGTAAGTTGCCCATGCTTTGGGCACTAATACACCCCCATACCATCACAGATGCTGGCTTTTGAACTTTGCGCCTATAACAGTCCGGATGGTTCTTTTCCTCTTTGGTCCGGAGGACACGACGTCCACAGTTTCCAAAACAATGTGAAATGTGGACTTATCAGACCTCAGAACACTTTTCCACTTTGCATCAGTCCATCTTAGATGAGCTTGGGCCCAGCGAAGCCGGCGGCGTTTCTGGGTGCTGTTGATAAATGGCTTTCGCTTTGCATTTTAGAGTTTTAACTTGCACTTGCAGATGTAGCAACGAACTGTAGTTACTGACAGTGGTTTTCTGAAGTGTTCCTGAGCCAATGTGATGTCCTTTACACACTGATGTCGGTCTTTCATGCAGTACCGCCTGAGGGATCGAAGGTCACGGTCATTCAATGTTGGTTTTCGGCCTTGTTGCTTACATGCAGTGATTTCTCCAGATTCTCTGAACCTTTTGACGATATTACGGACTGTAGATGATGAAATCCCTAAATTTCTTGCAATAGCTCGTTGAGGAATGTTGTTATCAAACTGTTCAACAATCAGCTCACGCATTTGTTCACTAAGTGGTGACCCTCGCCCCATCCTTGTTTGTGAATGACTGAGCATTTCAGGGAAGCTGCTTTTATACCCAATCATGGCACCCACCTGTTCCCAATTAGCCTGTTCACCTGTGGGATGTTCCAGATGTAGCCCAGTGGGAAAATCCTCTTAAATTAAATATTCCCTTGATGGCGCTGTGAGGATGGTAGCCCACTTGTTGTGGTATGGTTCGGTATTTGATACATGTTACATAGAAGAAGAAGGGGGACGCAGCATAGCAGGTGCAGATCGAACATGGAGGTGAAACATTGAGCGTGTGTGGAGTGCACAGCTCTTAATCAATTTAGCCATTTGGGCCATAACGGGTAAATCATACTGTTCCCCCTAGCAAGACTACGACATCTTGAGTTAGATGAGTCTAAGACGGGAGTTAGATGGCCGATTTTGATGCGTGATTAGCAGCTGATTGAAGGTGAATGTCGCCGTACTACGCAGAGGCTAATACATGTGCTTCACGGTAGCAAGTCCTGAAAGTTCTGCAAAGGACCAAATGTCCCCAAACGCGTGAGTTTTATATTTCGCTTAATATTACCGCAATGTTATGTCCATCGACTTCATTTAACTTGATATGTCTAAAGTCAAATATTTCTGTCTTGAATATGGAGGGGAGAATAAACTCCGCGTGTAAGCGTTCGTGTTCCACATGTTGGATGAGCCTGATGTAAGTGTTTTTGATACAACTTTATTCCTGGGATAAAATGTGTTTGCTATGCATGGTGTGAAACGAGACCAGTAAAAAATAATCGGGTAATGTTCTGTTTTACAGATTTGCTTGATCAACTATCACTGTTTATGCACTTTACCTTGTTTTACTATGTATTAGTTTACTGTGATGTCTATTAGACCGTCGTCGGAATCGGGCTGTATACTTAAGTGACGGATTTTTGGTCTTGAAAATGCCATGTGGTATGTGCTCTGTAGAAATTCATGGCGAAGCCTAGCGTAGCTACTGAGCTTAAGGGTATTGCGCACTGTTTTGTGCCACGCTATTGCTAGTTCTGGTTTTAAGACCGTGAAAAGTGTATGCTGATGTCCGGAAACGGTGTGGTTTAGCCGACGCCATTTTATTTTGTTAGAGTAATTCGGTCTCCATGTATAGTGAGAAGCTAAAAGTGTACGCACCACCAAACTATCATTAACGCTGCTCTCTCACTTGAGCAGTCCAGCATTAAAGATCCCTTTGTTGAATCGCGTTGTCCTGCTGCATCATTTACTGGGCCACACAAATAAGTGTTTGATGAGCATTCCTTAACTCTCTGTCTTTTTTGCCACTTGTGCCAGCTTTTTTGAAACATGTTGCAGGCATCAAATTCCAAATGAGCTAATATTTGCAAAAAATTACAAAGTTTACCTGTTTGAAAATTAAGTAACTTGTCTTTGCAGTGTATTCAATTGAATATAGGTTGAAAAGGATTTGCAAATCATTGTATTCTGTTTTTATTTTTGATTTACACAACGTGCCAACTTCACTGGTTTTGGGTTTTGTATTAATGCAGCCCACTACGGTGACCTTGTCATCAGACCGCACGTCGTACCTTACATCACAGACCACACTGAGGTCACGTTCATGCAAGACAACGCACGACCTCACTCAGTACATGTGACCCAGCAGCTCCTGGCCCAGAATGGTGTGCGAGTCATGGAATGGCCACCTTTCAGCCCTGACATGAAGTGCATTGAGCATGTGTGGGACCTGTTGGATCGGTGGGTACGGCGACGCACTCCAGCGCCCAGGACGAGGTCAGAGCACCTAGAAGCCCTTCTCCAGGAGTGGCAGCCCATTCCCCAGCAACAGCTCAACAGAATGATGCTGTTCATGCCGACAAGCGATGGCTTTGTTGCAGGCACGTGGCGGTCACACTCGGCACTGAGATTGGAGTTGATCTTTGTTGTTGATTTTGTTTTTAAACTTGTCATTGTTGATTCTTTTTTCATTCTTTTTTTGTTAATGTTAACTGACATTTTGCTGACGTTGTTGTGATGGGTAAAGGCAATAAATGGTTACAAATTTGAACCTGAGTTTGGCTACAATTCTGGTTATAAGTTTTTAAAGTCCAGTAGTGCAGATTATTCTGTGTTTTGAGATTGAGGAGGGATTTTTCCTCCTATTTCAGTGTGACAATTTCCCCCATGTAGAGACTATGAGATGAGTAAAGTCCGGATGACAGATGAATGCTCGAAATGCCTCATGAGTGAGTGTCCTTCCACTCCATAACTTCACACCCTTTGGTATCTTTCTACTCCATAACTTCACACCCTTTGGTGTCCTTCTACTCCATAACTTCACACCCTTCGGTGCCCTTCTACCCCATAACTTCACACCCTTCGGTGTTCTTCTACTCCATAACTGCACTCCCTTCGGTGTCCTTCTACTCCATAACTTCACATCCTTTGGTGTCCTTCTACTCCATAACTTCACACCCTTCGGTGTCCTTCTACTCCATAACTTCACACCCTTCGGTGTCCTTCTACTCCATAACTTCACACCCTTCGGTGTCCTTCAACTCCATATTTTCACACCTTTCAGTGTCCTTCTACTTCATAACTTCATACCCTTCGGTGTCCTTCTACTCCATAACTTCACACCCTTTGGTGTCCTTCTATTCCATAACTTCACACCCTTCGGTGTCCTTCAACTCCATATTTTCACACCTTTCAGTGTCCTTCTACTTCATAACTTCATACCCTTCGGTGTCCTTCTACTCCATAACTTCACACCCTTTGGTGTCCTTCTATTCTATAACTTCACACCCTTCGGTGTCCTTCTACTCCATAACTACGCACCCTTAGGAAAGAGTGAGGGATGGAGAGAGAAAAGAAGAGTGAAAGATACGTGTTTAAATTTGCAGAATAATACAGGTTTGACTGCCTTGTGCGTTTTTATTTTGTATTTTATGCCACAACATGCACTGCAGGTACATGCTACGCTCAGTCATATGGCTTTATTGAGTTATTGTAGCCTATATCTAAGAGTATTTTTTCTTCAATGCAGGAATACTGCGGTATCTTCTTATGTAAGACAAGAGTCAAAGGAATGAGTTGTGAGTCAAATTGAAACTGTTTAGCTACACGTGATCTTTTTATAGTTTATAAATACATTAATAAAGAACACATTTAGGTTTGATCCTTCTGCAAGAGAAGGCTCAGAGCTTTCTGGAGCACGCTCTGTGCAGAGACGCAGTCCTACCATTTTCTGCATTAATACGCATTAATGAAGAATTAATAATTTATGTTTTATGCCCCTTTATCATTTATAAGGGGAGGGTTAGGAGTGGCTCGAAGGAGTCTTCTTTAGGACTGACACTGAAAAACAACATTAGGAAATAAGGTGGTAATGTTTTATTAATGTATGAATTAATGGTCAATTAACTGGACCTTAAAATAAACTGCAACATACAATTTATCTGAATTTCCCTTCTTGTGTTAATGGAACTGGGAGGATAATTAAAGGGCATGCAAACATTTCCCAGGTACTGCAGCAGTTGTTTTTAAAAGATAAAAACGTTCACACAAAAACACACAAGCATGCTCGCGCACACAAACACACACACACACACACATGCAGATTTACTGAGTGCTGAATGGATTGGAGTTGTAATAGAATCTGTCATTGATGGGAAAAACATATGCAACTGATGGGAATAAGTAGCGACAGGATGGCAGCAGCTGAGTTGGAGAGATTTCCACAGCAGTTGGGGGGGTGTGTTTACTCAATGTTTTTCAAATATTTGCAGTTAGCAGCAGATTGCTAGGGCACATTTCTGCCACATCCTTGCGCTGCTCTGGTAAGGAGCGCGCCGTGAGATGCTGGGCGGTAATATCATGATGTCTGCATTTCAGCAGATTCCGCCGTCGCGGTTCTGAGAGACATTTGCATTTCGGTACGACAACATGACGCAACCCAGTGCACCCGGGAGGCCACAGGCCCAAGCATGGCAGAATTTAGTGGACACATCTGGCTGGCTGGATGGGACAGAGGAAGGTGCACAGTCAGGTGCAGAAGTTCTCATCTCCCGCTGCACAGTCGGGTGCACCAGACAAGCCTCTGTACACGGCTGCCAAATTATATTTCTACATAATCGAGCAGAAACTGCCTCAGGCATATGACTCCTACCAATTATGATTCCACACTGCAGAGACTTTAAGAATGAATGAATGAATGAATGAAGCGTAGAGCATAGTACTGCTGCCTCACTGCAAAAAGGTTACAGGTTTGAATCCTGAGCCTCTCCTGTGTGGAGTCTGCATGTGCACCCCCTGTTGGTGTGGCTGCTTAGCTTTCCTCCCACAGTCCAAAGACATGCATGCCTGAGTAACTGCAGACTCCAAAATGCCCAGAGGTATGAGTGTGAGTGAGGTGTGTGTGTGTTGGGACGGGACGGGCTCAGCATCGTAAGGAGTGCATGGGGGATGGTTGAGCTGAGTATGAGTTTGTTTTAATGCATAATTTAATGCCTCTCTAAGTAGGGCTGTACCTAATGGGCCACAGTATTCATACTTTAGCCGCAGACTATAGAAGCAGCATGAGAAGACCTAGCCAGGCAGAAATAAGGATGGATGTGTGTTATGATCAAGGCCAGGAATTGAGCACAGAGGCAGAGTACAATCCAATAGTAAGGTTAATTTATCGATGGTAGAGAGATCCTCTGGGTTAGTTGGTTCCTAAGTCGGCTTTGAAAAGACAATGGGTTTCGACTGACAGTCATCTGCAGAGTCAAAAGGCAAGAACATCATTAGGTGTGTTTATCTGGTAGCAAACATGCCTGATGGGTAATTGTAAATTGGGTTGGAGTGATTGGTAATTGTTAAAAAAAAAAAAAGATCACGTGTGAAGTGATTGGAAATTGGTGCCCCGGTTAATTCTTGTTGTAGGGTCGAATAAATGTCTATAGGGAGCAGGAAGTTGTTGGGATCGATTGAGAGGGTTCTGTTCTAAATTTGTGTACCAGCTTTCTAGCGTGAGTCGTTGTTGCCAATTAGTGCTGAAATCAATACGTTGTGCAGAGTCCCAGTCAATATGTGTTTAGTTATTCGGTGGTGTTCAGCAATGCTGTTGTTAATGTCTCCAATTAAAGTGGCCTGTTTGTGTTCGTTAAGTCTTGTGTTAAGGTTGCGTCCTGTTTCACTAATATAAGCAGCAGAGCAGTCATCGCAGTTAACTTCAGAGAAGTTAAGAACATGCTACGTCATTTACACAGCTTGTATGCAACTGAGATACTCATGCCACATATCGTCGGAAAGCTAAGATTCTTGAGATTCGAATGATGCCAATTCATTGTTATGCCATATTATGCCATTTCAAAGCATAATCATCCCAGCAGCTTTAATCAACGCCTATGTCAGACCACAAACAAACAAACAAACAGTTACAAAACTGATGTAACTCACCAATGAAGCCCCCTTGTACTCCCCCTGTCCAACATATCCCCTCAAACATGGTCTTGTTACATCCACAAAGTTCCAGTTAATCCAACCAAGTAAAGTTTTTTAGTCCAAAACACACTATTATATCGGTAAATATCCATGAACAGCTGCTGCATCGTTTGAAATGAGTGCCGATTGAACGGCCAACCCTGCCGTGCGCTGGTTGACACAGGAGCCACCATCTCTCTTGTCCGGCTGACGACGCTCTCCAACGCCACCTGGGAACCAACCGTGACCAGGCTGCAATCTGTGACTGACCAGAGGATGGGCATGAAGGGCAGGAAAACAGTGCATGGCTGTGGATAGCCACCTGGCCGAACAGGAGTTCTGGCTAGCGGATATTGGGGAAGCATGTATCATAGGCCTAGACTTGTTAGCATCATGGGGAGCTACAGTTGATATAGCACAGGCTACACTCTCCATCGGCCAAACCACAGTTCCATTGCACCGAGCTGCAAAAAGAAAGCGGGCGGCGAGAAGAGCTCGCCGGGCCTACACAGCCAACACACGGCCCCTTGCTGACCTGCTAGCTAGCCCACCAGCGCCCATGCAGCACGCTAGCCGGCCCCCTATCCAGCGTGCCGGCCCGGGGAGCAGCCCCACTACCGTCCGCCTGTCTCCTTCTTCATGCCCTGCCTCCCCCTCAGCCGAGACGGCTGAGGCCATTCGCGAGCTGTGGCTACGCAGCTGCAGTGGACTCGCCCCTCCTCAGTGCCAGCAACTGTACTGCTTGTTGACTGATAACGCTGACCTTTTCGCAGTGCGCGATGAGGAATGCACGCAGAAAGATTTGGTGCAGCACACCATTGACACTGGTGATGCCGCACCCATTCTCTTGCGCCCCCATCGGTTATCATTGTCCAAGCGGCTGGTAGCGGAGGAGAAGGTGAGAGAGATGGCTGCAGCTGGTGTCATAGAGCCCTCAGACAGCCTGTGGGCGGCACCTGCTGTACTGGTGCGTAAAAAAAAGGAGAGTGGCGGTTTTGTGTTGACTATCGGCAACTTAATGCCGTTACCCGTAAAGACACCGATCCTCTACCACGCATCGACGAAGCACTAGACCACATCGCGGGGTCCAGTTGGTTCAGCTCGCTGGACCTCCGCAGTGGATACTGGCAAGTGAGGCTAGCTCCTAGTGCTAAAGCTAAGACCGCCTTCACCATAGGGGGGGGATTGTGGCATTTTCGGGTAATGCTGTTCGGCCTTTGCAACGCTCCAGCGACCTTTGAACAGCTCATGGAAAGAGTGCTGTCGACCGTCCCTCGAAGTCGCTGTGTCGTGTACCTAGATGACCTCTTGGTGTACACCAGCAACTTTGAGCAAACCCTCAAGAATCTAAGTGAGGTGTTTACTGCAATTCGACTGGCTGGGCTACGGTTGAATCCCCGGAAGTGCCAGCTTCTCCGGGGGGAGACGGCCTTCCTGGGGCACCTCGTAAGCGAGAGAGGGGTGGCGACCGACTCGGTTAAGGTAACTGCAGTGTCAGAGTGGCCGACATTGGCGGACGTGGGCGAGCTGCGTAGCTTCCTGGGGCTGGCTAGCTACTATCGGCGCTACGTGCGGGACTTCGCCTCCATAGCTAGCCCTCTCCACTGCCTCACTGACAAGCACCAGGCCTTTAACTGGACCGACGAGTGTGCGGCAGCCTTCGCACAGCTCAAGACAGCCCTCACTCAGGCCCCAGTGCTGGCGTACCCTGATGTCTGCCGGCCCTTCATCGTGGACACTGACGCTAGCAATACAGGCGTGGGGGCGGTGCTATTGCAGGTGGACGGTGAGGGGGAGCGTGTAATCGCCTACTACAGTCGTGCTCTGAGCCGAGCTGAAAAGAACTACTGCGTCACACGCCAAGAGCTGCTGGCCGTCATCCTAGCCATCCGTCACTTCCACCCCTACCTCCAGGGCACCTCCTTCCGCCTGCGCACTGATCACGCCTGACTCACGTGGCTCCTGTGGTTCAAGAACCCGGAAGGGCAAGTAGCACGGTGGTTAGAGACATTACAAGAGTACAACTTTACAATTGAGCACCGTGCGGGCCGTCTACATGAAAATTCTGATGCCCTTTCACGGTGCCCATGCGCCGAACTGAACTGTAAGCCATGTCAGAGAATGGAGGAATGGGACCAAGCTGAACCACAGGTGGTGGAGGTGCGGGGACTAGAGGAGGTGGAAGGGTGGCTGCCGTGGGAAAATCAGCAGCTGCGGGAGGCGCAAGAGGCTGATGCTATTCTGCTACAGGTGAGGGGCTGGCTGGAGGCTGGCGCATTTCCGACCTGGCTGGAGGTCTCAGCTGGGGGGCTGGAGCTTAAGGCATACTGGGGGCAACGAGGGAGCCTGGAGCTGTGAGACGGGCTGGCAGATCAGCGGTGGCGGGCTCCTGGCCGGGGCAACGACCTGCTGCGTCTACTAGTGCCTCACTCATTACGCTCGCAAATCCTTGGACTGGTGCACGGCTCGGTGGGGGCGGGCCACTTTGGGGTCAACAAGACCGTGCATCGTCTCCGGCAGCATTTCTATAGGCCGAGCTGCTGCCGAGACGTTGAGCTTCACGTTCACTGCTGCGATACCTGCATGGCCCACAAGGGTCCAAGAGACTTCACACGCCCCGCTGCAGCGCTACGTCGTGGGGGTGCCCATGGAGAGAGTGGGTGTCGATGTCCTGGGGCCATTCCCCACCACTGAGTCTGGCAACCGGTACGTCCTAGTGGCGATGGATTACTTCACCAAGTGGCCCGACGCGTACGCTATTCCTGACCAGAGCAATGAGACAGTGGCCAGCCGCCTGGTGGAGGAAATGTTCGTCTGGTTCGGACTCCCAGGGGAGCTGCACAGTGACCAGGGGCGGAACTTCAAAGCCAAGGTAATGGCTGCTGTCTGCAAACGCCTGGGCATTGTGAAAACTTGCACCACTCCCCTTCACCCTCAGAGTGACGGATTAGTAGAGTGCTTCAACCGGACACTCGCCACCCAACTAGCAACTCTAGCTAGCCAATAGCAACGGGACTGGGACCAGCATCTACCACTGGTGCTGTGGGCGTATCGCTCAGCCATGCAGGGATCCAGCCTCTGCACTCCTGCCGCACTGATGCTAGGGCGCGAGCTCCGAACACCCGTCAACCTAGTGTTTGCCCCCCCCCCCAACTGAGGAGGAGCCCCGGATAGGAGAGGCTACCTATTACCACCAGCTCCTCGAACGCATGCGAGTGGCACACTCGCTCAGGAAGGCTCAGGAAACTGCTGGCCTTCGCCAAAAACGGCCCACGACAACCGTTGCCGCGGGCGAGCTTTTGCTTCAGGGAGTTAGGTCTGGGTCTACTGCCCGAAACGCCAGAAAGGCCTATCTCCCAAACTACAACCACACTGGTGCGGCCCTGCAGAAGTGCTCCACAGACTGGGAGAAGTGACCTACAGTGTGCGAATGCCTGATGCCGGGCGGGTCACCAAGACGGGCTGGCCCAACCAGCCTCAGGCTGCCAGGCCCCCGCCCCCAGTGCCGTGACACAGCAGCCTGGGCCTAACAGCAGGCCTGTCCGTCAGCAACAGACACCAGGAAATTTTGGGTACTTCGTTGGGGTAATGTTTTCTTTATTTTTATTGTTGATGTTTTGTTGCTTGGGAGGGTTGTTTGTTGTGGGGTCGTCGGGGACAGTGACCCCTTAGGTGGGGGCAATGTGGCGATCCTGCCCCAGTTTGTGTTTGCCTGTGAAAGTTAAACTTAAAAAAACAGCGGAGTATCGCTATTGGCTGCACCTGCGGAGGGAGAAATAGCCAATCAGGTCCGGGGTGGGGGGTATAAGAGGGCTGAGTTGCCAGCATGAGTAAATGTGAGTTGTTGTAAATGTTGTGTGTTGTTGGAATAATGAGCTAGTCGGTACGAGACGAAGAAACGGCCCTTTTAAGAGCCGAACAGCAAATAAAGCGAAGCCCGCCCCCGGCGATGCGAGAACCGCTATTCCTGCCTCAGTCTCAGTCCTTCAGTAGTGAGACCGCTACATTATTATTATTATTATTATTACATCACATTATGTATTTGCATCTGTCACGGAAGATGGAAGGATGTCGTGTTTTCACCGGAGTTGGTGATTCGGTTTGTCTGTAATTCTGTGTAAAGGATTATGGAAAAAGGATATTATAATATTATGCTGATATTATGATGATTATATCATTAACATATTAGGCATTATTACCTCCGTCACCGAAGGTGGAAGGAAGTTATTTTTTCGCCGGCGTAGGTTGTTGTGGGAATTTTAATTTTCATATCTGTAAGAAATCAGAGTGAGATAAAGTAAGTAAATAGGATCCATTTTACTATGTGCCACATAGGGTCTTTGTTACAGGCAAGAACAAAGACAAAGGAATCTCTCCTTTGCTTTGGATATATGTAAAAGCACAAAGACAGAATCTCCTCCCCTTGGGGTTTATATGCACAAATTTGAGTTTATGCCTCAGTAACCTTTTAATTTTTTTAATTTTTAATTTATCATGTATTGTAAATGGTTTGCTATGGAAAGGTTATTTGTTTACATTTCATATAAAAAACATTTTTTACATAACAGCACTCGTTTTGACTTTTATATGCATGAATTTGAGTTTATGCTTCAGTAACTTATTTTTTTTTTATTTATCATATATTGTGAATATTTTGCTGTTGTGAGTTTGCTGCGTAAAGGTTATTTGTTTGTTAAAATTTCATATAAAAAAGCATTTTTTTACATAACGGCACTCGTTTTGACTCTTATGTGCACAAATTTGAGTTTATGCTTCAGTAACTTATTTTTTTTTATTTATCATATATTGTAAATATTTTGCTGTTGTGAGTTTGCTGCGAAAAGGTTATTTGTTTGTTTACATTTCACATAAAAAAGCATTTTTTCATAACGGCACTCGTTTTGACTCTTATGTGCACAAATTTGAGTTTATGCTTCAGTAACTTTTTTTCAGCAATATTGATAGTGAATCTGGATATGGAATAGATTCCTCTAAGTGTCACCTTTCATTAGAACCCAACATTATGACTGTACGTTGAAGCGTTCAAGAGTTATGCCCTTTTATCCTAGGTATGTGACCATGGTTATCCAAGGGTCCTTTTGGGGTCTCCAAATGGCCATTTTTGGAAACGCCTAGACATGGCCTTAGAAAAACATGTGTAAAATGCTCATTTTCTGTAGGATTGTTATCAAATTTGAGCTGGAACTAAGTTAGGCTTCATGCTGTGGTCCCATTGTGTTTTTCAGCTAATAAGTCCCAGCTGCTCTCATCTACAGGCATCTGTTTGCAAAAAAAATTTTGGCGAGAGTAAAAACCTTCTACTTCAGTGTGTTCCAGCTTGGATTACTCAATGACTTCAGAGTGTTTCCTTTCAAACGAGACCATAACCATCCATATAGTCCAAACGGTTCAAGAACAGCGTTCAATTTACTTTGGATACGCTTTTGATAGGCATTTTAGGCAAATTTTCCCGGAGTTTTAAGGGGTTAAAGCTGAAGACGTTCTACCCTAAAATACTGACTGGTTCTAAGCATGAATAGAAAATTACAATCCAGTGACTTTCAACTCAAAGCAGGGAGTCTAAAGACACAGAGCCATTGGGAAGTAACAATGAAAGTCCCGCCCAGGAAAGAGGGCACATGCCAGATGTGAGCCAATCAAAGGAGACATTACTGCTGACAGACACGCAGGTTGCTAAATGGGAGGAGACACAGGGCTTCACACGAGGGAGTGACAGGTGTGGATGGATGTGGCTGAACCAGAGACAGTGGACAGCAGGAGAGAGGAACGTAGAGCAGAAGAGGTGGAATCGGCAGCTTGCGCCGTCTGCGAGGCGCTCTGTAATCCTCGCGCAGCGCCCGCTCGCCCGGCTTGAGTGCAGCTGATTTAGTTTTGTGTTATTGCCTTTTTGCGGGATCCGCAAGTGCGTCATTAGATAACTGCTGCTGGGGAAAAAGCAGCATTCAGGCATGTGTGACATGATAATCCTTGTGACACATTATAATAACAGCTGCACGTGACCACTTTCATCACTGCAGCAGTTCTGCTGTGGACTGTTCTTGTCAGGCTGTAATGGTGTCACTGACGTTAGCCTCGCCCCTTTGGCTTTCAGTGGCCTGAAACTGGCCTTCAAATATTGCAGATTAATATGAAAGATCATAGGAGTTTGCGCAAGTGTGTGTGTGTGTGTGTGCGTGTGTGTGCATGTGTGTGTGAGTGCATGTGTGTGTGTACGTGTGTGTGAGTGTGCGCGTGTTTGTGTGTGTGCGTGTGTGTGTGTGTGCGTGTGTGCGCGTGCGTGTGTGCGCGCGTGTGTGTGTGTGCGTGTGTGTGAGAGTGTGTGTGTGTGTGTGTGTGTGTGTGTGCGCGCGTTTGTGTGAGTGTGTGTGTTTGCGCGCGTATGTGCGCGCGCGTGTGTGTGTGAGTGTGTGTGTGTGTGCGTGTGCGCGTGTATGTGTGCCTGAGTGCGTGCGCGTGTGTGAATGTGTGTGCGCGGGCACGTGTGTGTGTGTGTGTGTGTAAGTGTGCGCGTGCACGCGCGTGTGTGTGTGTGCGCGTGTGTGTGTGTGTGGGATATTGAGTTAGCCATGACTGTCAGGCCCAGGTGTGTATGATATTAAATCACACATATTGACTTTTCTCAATCTTCCCTTCTCTGTCGCCTCTTGTTTCCCTGAGTGTCTTGAAGTAAATTAGTTTTATTGCATCTGTGTCTTTGTGTGTTTTTACTGCAGGGCCTGCTGTCCATCTGTGGCTTGGCTTTTGAGGAATTTTTTTTTTAAGGAATTCGCTATTTGCCCAGAAATTTGATTTGAAGTACATCCTTATGACACATTCATGATAAAAAAATAAAACTTTTTTCCAAACTAAAACTGCACTTCTCATACCGTTTCTTTAAACTAAGCCACAGTTTTCTCTTTGGCTCTGTTGTTGATATCGATATATTCCATTGCGCTCTGATGAATATGTTTTTATAGATTTATTTTGCCCGAATAGAAGTTGAAGAAAGAAGGGATAATGCTGGGGCTCATTGAAAACCAGGCAACATGGTTACCTCCCGCAGTTCTTTCGGCGATGCAGCGCTTTCAGCGCCTTTTGGAAAAGAGAGAAGACGAAAGAGGCGCGTGATTGAGATGGCCATGCTCCTAAGGGAGGGTAAAACGCTCTCTGAATACCGCTGTCGAGAGCCTCTTTCAATAAAATCACAGCACTTGAAAGAGTTTTGGGCTGCCTTTTTTTTTTCCCGGCTGGAGCCAAATGGATATTTTTGGAAGCTAATCCAGTCTATGCAGTGAAGTGCCCAGTGTTAATTCAACTCTCACAGAGTACATGTCAGTCCACTTTGGGCCTTTAAGAGTTGAAAACTGAGTATTTACAATGTAAATTATTTCTGTTATATTCTCTGATGGCAATGGTACGTAAACAACAAGAACTTCAAAATGTCCGTCCTTCCAGTGAAGGTCAAACATACATGAGGCACGTTGCCTGCGAATCACTGCCAGCCTCATGGTTTAAAATGGTCCCTGGATTCTTTAACTTGACTAACTGCTGTTATGAATATTATGCATTCCTGTAAATATTGGATTAAATAGCCACATGCATGAAACATACGAGAACCGCTGTTCTCATTCACCTGAAAAACAATATGAGGAAAGCCATTGGAGCAGTAACCTACAGAATTTTTTTGACAAAACACAATCTTTCCTGGATCGCTGTCTCTTTAATGTGCACTACTGCTCAAAAGTTTGGAATCACTTGTAATAATCACATTTATAAAATTGAAGTTGTCAAACATGAATCCAATCTCTGCGGGTACTTGCTGGGAGGGGCATTGCAAAATATGGAGCGGCCCACCCAATCACCGGGTCTATAATGTAAACCCCACAGCACTGTACATCCCCTGGACCTTCAGTGTCCTGACAGCGCTGAGCCCCCTGATCTGGGGAGTGTGGGGGGACTCCTGCCGATACTCTCAGTCTGAACAGCAAACCCTCGCAGTCTGTGCTGCATACAGCTCCTTTCACACAGCGGGAAACACACCCCTGTCATGAGTGTTTTTGAAAGCAGTGCAAGTATCAGACTTGGATTGATTGTGTTTTAAAAGAAAACAAATTTGAGAAGGTAAAAATAAAAAAAATTGACTTCATACAAAATGCTTTTTAGAGGATTTACAGTTGTTTTTTATTTTTATTAGCATGTTTGATAGTACTTTTATGGTACTTCATACAACTTTTTTGGACATTGTGTTCAATGAATTGCAAATGTGTTTGGCAGGTCTCAGGAGAGGTTCATGCACTGTACTTTGTAATTAGTGCACATTTCAGTCATTCTGCTATGAATGCTTACGGTTCATGTATAATGTACAACAACCATCTGTCTCGCGAATCAACTCAATCCTCACAGATGACCTGAGGACAAGAATTTGAAGAAAAAAATAGAAGAAAATCCAAGAAAATCTGCATAATAGTTCATATGTGCAAATATTTTGTCATCCAAGATGCATTTCATGATGCATCCATATAATACTGCCGGTCAAAAATTCTGGGGAGACGTCATACGCAAGAGCACCATCGAAGCAGATTTGTTTATGGTGCCTTTTGCGTAGTTTGTAAAAGGTTTTTTTCCCGATTTAAGTAGTGACAGCTTATAGAGTATGAACAAAGCATTTCACTGGCTGTGTGCAGCCAAAATATATACGAAATGTGAAATTCTGGAAAAAAAGTAAAACCTTTTGTAGGGGTGAGACATCTATATTCATCTTTCATACATCTCTAAAGAGCTCAAATGTGCTTTTTACAGCAGTGCAAACTTTTATTGCGTCTCTCGTGATAAAAAATTTGCATGCAAAAAATTTAGATTTCTGTTTTCATCTGAAATGTACTGTATAAGAAATGAAGTTCAGCTATAGTTTACTAGAGCAGCCCAGGAAATCCTCTATTTGTTTTCTTTAAGAGAATGGATAATGTTAGATAACTATGATTTACCAGAAGTCATTTTTTGGTGGACCCGAGGCATAAGAATCTTCAATGAATGACCAAAAAAGTCTATTACAATGGCTGAAATTCCCGAAACGTCTCATGAGGTTGGTTCTCTGTGCTCTTTCCCTTGTTAATTGCCTTGCTGAGTAATGTGTCAGTTGGGTGTTAGGATTGAGGAGCTGTCAATGGTCAGGACCCACATTAGAAAAAATGCACTGTAACTCAATAAAGATTCTTCACTTCAACTGACTGTTAGTGACACCCAATACTTTTCACTGGGGAGTGACATTCCCTCCCATATATTTATTTTGTTATCAATCAATTGATTACTTTTTGGGAGTTGTGGTATCTCTGGTGTACGGTTCCTTGAGACAGTATGACCTCTGTATCTGAAAAACCCAGCGAAGAGAAGTAATTAGAGCCAGAACTTTCCTCCACCCAATTATCTCATCAATTAAGCCTCTAAAACCAGGGAGGGACTTAATTACTGGACTGTCCGCGGCTGCGAGATGTTCTGACCCAACGCTGTCAACCTCACACGGAATGAAAAACCACCCGCCTTCCCTTGTAATCTCCGGAGACAAGGACATACATCTCGTCCGCGTGCTCATAATGGAAAGCCTGCCTCAGCCTTTTTCACTCCTGCTCCCCACTGCTCTGTAGGAGGCTGGGAGGAAGGCAGTCGGCTCAGTGCCCCACAAATCTCCCCTTGTTCTGGAGCGCTTGTGTCGCCTGGCGCCCAGGGTCGCTGAACTCTGTAATGAGCAAAAGAAGAGAGTGCAGAAAGAGTTTTAAAGTAATTAGCTCTTGGATTGCATGCAAACCCAGTTGGAGGGACACACACCAACACGGATACACATGCACACACAAGCACACACACCCACATGGACACACATGCACACACTCAAGCATACACACACGGCTGACTCCAAATTCCTGACTGTGTGGTACATAAGCTACAGTTCTAACTCGTTGCATTGCAGTCATGTATCCAGAGCTAATGCTCATGTGCGTTCCTAACAGCCTTAACCGTACCTGTTCATTATAATTAAATGAGAAACCGCAGAGTGGGCTCCATGTCACCTGAAATACTCTCACTGACTGCTGAAGCGTGGCCGAAAGTATATTGACATTACTGGATCTTCCCAAAGCTCTGGATTGCCCTCTTGGTTCCAGTGAGGAAGTATATTAGTGCTACAGCAGATAAAGACGTAGCGGATTAGTATGTTCTTCCAGCGGTTTGGGGAACGCCCTTTATCCTTTCAGTACTACAACCTCTGAACCACAGAACAAAGTCCACGCATGGTTTGTGAAGATTAATGTAAATGAACTTAGAACTTGACTGAGTCCAGACCTAAAACACTGTACACCAGTGACTTAGTGGCGCTGGGGGAACTGGGATCCTACAGCAGCCCCCCCACATCACAGCCTGATCCTACAGCAGCCCCCCCAGCATCACAGCTGGATTTCATTACTGAATTTTAAGAGGGACAGGGGGAAACTCCTCCCCCACTAATATTCAAAGAAGAGCTGTTAGTGTGACGGTGCATTCAGGAGCCACAAGTGAGAGAGGGAAATTCAAAAACCGTATACCTTTATCAAATGCCTGGTCAAGACCAGTAGACCCAAGAATTGCCAAGCCACAAAAACTAACTCCAAAAACAAATTCGACAAGACAGGTCGGGGTCAGAACCAGATAACAGAGGTGCGACGGTACATAGACGGAAGGCAAAAAGTCGTAGTCGAAATCCAAAGCAGTGGGTCATACACAGGACATCCAACACAGGGAGTCTGCTCAAAGGAATATTGATCAAAGTTCTGACAAAGAACAGCAAATAGACAGAAGGGAAGTCACATGCTATGCAGGGAACAGGTGAATGGGATGAGAACTAATGACAAAGGAAGGCACACATGGAGTATTCCTAAACCACAACAATTAGCAAAAGCCAAGACACGGACGGGATTCATGCAGACATCCTATGACAGTTAAACAGCTCCGATCAGGGAGTTCAAAGTGCACAGACAAAGAGTACAGGAAAGTAATTAAGCACATGTGAGAGATTCTCGCGGAAACGCAGAGACAGAGACAGGGAAAGCAAAGCATGAGGCAGAGACTAGAACAGGGTGATTGCTGACACTGAATTAGTACTAATAATTAGTAGCGGTGCAACTTTACAGAGTAACTAAAGTGCTTGTCAGTGAGTTAGTGATATTTACATGGATTAGTTGGTTTAGTAGACTATGATACAGAATACAAATGTTAGTCTTGTTAGTAATCAAGAACAGCAAGGCGAAGGAAGTAAATGAGAATTGAAGTAATAATATGAAACACCAGACACCATTGAAATCACCTGAAGCAGGTGAGCACACAGACTGGGGAGACGGACTGAACCAACTGATCACAAGACAGGGGAGACAAGTGCAATGGAACTGAAAATGGTATGAACTGAAAACCGGTAATACAATAACCAAAAAGAATAAAGACAAGACATAATCATGAACATAAAACATGAACACAAAAACCAGAACTGAGACAGTTAGATCCATAGCTGTTATATTTTGTTATAACTTATATATTTATATACTGTTTTACACTGACGGGGGCCAACTATGAGAAATACAGAAGTCTCCATACTTTTGGGCATGTAGTGTACGTCTTACTCCAGAACATATTGTAATCTGAACTCCACTAAATAAGGAAGTAAGAGTCTAATAGGTGCTTGCATTGTTAAATAGGAAGGAGGAATTTCATTATTCTGACTTATTTCTGTTTGTGGTCCCATAGAGACTGCAGTGAAAACTGTGCAGCCCCATTGATTAAGTGCAAATCTGACTCAAATCTCAGCAGGGACCTCGCTAGAAAGATTGTAGCACTTTTGCACCCGTTAAACCATTGCAAATTATGCACAGTTCAGCTGCAGTTCTTCGAGGAAACGTGACGGAGAAAGTGACGGAGACGTCATCTCGTTCACGCTGAGGAAAATTCTGTTCACCTCTTGGATTTTTCTCTTGGCTTAAAACACAAATCAGACCAATGACAGGACAGTCTCAGTTCAAATACTTCAAAAATGCACAGATTCAAAATAAATTAATAATTAAAAAAAACGATTGATTTATTTAATTGATAGAAAATGTATTCTTTTTATTATTATTATTATTACTAATAATATATATATATATATATATATATATATATATATATAATATATAATATAAATATTTTTAGATGACCTGTTTTTTGAGATTTAAGTGAAGACAGCTGTCAGAGTACCAGGAGGAAGAGTAAGTCGGATAAAAGAGTGGATTTTTATTTGTTTGGTTCAAAAGACACAGGAATTTGCAGCAGGTCCATTACTTAAGTGAGTCATTGAATAATACAAATGTTTAATGAGAGATGGAATTAAACCTGCCACCTGCAATCTGTTTTCTGGCATAATTAAGAAATCCATTTAATTTAGGATACAAATATGGAGACAAATTTGATGAATTGAGACAGAAAGTTGTTCCAGGCAACACTGAAAATGTCCATTTGGCAGTTATTCTTCTCATCTGTGATCCACTGTTCCTTTTTAAATCATTATTCCAGCAGTATTACTTAGAAAATAAATGAAAATAAATCCCTTTCAAAATGACAGACGTGTTTAAAATCAATGTTATTGAATCAGCTCTCCCTCTGCTTCAATAACTGGTGTGAGAAAAACGTATCATTTATATGTTATTTCTGCATTTGAGGGTACAGCTGACTGATTTTGGTGCCTTTTCATTTCGATATACACAATACAACTGAGACGAAGTGCAACCTCACGTGGAAACAGAACAATAACCAAAAAAAAACCTTTACCACAAAAAAATCTGAGAGCTGAAACATCATATTTCACACCTTCTGACATTAGGTTACCGTTCTGGCTCTTCGTTCGACCTCCACTCTGTCGTAAGAGGTGGTCGTAATGTAGTGGCCAATACAGTACACACATACTAATGCTGAGGAGACCACATGACCATCCGGAATTCCATCTTCTTTAGTCATGAACAGATGTAATGGAGGAGCTCTATTCCATACCAATGGTGCCTGACTGCCTGATTTTAAGACATTCATCACCTACCTGATCACTGACCATTCAAAAACATTATGTATCTCTGATTTAATTTCATTTTGTTTCGATATAATTGAAGCACTCACTGTTAAAATAACTAAAGTCACATTTTGGACAATTCGAGTTCAGACTGAATACATGTTGTATTTGTTTAGCGAAGGCTATAAATTAAGACCCCAGTGTAACAAATGTCGTCACAAAGTGTCCATCCAGAGAAAATCGACTTAGTTATTAAACACATTTTCCAATCCTTAGCTCACGATGTGTGAAATTGTGACATAAGCACTCAGCACCAGGCTCTTCACTTCATGTTTGAACATAACAGTCTTATACCAAAGAACCACAGATCCGAACGTCTGTTTTAATGACTATCCGAGCACAGCACATCGGAGTCTTTCGAAAAGCTATGACTTACCAAAAGGCTTCCAATCTTTATAAGCTCCCATTTATGATTAATTTATCATAAAATAAGAGAGCAGATTGTTAAAGCCTAAACACTTGTGGTACCATTCTCTCTCATCGAAACAATCAATGAACTATGTTCATTTCTGCCCGTTAGTTCAAAGAGCTCTGTATGATTAATTCAAATTTATTTCAAAACATTGAAACAGATTATAATTTTAGTGTGCCGGAACCCCCAAAAAATTAATTATTCAAGAGCAACAGAAAAAGTCTTAAAAGATTCAAGTGCTGAATTTAATGATTTGCCAAAGAAAAGAATGCTGAAGATATGATGAAAAAAATTGAGCAAAAATATTCCAAAAGTGGGAGTAAACACGTCAGGCTTTGGATTTCCTGACTCAAACACAACAGACAGACTTTTGCAGACTCCATTCTTCATCAACACTGGCCAAGTGTGTTTTAGAAGAGACATAAATTCCATATTCAAATGCAAAGTAAATCTTGCATTTACTATTCACACAGATGAGTACAGGCGGTTTTAGCCACACTGTGGGTCAACAAAGTTAAATTAGATCAGCTAATAGTGCTAGAGGATATAAATTAATGTTAAAGGGGGTCCAAAAAGTGAAAACTCAGATTCTGGAGGGAAAAAGACACTGTAACACATGGGACCTGTTTTTTTAAAGCCCTTATTTTAAAAGGCCTGGATTTCCTTTGATACAGATTCACTTTAGCAAATGGAATTCCTAATGTTTGACCGTTTCTGCATGTATGTGTATGTAATATAAGGTCTTACACTCCATCCACTTCATAATCATTGGAAATACAGTCTCTGGGCCCATGCCTATGCTTTCAAAATTCCTTGTAGTTATTTATGTACATACTTCCAAACTTATTTATCTGATGCATTTGTTGTTCTGCAAATGTATATTTACTGGTGTTATTCCACGCCCCTAGCGCTGCACTTCACCAGAGTTCTGAGGAACCAGCCAGCTTTCCCATTCATCACTCGACTGTGCGTAGTTGTGAATTATTATTCCATTATTTATTAGCCTTTATAAGCCTGAGCTTTGCACCACTCGGGTGCGAAGTCTCGTAAGCCTACTTTGAAGCGGCTCACTTCATCTTTTTAAATATTAACATTTAGCAGACTATTGTCTTGCAAATCTTTGTACTAATTTGGGAATTTTCCTGCACTGCTCTATGATTGTTTTAATAAATACAAAAATTGTTTGTTACATTTGAATCCAGTCAATATAATTTTTAATTGCAGTGCAAGCAACACCGTGCACCAAAAATACATTACAACTGGGAGCAATAGCATGGTTTAATACCACTTTCCATGAAAACACTGAGAAACAGTAACATGAGAAAAGTGATGGAAGTGTTCAGTGAATAGAGTATGATGTTAGTGGAGGTAGTTGCTTCTTAACTTGTCCTGTTTAAACCAACCTTCATGGATTCAACCCTGTAAAGCAATTGCAAAGCTATAGTTTTGTGAGGGATTGTTCTGGAACCAAACGCAAGACCAAAAAGATCCAACAAAAGAGTTTTATTGAAGCTGGGGGGTGAACCCCTGCAGGGCAGAAGGCAACAGTACAGAGTCCACAATCCAAAATCAGAATCCCAGGGACGTAATCCACATTGTACACAGGGCAGCAAATACAAAACTCAGGGTCAGGCAAAGCAGGTTTGAAACACAGGCACAGGAATGTCAGAGGTCAATCCAAAGCCAAAATCCAGTAGATATACTCTGATTTGTTAACAGGGCAGTAAAGACAAAACTAGATAGATAATACTTTATTATCCCGAAGGAAATTTTGGCTACACCGTGAACAATGAACATGATATACAGTATAAATAGAAGACAATATTTACAACAGTAAAATACACAATAGAGACAACAGAAACCAGAATAAAGAATAAAACATGTATATGCAGATAAAAAACAGACTGCCTGGTTTCAACTGTACATGGAGAAAAACACTGGTCATCTTAAAAAGTAAACGACGTGTACATATTAAGATGGGATAAATTCCTTACAAAAACTAATGAATTTGGTTAAAAGCTCGGATACTGGCTGGGATAAAAGAATGGCGAGACCTGTTCGTTCTCAAAACCGGCAATCGCAGGCGGCGTCCAGATGGTAAAAACTCAAATTACGAGAAAAGGGCATGTCAACTGTCATTTAAAATTTCTTACTTTTTTGACAATTTGCCGCTCATAAAACGTGCCGATTGATTTTGTTGGGATGTCAATTATTTTGCTAGCTGTGTTTACAATTTAATTTACAGTAGCTCATTTTTATTCTGAACGGACAGGGTGCCATACCAGGACAAGATACTGAAAGTTACAATGCTGTGAATAAAAGTTTCATAAAACAGGTTCATGAAAGTTGTATTGTTATGGCCCCAATTTGTTATTACAATTTCCAAAACAACCGCAACAGCAAGGGATGACAGACACAGTTTTAAAAAAACTTAAACACATTTAATGAACAGAGACAATAACGAATAAGTACTCTACTATCTACAACTTAATGACCAAGATTGATTAAGAAAACAGAAATATTTACAGTCCCTTTTGTGGGTTTATTGGTGATGTCCTTTTCTGAGGGAAAAACTCTAACACAGGCAAAAATCCACTAAAAGCTTCACAGGTCTTGAACAGAATGACAGGTCTGGTCACATGTATCCTTCTCCTTGCAATTTCTCCTACTACTTTACTGTCTCAATTCTTTTCCTTATATACTCTTTTGCAGACCCCACCCACATTTAGACCTCTTTTTTTTTATTTTTGGGGACTTGCCCCAGACATGTCCAGGACATGTCTAAACCTAGCTCCAGTCTGAGCTCAATAAAAGAAAGGTAAAATACTGCCATCTAGTGGCCTCTATTCACATCACAGTATCAACTTGGAACTGGCGCAGTCGACGTAAAAAGTACAGCCTCTTCTGTCCTTTATTACCTGGCCCCTCCCCTAGGGGGCCAGGTTAAGCAATGATCATGTCTGTGTGTGTGTCTGTCACTCTGTCTGTCAGCCCGTGGCTGGGGCCAGGTCTGCTATCTCTGATTGCCTTGTTGTAAATGTAATCAGTATTTTCATTTCATTTCATGTTAGTTTTGAGTCAAGAACAGTTCCAAGATACTTGTACTTGCTGACAGTTTCAATTTCTTCATTATCAAAAGATAAAGGCATCACTGACGATTGTGATTTCCTGAAGTCAATTACCATTTCCTTAGTTTTCTTTGCATTTAACACCAAATAATTGTCTTCACACCACTTTCTAAAATTTCATTTCTGTAAGCCAGTTCCAAATTATTTAAAAGACAAGCCACTGCTGCATCATCGGCAAACTTAATTCTAAAACCATTATCAGTTTTGCTTACGCAGTCATTTGTGTAGAGAATAAAAAGTATAGGGGAAAGAACGCAACCTTGTGGAGCTCCAGTGGATGTGAATGTACGAGATGATGAAATTCTGTTTACAGTGACAAACTGGGATCGATCAATCATAAAAGAATACACCCATTTAATGATGTTGGTATTTACGTTCATATCAAACAGTTTTTGCATAAGTACATGGGGCTGAATTGTATTGAAGGCAGATGAGAAATCAGCAAATGATATACGTACATAAGAGCCAGGTTTTTCTAAGTGATTGTAAATACGATGTAAAAGAGTCAGTGGCATCATCAACACCTTGCCCTGGACGATAAGCAAACTGCAAAGGGTCTAATAAGTGATCTACTTCCTGTAACAGAAATTTCTTGATGATACGTTCTAAGCATTTCATTGCCACAGACGTAGGAGCTACAGGACGATAATCGTTATAAACACTTGGATTCTGCTTTTTTGGTTCGGGAATAATGTTCCATGTTTTCCCAAGTAGTGGAACACGACTTAAATCCAAAGATAGCTGAAACAATTTCCGAAATATGCCACATAATTGCTCCCTGCATTCTTTAAGAACAATACCAGCTAGGTTATCAGGACCAGAGCTTTTACGAATGTTAATCTTACCGAATGTTTCCAAAACATCACAGTCTTTTATTTCCAAAGTTTCATCATGAGGTAAAAGTCCAAGGACACGTTTCCTTTCAGTTGAAAAGTCTTTAGTATCAAAACGAGAATAAAACACTCAAGGTCAGGCAAAACAGGTACGGTACACGGGCACGGAAGTATCAAAGGAAAAGCAAAAACCTGAATCGAGGACTTTCCAGTCAGAAGTATAACACTAAGAATACAAGGCATGAACAATCGCAGCTCAGGGAAAACGTTCTGACAAGGGCTGGCTGTGAAATGACTGCTTAAATACACAAATGGGAAGTCACATGCTTTAATAGGGCACAGGTGAGCTGGATCAGACTAATTTACAAAGGAATGAACCAGAGGAAGTTCCTAACCACATGAAATAGGCGAAAGCCAAAAATGCGGACAGGGATCACAAAGACAGCCTATAACAAACACATGGCTCGGTTATGGAGTTCTAACGTGCACAGAGTAGGGAGCAGAACAGTGTTTAACAAGGTGCGGAGAATCTGCTGAAACACAGCAAAGTAAATTGAGTGAAGGCAAGAGGCGGAGATGAGAGAAGAGCTGAGAGCTTGTTAGTCAATTAGTAATGTGCGGCTATGCAATCCCTAGCGCTTGTTAGAAAGTTAGTACTATAAATAATGTTAGTTAATGTTAGTAATTTATCTAAAATAATAAGCTTTTAGTAATTGTAAGTAAAGATAGAACAGCAAGGCGAAGGAAGCAAACAAGATTGGAAGGAATGTTTGGAAACCCAGAAACCATGGGAGAAACAGGGGAGACAAAGTGCAATGCAGGGTATGGAACAACACAAGAACCGGAAGAGTAACAGTGACAGATCAAAAACATGGCATGGAATTGGAGTCATAAGCAAAAACATGGTCAGCCAAAGCAGAATCATAACAAAACATGGTCAAGCAAAGCAGGATCACAAGAAGTTTACTCCATGAGTAAGCTTTACATACAGTTTGTACATATTCCTGCAATATGCTTCTTTATGGTGAGAAAAAACACACATGATTTCACATTTTTAATAAACAGTAAAAGTCTTTCATGTCAATACTGCCAAACCTCATGAGGCTTTATCAGGCCAGTTAACATGAATTTCAGGACACTGTATTAAAGTCGAGATCAGACAGAAAATGCCTTGGGCCAATGGCATCATCTGAAAAAGCTAGTGACATATGACATCATGCAAATATGCTACTCTCAGAGTCCAAGTCAGCAAAGTTTGCATCAGGGACAAATTCCACTGAGGCCTCGGGCCTTAGTGTCCCAGAGAAAACCATGTGCTGACAGCTTCAGGTTTCAAGCCCAGAGCCAGGGAACCCGGGAACCAGCTCAGTCCCTCAATGAAAGTGCCTCCAGGATTGGGCCAGTCATATGTGTAGCAGAGGAACGAAGTCCAAGGTTTAAAAATCTAAAGTCCTCCCACATTCATCCTCCAGCCATGAACTCAGCTCATTTAATCAATTACTTCTGCCTTCTGGTTAAAAAAAATGGGCGAATTAGCAAGTCCATGTGATCGGAATAAAATTCTGGGCCGGACTAAAATTTTCTTAACCCTGATTTTGCTGCCCTGGAGAGTTTAGAAATAACTGCTAAAGTTTTTTAATGGCAATTTTCTCCTATTTCTAGAGCGATATATTTTTTTTGTTATTCCAATTTTGAAATCCCAACTAGTCGGTGAGCCCTATCATCTCGATATCCTGCCGTCAGGTCAGGGCTGTGCTAAAACATATCTCCATCAAGCAAAATGAGGTGTTATATGAATGGCCAGCCTACTGCAGAAAACCCTCCTGCCCCATGATGGCCTACCTGCTCCTGTCAGGAGCTAATGCTAGACCACCGAGCCCCTTCGTAAGCCCCTCAGCTAAACATTCACCCTACTCCTCTAACCCTTCACGCCGCTCCTCTAACCCTTCACCCCACTCCACACACCCTTCACCCCTCTCCTCTAATCCTGAGCTCAACTCCTCTAACCCTTCACCCCTCTCCTCTAACCCCTCGCCCCACTCCTCTTACCCTTTACCCCACTCCTCTAACCCTTCACCCCACTCCACACACCCTTCACCCCTCTCCTCTAACCCCTCGCCCCACTCCTCTTACCCTTTACCCCACTCCTCTAACCCTTCACCCCACTCCACACACCCTTCACCCCTCTCCTCTAACCCCTCGCCCCACTCCTCTTACCCTTTACCCCACTCCTCTAACCCTTCACCCCACTCCACACACCCTTCACCCCTCTCCTCTAACCCCTCGCCCCACTCCTCTTACCCTTTACCCCACTCCTCTAACCCTTCACCCCACTCCACACACCCTTCACCCCTCTCCTCTAACCCCTCGCCCCACTCCTCTTACCCTTTACCCCACTCCTCTAACCCTTCACCCCACTCCACACACCCTTCACCCCTCTCCTCTAACCCCTCGCCCCACTCCTCTTACCCTTTACCCCACTCCTCTAACCCTTCACCCCACTCCACACACCCTTCACCCCTCTCCTCTAAACCCTCGCCCCACTCCTCTTACCCTTTGCCCCACTCCTCTTACCCTTTGCCCCATTCCTCTAACCCTTCTCCCCACTCCACACACCCTTCATCTCTCTCCTCTAACCCTGTACTCATCTCCTCTTACCCCTCGCCCCACTCCTCTTACCCTTCTCGCCACTCCTCTAGCCCTTCTCCCCACTCCACACACAAAGTCAAAGTCGAAGTATACTTTATTATCCCAAAAAGGCAAATTCATGAGGTCAAGTGGGACACATTTACCATTTAAGACAAATGAATAAATAAATCAATAAATAAGCACATCCCTAACCCCCCGCCCCCCCGTATAGACGCGACACATAAACATCCCATAAACGTCCCGTCCTGCCCCCTCTCCCATGTGTGGTCTTCACACACACAGTCTCACAGAAGGGAGTAATTAAATCCTACACCTTACCCTATATCTTCCATTAAAAAGCCTAATGGCAGAGGGGACAAATGACACACTAAACCTTTTGGTTTTAATTCACCTCTGCAGCAGCCTGCCATTGCCACAATTGCTAAGTTGAAGCCTGTTGTGTCAGGGATGAGTAGGGTCCCGGAGTACATGCTTTACTTTGTTCATAATAAGATCAGTGCCAAGCTGGGTAACAGATGTCTGATTGCATCCAATAATTTTACTCGCCATGTGCTACATGCGTTGCAGCTTATTTTGGTCTTGTTTGCGCATATTCCCAAATACACAAGCTAGGCCAAAGGCCAGAACACTTTGAAGAACCGTCTTATAGAACAATTCTAGAATGAGACTGTCTACCTTAAAAATATTAAGTTTCCATAAGAAGATCATTCGTTGTTGCAGCTTCTTAACCTTAGACTTGGCACATAAATCAAACTTAAGTCGGTCATCAATCTCAATTCCCAAGTATTTGTAACTGCCGACTGTCTCATTTGATGGATTGTTTACGATCGTGTTCGCCATATCACTTCTGTAGCCTCTAAAATCTATCACCATTTCTTTTGTTTTAGTTGCATTTACTGTCAAGAAATTATCTCGGCACCATTTAGTGAAGTTACACACCTCTTCCTCAAAACTAACAAGGACCGGGCAATCAGATCTTAAGTACCTCACCAGGGCAGTATCATCAGCATACTTAAGAAAGGTGTGTGTAGGCATCATGCAGTCGTTAGTATAGAGTGTATAAAGCATTGGGGACTGTACACATCCCTGGGGGGCTCCGGTATTTATGAGCCTGGAGGAAGAGGTGACTGAATTAACTCTAACCTGTTGTGTTCGGTTTGTTAAAAAGTTATTAATCCACACTATGAGCTTTTTGTTAACCCCTAGCTCTGCTAGCTTGCCCACCAGCAGGTGGGGCTGTACGGTGTTAAATGCACTGCTGAAATCAATGAAAACAACCTTTGCGAGAGTGTCAGGCTTCTCTAGATGTTCCAATATACTGTTAGTCATTGTCAGCAGTGCATTGTCCACCCCCCTGCTTGGCTGGGTAGGCAAACTGATGTGGGTCAAGAAATGGTGAAACCTCAGGTAATAAGTGATTTAACAGTATCTTTTCAAGACACTTGGCACTGAGGTCAACATAACTGGTCTCAGATCATTCATTTCTTTAGGTCTATTATATTTGGGTACTGGTATGATTAAGGACTGCTTCCACAAAGCTGGTGTCAGTCCAGTGTCCACTGGACGCTGAAACAGCCTTTGAAAAGGAAGGGCAAGTGAATCGGCGCACGCTCGCAAGACCTTACAGCTAATTCCATCTGGTCCCTGAGATTTTCTAACATGGATCCGTGAGAATTGTTTCCTAACATCATCAATGGAAATTACAATATTTCTGCATGTTAAATATTGTATTTTACCAATTGACTCAGCTTGTTGTACAGAGTGGTCAGCTGTGTCAAATCTACAATAAAAACTATTTAGTTCATTAGAAAAAGCCTCATCATCTGCAACATTTATAGTGTGCATTTTAGGTTTGTAGGCCTTGCCAGGCTCTCCTTGCATCATAACTAAACTGGGAATGTGCTTTGTTTTTGTAGGAGGCAATACATTCAATGATTTTCTTCCTGATTCTGTGTTGTACAGCCTTTCTGTCAGCTTTGGTGCCACCTAATTGGAACAGTCTCTTTTTTTGATTCAACAGTTCTTTCAGTTCTGGAGTGACCCAAGGTTTATTATTTGGGTAGAGTTTGACTGTCTTTTTACAGATAAATAAGTTCTCATAGAAACATATGTATCCTGACACCGCGAGTGCAGCATCATTAATATCTTGTGACGTGTCCATGATGACATCCCACTTGGTGCTGTCTAGGCACCCTCTCAGAGCATCAATTGATTCAGTGGTCCAGCATTTAACTTCCCTAATCTGGGCCTTTTCCCGCTGTAGCAATGATTGATAGGCTGGTGTAAGCCGAATCATATTGTGGCTATGTTGCCATACCACAGATCGAGACAAGCCCCGTCCCGAGTAGGACATGACACGTATTGATAATAAGTTGATAACAGTTCGGTTAAACTACAAAGGTTAAAGCCTCCAAGGATTAACTTAGCTGCTCAGGAGACTTTGCCTCAGCCTGTGCAACCAGGTCATGGATGATTTTGCCAGCTTCCTTAGTATCAGCTGAGGGTGCAATATACACAATGAAAACACAGAGCTGGTTTATCTCGCGGCGAAGGTAGTAAGGTCATAAATTAACAGCTAAAAGTTCAATATCCTTTGTAGAAAGTCTGTTTTTGACAGTGATCTGGGATGGATTACAGTACTTCTCATTTACAAACATGCACACGCCTCCTCCCTTACTTTTACGAGAGTACGCGTTACGGTCAGCCCGAATCACGGAGAAGCCTTCCAGGTCGAAGGCAGATTCGGGGTCTGTCACGGTGAGCCAAGTCTCCGACAGGCAGATCAGACAGGAATGACAATAATCCGATAAATATTGCACTCTTGCCCGGAGTTCATCAACCTTGTTCCGTATGCTCTGCACGTTACCCAGCATGATGGATGGCAGTGGTTGTCTGAAGGGCTTCCTTCTGAAAGGAGTCCGCACACCACCTCTTCTGCCGCGTTTCCAAATTTTAGCCATTGTGCTGGGTTTTCAGCAGAGGGATATTGTTGATACAACTCCATTTTTCATTCAGAGCGAGACCATCTTAAAGCTAAGCAGTGACTCTTACCCTTCGACCCACTCCTCCAAACCTTCACCCATCTCCTCTAAACCTTCTCCCCACTCCTCTTACCCTTCGCCCCTCTCCTCTAACCCTTTGCCCCACTCCTCTAACCCTTCTCCCCACTCCTCTTACCCTTCACCCCTCTCCTCTAACCCTTTGCCCCACTCCTCTAACCCTTCATCCCTCTCCTCGAACCCTTCACTCAACTCCTTGAACCCACTCCTCTCTCCACTCCTTTTACCCTTCCACCCACTCCTCTATCCCTTCACCCCACTCCTCTTTCCCCTCGCCCCACTCCTCTTAGGCTTCCTCCCAATCCTCTAACCCTTCTTCCCACTCCTCTACCCCTTTGCCCCTCTCCTCTAACCCTTCACCCCTCGAACCCTTCGCCTCTCTCCTCTAACCCTTCACCCCACTCTCCTCTATCCCTTCGCCCTACTCCTCTTACCCTTCGCCCCACTGCTCTAACCCTTCGCCCCACTCCTCTAACCCTTCTCCCCACTCCTCTAACCCTTCACCCTACTCCTCTGGCCCTTCGCCCTACTCCTCTTACCCTTAGCCCAACTGCTCTAACCCTTTGCCTCACTCCTCTAACCCTTCTCCCCACTCCTCTAACCCTTCACCCTACTCCTCTGGCCCTTCGCCCCACTCCTCTTACCCTTCGCCCCACTCCTCTTCGGCTTCCTCCCACTCCTTTAACCCTTCTTCCCACTCCTCTAACCCTTTGCCCCTCTCCTCTAACCCTTCACCCCTCGCCTCTCTCCTCTAACCCTTCACCCCACTCTCCTCTATCCCTTCGCCCTACTCCTCTTACCCTTCGCCCCACTGCTCTAACCCTTCGCCCCACTCCTCTAACCCTTTGCCCCTCTCCTCTAACCCTTCACCCCTCGCCTTTCTCCTCTAACCCTTCACCCCACTCTCCTCTAACCCTTCACCCTACTCCTCTGGCCCTTCGCCCCACTCCTCTAACCCTTCGCTCCACTCCTCTAACCCTTCGCTCCATTCCTCTAACCCTTCGCTCCACTCCATTAACCCTTTTCCCCACTCCTCTTTCACTTCGCCAGACTCCTCTAAACCTTCCCTCCCCTCCCTAACCCTTCGCCCCACTCCTCTCACCCTTCGCCCCACTCCTCTAACCCTTTTCCTCACTCCTCTTTCACTTGGCCAGACTCCTCTAAACCTTCATCCCACTCCCTAACCCTTTGCCCCACTCCTCTCACCCTTCGCCCCACTCCTCTAACCCTTTTCCCCACTCCTCTTTCACTTCGCCAGACTCCTCTAAACCTTCACTCCACTCCCTAACCCTTCGTCCCACTCCTCTCACCCTTCGCTCCACTCCTCTAACCCTTTCCCTCACTCCTCTTTCACTTTGTCAGACTCCTCTAAACCTTCACCCCATTCCCCTAAGCCTTCACCCCACACTACTAACCCTTCGCCCCATTCCTCATAACCTTCGCCCCTCTCCTCTAACCCTTCCCCCCACTCCTCTTTGTTTTTTCCCCACACCACTAACCCTTTGCCCCTCTCCTTTAATCCTCCACTCCACTCCTCTTACCCTTCACCTAACTCCTTTAACCCTTCACCCTCTCCTCTAACCCTTCACCCCACTCCTCTAACCTGTAAAGCCTCACGTCTTACCATTCGCCCCACTCCTCTAACCCTGCTCACCACTCCTCTTACCCTTTGCCCCACTCCTCTAACCCTTCTCCCCACTCCACATGCCCTTCACCCCACTCCTCTAACCCCTCGCCCCTCTTCTTTTAACCTTCGCCCCACTCCTCTTACCCTTTGCCCCTCTCCTCTAACCCTTTGCCCCACTCCTCTTACCCTTCTCTGCACTCCACACACCTTTCACCCCTCTCTTCGAACCCTTCACTCAACTCCTTGAACCCTTCTCTCCACTCCTTTTGCCCTTTCACCCCATTCTTCTTACCCTTCGCCCCACTCCTCTAATCCTTTGCCTTGCTCCTCTAAACTTTCACCCACTCCATGAACCCTTCACCCCTCTCCTGTAAACCTTTGCTCCACTCCTCTAACCCTTAACACCACTCCTCTAACCCTTCTCCCCACTCCTCTAACCCTTTGCTCCACTCCTCTAACCCTTCACCACACTCCTCTTAGATCTTGCCCCACTCCTCTAACCCTTTGCCCCTCTCCATTAACCCTTCGCTCATCTCCTCTTACCCCTCACACTCCTCCTCTCATCCTTCGCCCCACTCCTCTAGCCTTTCTGCTAACTCCTGTAACCTTTCGCCCCCCCTCTTACCCTTTGCCCTACTCTTCTTTCACTTTGCCAGACTCCTCTAAACCATCGCCCTACTCCTCTAAGCCTTCACCCCACTCCACTTACCCTTCACCCCACTCCTCTCACCCTTCACCCCTCTCATCTAACCCTTCCCCACACTCCTCTTTGTTCTTGCCCCACTCCACTAACCCTTTACCCCTCTCCTTTAACCCTCCTCTCCACTCCTCTAACCCTTCGGCTAACTCCTGTAACTTTTCGCCCCACTCCTCTAACCCTTTGCCCCACTCCTCTTACACTTCATCCCACTCCTCTAATCCTTCGCCTTGTTCCTCTAAACCTTCACCCACTCCACTAACCCTTCACCCTTCTTTTCTTAACATTTGCTCCACTCCTCTTACCCTTAACACCACTCCTCAAACCCTTCTCCCCACTCCTCTTACCCTTCCCCCCACTCCTCTTACCCTTTGCCCCACTCCTATAACCCTTTACCTCACTCCTATAACCCTTCACCACACTCCTCTTAGATCTTGCCCCATCCTCTAACTCTTCGCCCCTCTCTTCTAACCCCTCACCTTACTCCTCTGGCACTTTGTCCCCGCTCCTCTTACCCTTCATCCGACTCCTCTAACCCTTTGCCCCTCTCCTCTAACCCTTCACACTTCTCCTCTAACCCTTCACCCGACTCCTCTAACCTTTTCTCTCTCTCCTCTAACCCTTAGCCCCACTCCTTTAGCCCTTCAGCCCACTCGTCTAACCAGCCACTCAAAAGGACAGAGGAGAAAGCTGTCATGCTGCTAAAAGCTCTGACTCTAAGAAAGTGTGGAATTGAGCACAAAACATGGTAAGAGGATTATGGCATGTTGCTTTTTTCCTTGTCTGCCTCAGACCACTGTGTCCAAATGCTTCCGGTACGTCACCCATTCACTTTGCTCAGCAAAGAAAAGCATTTCCCGAGCTCCCACCTGTTACCCAAGCTGGAGCCAGAATCTGATTCCAGGTCATCCATGAAGCATAACCTGTGCTTCATTATCTACAAAATATACCTCAATTGTTCAAGTAACACTTTTGTATCTTAATGCAGACAGTAAGTCTTAATATGAACAGAAGAAAATATAATAAGAAAACACCTGCTTTCATATTATTACTGTGGTCACCAGTATTATTACAGTGGTCACTTCTGAATTGCGCTGGATTGTTAAGGTGGAGTTTGAAGGTGCGACACAGAAGCTACAGTAGTGCCTGTGAAATTCATGTCTCTGCAGCGCTCATTGGAACAAAACCCATGGTATAGATTCAGTCCCTTTAGTTGTGATGGGAGTGTAAGTCTCACTCTACGCTATGCTGCCAAAAAGTATGTAGACACCCCTTAGCTTGGGGACATTTTTCAAGGTTCAGGCTGAGCCTCTTAGTACCAGGGAAGAAAAATCTTTCCACAATAACAGCACGATGTTCTAGATGATTCCAGGTGCTTCTAACAGCGCCCTGCTTCAGCATGACAGTGACCCCCATCCCCGGGAAAATTGGTCATTATCACAGTCCGATCTCAAAAAAGCTTTTATGACTTAGAAGGGAAGCAAATCCCAGCAGTCATGTTAATCAGTAACGGAGGACCGCAGGCTGCCCATGTACCTTTGGCCGTGCAATCTATCTGGCGCCAAAGATATTGTCTTTTAACAAACAATGGAAATATTTTTGTTGAAGATGTGCCATGTTATTCTTAGCATCAAGATGCGCTGTCCAGGTATGGGGTTTGACAATTTAAACAGCCTCTCATTCACTTTAATGTGCTGATCGACAAACGCACTGCTTAGGAATTAGTGGCCGAACCCATGAGCGCATCAGACGTAATTCCTCCACTGTGTCAGGAATTTATAACGAGTCATTTGTGAAATTCAGGGCCAACATTTTGACCGGAATAAACAAACATTTTTAACAAGCTTGGGTGCCTGGCAGCAGCAGTAGAGCAGATTCTGGGTTAAACAGTGAGAGCAGTAACTGAGGAAAATAACCCTTTTTAAGGAGTCCTGGGGGCTGTCGTTTTCGATTCCTCGGGGTTTAAAGACCAGGGCTCCCTTTTAATGTCTGCTTGTCAGCTGGATTTGAAAACTAATGTAACATCAAAGAAAGCCTAAAAGCTTCTCTTTATGACATGATGTTCTGTGACTAAAAAGGGGGAGGAAAACCAGCGGAGGAGATTTTCCTGTGAAGCACATGTGAGCTGTGAATGTAAATACAGCTCTGATATCTCCAACAACCACACGACAGAAGCTTCCTGTAACCCTGTAGTCCTCCCAGCAGTGCCACTGCAGAAGGTCTGTCTTAATAGTTTATGGCACCATAGAAGAAGGTTGCCATCTTGTCCACACAATCATTTGAGAAGGTTGCTGTCAGGCTCGCTGCAACACCGCGAAAGGCTGCTGTCATGCCCACAGCACTATTGAAGAAGGTTGCCTCCTAGTGTGCATAATCATTTCGAGAGTTTGCTGTCTTGTGTACAGAATCACAAAAGAAGGTGCTTGCCCTGACTGCAGTACCATTACTGAAGGCTGTAGATTTATATTTTTGGGAGCTCATGCACTCAAACCGAGTGCTAATTCTCTGAAGAAGTGAATGATTTGGGCTGCCCTCAAACTAAAAATGTGTGATATAAAAACCTGATTCACCATCCACAAATCTAATTTGCCTATTTCCTGGCCAATGAATGGGCCATGTTTTAAGGGGAATTGTGTTGATCCGAGTAAACATGTCACAAAAAGTTAGAAGAGATTTTCATGTCTCTATGCTTTTAGGTCATCGCAATAATCTTCTTTCCTCTCAGTCGCTAAACCGCTTAATTTATTAAACAATATTTTGACAGAAGAAGGTTCATTTTCCCCATTAATGGCTTCAAAATATTCTGAATCAAAACAACTTCATTGGTAATGTACTTAATTATTTATAAAATTATTTTTTAATCTGAAATTGATGTCATTTGATTCTGTTTCTTTTCATTAGATGAGTAATTGGGAATGTGGTCCTGAACAACAATACCAGGGTTTGGCCTAGTTTTGGAGAATACGTAACACTGAGCTGTGCAGTATCAGGAAATATTCGGGCTTGTGTAATTTTCTCATTTGTGTAAATATAAAGGACTGAAGCAGGTCATTCGATTTTAAAAAAATCAATCGCCAATCAATCCTGACAAACCAATGGCCAAAATTTGCTGTCAGTGAAAGAAAGCGCCAAATTGTATTGTCCACGGGCCTGCCAATGAAAATCCTCACAGCAGACCGCTCTTGGCACCCTCGCACAGCCGAAAGATTGCCATAACTGTCAGTCGCAGGAAGATGTATACAACTTAAGGAGCACTTTAAAGCTGAATAATGTGTTGTCTCACATTTTCGTTCGCGCCAGTATGATTAAGAGCTGCATGCAGGGTGCAGAAGATTGAACCGATGCAGCACTTCCTCTATTCCTCAGCTGCAGGGAGATTGTGAACAATTCTTCATTGGGTTTTCCCCGGGGGTTCAGAATGCATTGGCCTGCCCTAAATAGGCAAATACCTGTGGCTTGTCCTAGGGTTCTTTGTGGGTTCTGTGTGGGTTGTGTGTTGGTTTTGTGTGGGTTCTATGTGGGTTGTGTGTGGATTTTGCGTGGGTCATGAGTGGGTTGTGTGTGGATTTAGTGTGGATTCTGTGTGGGTTTTGTGTGGGTTGTGTGTGGGTTTTGTGTGAGTTCTGTGTGGGTTTCATGTGGGTTGTGTGTGGGTTCTGTTTGGGTTTTGTGTGGGTTGTGTGTGCACAGGCTACTTCATGCGTGCGTTCACTAATAAAATTGATTCATTGGCTTTGTGTTTTGCCAATTCAGCCAGAAAATGTTGACCTAGATCTCAAATGAGTATCGACTAACTTTCCCTCTCTAATTAATGGGCATGCTCTGATTACAGTGTACTTATTTGGCAGTTAGCAGTCTGTCTGAAGAAAATCCCTTCACTCAGGCCACCGCTGCTGACACTAGTAATGCAGAGGGAGAAAGACGACAGGATGTGGGGAGAGCTGTTCGCAACATGTGCTAATTCCAACTTGTCATATATTGAAGCTACCTGACCATCAATGTACAACGGAAAAGGAGGCTTTTGGCCTCCTTATTTCACGTTTAGGGTTAGGGTTGGATTAAGGGTTAGGGGTTGAGGGGTACTGCAAGTTTTAAACTGCTGTCAAATAAGGATACCAAAAGCCTCCCGTTTTTGTTGTGCAATGACCCCTGTCAGGTAGCATCACTTTATGAAGAGTCAGGATGAGTGGGGCTGCGGTACGAGTGAGTAATTCCCACTCATGATTTCAGCAGGCTTGCTCTCGAGTCGCTGACTCTTGCTGAGTCTTGAAGCACAAAAGGAGACCCTGGGGGTCTCATTTAAGAGGCACATGATGTGCTGACACTGGTTCAGATTCGCTCCTCATAGGAATTACGCTGAAGCTGTGAGGCTCCAGTGCAGTCGGCCTGGCTGGTGCTCCGCAGCAGAACGGCTGTAGGTATGAATCCGCTCTGGGTCTCTGTTGTTCTCTTGTGTTTGCCCGGGTTTCTGTAACAACACTGCTTCTCTTCCAACCCAAGGACATGCACGCCAGACTCTGAAGTGCAGATCTATTTGAATGACGTGAGATACCTGCATTGGATTCACAGTTTACTGTTCATTATTGCTGCCTGCCAGCTGCGATCCAGCTCCCCCATTACTGTGACCAGACAGAAAATGAATTTGATAATGGATGGATGGATGATGGATGGATGGATGGATGGACGGATGGATGATGCATGGATGTATGGACGGAAAGATGATGGATGGACGGATAGATGATGGATGTTTGGATGGATGATGGTTGGATGTTTGGATGGATGGATGATGGATGGATGAATGGATGGACAGACAGATGTTGGGCTCAAACTCAGCTGCAGCAGCTCAGATAAATATCTGATATCAGTTTCAGTGACAAAGTGAATAGCATTAATTCATCGTGACTTTCTTTCAGTCCAAATGAGTGTCCACCCTTTATTTGTAACACGACAAACCCCAGCCGTAATGGAGGTGATGATGGAAAGGTGGAAAAAACATAACATTATCTGAGTAGTATTCGTTTAGCAGCAATGCACTCAGAGATGATAGCATTCCGTGGGCATCGTAATTGATAATGCCATTACAGGAATCCGAGTTCTTAAGGCAAGTGAAAACAGAGACGATCAGTACAAATATAGTTGCCGCTGTCACCTTCCTCCAAACAGTAATCTATCAGCACAATAATTATAGCTGAGACCTGCACAACACTGGAGCGCTTGGACTTTTGGGTGTGTGGCATTCACTTTAGAATGATGGGATAGCAGGCTGAATCTATTCTTCTGGGAAGAAGTGCGAAAATTATTGGCTTCTGTGATATACAGTAAGTGCATAAAATAGGCTGCACATGCTGTTACTAGAATTGTTTTTAATATTAACTTAATCAACAATGGATTAAAAACAAGATTGGAAAATTTTAGTGGAACCATTTTATTTTTAGTCTCCAGGGACTAAAAAGGGACAGCTGGCTGGGGGATAATAATAGTTTCATTTTGTGCAGTAATCAAGCATAGTTTTATCATGGTATGTCGGACAGTGAGTATAACATATGCAAAAAAAATACAGCAAAAAAGAATAGGGTACATGACTATTCATGCACGGCATGTGAAAGACAGAGAATTTGTTAGGAGACATTGCTTTTTGAAATTAGTTCCTTGCAGTCATACAAAGCCGATAAACCACAAATGGTTGGTTATTTTGTCTGATGTAGAATGGCAGGAGAGTACAATTATCACTGAGATATGAGAGATAAAGGAAAAGAGATTTATACTACAAACTGTGTCATTATTATCCCCCGCCAGCACGAAGTGGGAGTTTGACCTCCGTCAGTCCGTCCGGTCGTCCGTGTGCGCGTGCGTGTGTGTGTGCATCCGTCCGTCCGTCGGAGAGAAAAGGGACAAATTTCCTCAGAAACTATTACAGATAGGACAACCAAATTTGGTGTGTAGCTTCAGACCATAAAGGCCTTGATAAGGTTCGAAAATAAGAAGCAGACGATTGGCGGGGGATGTTGTAGACCATGTCGACCATGTCAGAGAAAATGAAAGAGTAGAAGGGTGAGGTCCAGAGTCACAGTGTCAGGGAGGGAGTGCAATATGAATATTTATGAACAATACAGAGGCCGAAAAAAGAAAATAAAGAAGAATGTCGATTCATTCATATGAGTTCATGAGAACATTTTAAAGGTGTTTCTTAAATGAGCAAAGACTGCTATGTTGTTTAAGGGTAGGGTCAATATTGTTCCAATAATTTGGTCCCATGTAAGTAAAAGTTTTTTTGAGCTAAAGCTGTTTAAACCAAGGGAAGATGAAACTGGTTGTGTGATGTTTGTCCAGCGGGATAGGTATGTACTACACCTTTTTTGTGAAGAGTGAAGTAATGGCAGATGGGAGTAGCCTGGAACATAATTCATGTGTATATGATTTAATAGTTCAGAAGTTCAGGAAGATACCAGTGTTCTGTGAATGGTTTACAATGGCTTTTGCAACTTTATTCGTAAATATATAAGCATAGCTTGTGTTTGTGTGCCTTTTTCACTAAAACCGTATCAGTAAGCAAATTTTAGTCAGAAAGAAATTTTATGGTGCCAGTATAATTACTGTTTTTTTTTTAAATTATTTTGGAAAATGATGTCAATAAAGAGGGGTCTATAATATCCACATTCATGCAAGTCTCCTTTTTCGAATGTGGGTGTGACTTTCGCTCTTTTCAGATCAGGGAGCACAAAACTGCTTGTAAGCAGCAGGTTTACGTAATCTGTGTTCAAAATGTTTCGTGTGATGTCCTGACAGTTTTCAATGTTCCAGCATCCAGGTTTGAGGTTTTATGTTGAGCTTTCGAAGGGGTATGTATGAGAAAATTAGGAAGTGATCACAATTGTTGAACAGTACTATGCCTGAAAAGAGTTGTGTTTGTTGGTTAAAAAATATGTAATTAATTAGTGTGGCTGATGTGTTTGTAATTATTTTGGGTTTATTTATCAGAGGAATAAATGAGTGTGAGAACACTAAATCCAAGAACTCCTAGCAGCGTGAATCCTGATCTGAGTGAAGAAAAAATTAATATTAAAGTCCCCCATAATAAGACAAGTTTTGTTTCGTATGTAATTTGAAGATAACAAGGTTGGGATTGAATTAATTCAGTCTTTCTGGGGACACTTTGGCAGATGAGAGATGCACCCAACATCCCTTCGAAAGCTGTAATTGCTCCAAATAAACTTTCTATAGAATCAGCCATTAAACTTAATTCAGGTATCGTAATTTAGTGTGGAATTAAGGAAATATACAATACTACACCTCCACCTGCTTTATCTATTCTGTTAATATTCATCAAATTAAATCAGAGCCACTTATAAATTGTGTTCTGCTCATTGCGAAGCCAATTAATAAAACTAGAGGTGTCAAACTCACTTTAGTTCAGGGGCCACATACGGCCCAATTTGATCTCAAGTGATCTGAACCAGTAAAATCCTAGCGTAATAACCTATAAATTATGACAACTCCAAATCTTTCCCTTTTTTTGCACAAAGAACTACAAGTACATTCTGAAAATGTTCACATTTAAAGAACTATCTTTTTACGAAACATATTATGAACCTGAAATTTCTTAAGATATATAAGTGCAATTTCAACAATATTATTCCTCAGTTTACAATTTGCAAATGTGCATTTGAACTTACAGATCACAGTAGACGTACAATGGCAAAAAACATTTAGTCACAGGTATCTGGAACTGAACAATATGGTATTTTACTTTATGAATAAAACAACTTGTCAAGATCAACAATGGTTTACCCTTTTTCTCCATAAACTGTCCAATTTCCTCTCGTAGATCAAAAAAATGCTTCAGCACGGCACCTCAGCTTAACCACCTTACCTCAGTGTGGTATGGCAGTCCATAGGTAATGTCTTTATCACTAAGAAGGCTGTCAAACTGACAGTGAGTTAAACCTCTGGCTCGAATGAAATTAACTGTTCGGACCACTTCCATGACATGATCCATTTTTAACGACTTGCAACACAATGCCTCCTGGTGTAAAATACAGTGAAATGTCCAAAAATTATGTCCTCCATTTGCGGCCAGTACTTTCTCTCAGAATTTTGTCACAACACCTCCTTTTTTCCCCGATCATTGATGGCGCGCCATCTGTAGCCAGGCTGACAGCGCAGGCCCAGTCCACTCCGACCCTGTCCAGCCCTCCAACGAGAGAGTTGAAAATGTCGACCGCTGTTGTGGTGTCCATCATAGGCACCAACTCAACGAACTCCTCAGTGACGGTCAAAGTTTCATCAACACCACAAACGAATATGGCTAGTAGCGCAACATCTGTAATGTCCATGCTCTCATCAATTGCGACCGAAAATGCAACAAATGACTTGACTTTCTGCTTCATTTGGTTGTCAAAATCTATCGAAAGATCTGAAATCGTATCTGCCACAGTGTTTCTCGTCAGACTTATGTTGGCAAGAGCCTGTCGCTTTTCAGGACACACGATTTCTGCAGCCTTCAGCATGCACGTATTCATGAACTCAACCATCACAGTATGGCTTTGATGCTGATGCTATTTCGCGTGCAATAAGGTAGCTAGCTTTCACTGCTGCGTCACTGATCTCTCGGCTATGAGTAAAAACAGACTGTTGTTTCCTCAGACCCACTAACAATTAATTTATCTTATTTCTTCTCCGTTGTCCTTGCAAGCTGGTGTATTTTTCACCATGATTAGTCTCATAGGGGCGCCGAATATTATATTCTTTGAGCACTAAAACTGGCTGCGAGCACACCAAGCACACAGGTTTCCCATTAACCTCCGTGAATATATAGGAAAGGGTCCATTTTTCTTGGAAAACACTGTCCACTTTTCTACTTTTAGACAGCCATTTGAGTAATGCGGGTGCCAGAGTGTAATTTTGACAGCGAAAAAAAGTGCGACACCCAGTGCACAAATTAAGAATTGCAGTTATTTTAATTGAAAAATTGTAGTTCATGTTTTTTCTGTAATTTTTGCACATTGCAAAGTCATCCTGCGGGCTGGATCGGACCCTCTGGCGGGCCAGTTTAGGCCTGCGGGCCGTACATTTGACACCTCTGAATAAAACGTTTCACTCAAGCCAATTAATAAAATTGTGATGATAAATTATCTGAAAAGTGTTTACACTGATCTAATTTTTTGTTTAGACATCTGACATTCAGATGAAATATAGAGAGTATATCATTTTGGTTAGCAGCAATGTTTTCAGGGAGTTGATTTATTGTAAACTATTTATTAGTTGGTGGGACTGCAGTGATGTCATTGGGATCCATATGATATGTGTATTCAACTTGAAACAGGAACGAGTGATGCAGCAGCCGGCAGTGTTACTTGCAGCAGCAGGGACTGATGCAGCACAGCAACAGGCAGAGGGATGTTTTTGTTAAACTTCCCATCTTACAGAGGGGTGGAGGCAGCAGCGCTGAAAAAGTGCGACGTCACTTTCGATGGGATCAGCACATCCCTGATAATGGTTTTTGCTTACAGCATAGCAACACATTTACTCGTAGACTTAACACACGGCACGAAATATGCACTATTTGAGAATCCAAATATGCTGAGAAATGCTTTCTGTTCTTTTATAATGAGCATAACTTAGGTTTATGATCGCTGAAAATAAAGCATAATTCCAAACAGTGACACGTGGGCCATGGTAAAAAGCAATGAGCAAGTTGTTTGGTTCGCTCGGCGTGAACCAGTTGCCATGGCTGCGGCAGGTTGACCTTGGAGCGACGTCACAACTTCAGCCGCGCATTGAGAGAATGAGGGTGTGTCTTCAGTTGTCTTGTTCAGTTACTTCAAAACGTTCAAAAAGAGGAATCAGGGCTGAAGATATAGAAAGAATAAAATGTACCCAGTTCCCCTGCTACCTTTTTAACAAACCAAAAAAAAAAAGAATCACTTGGCCCATGATATCAACACTTGCCTGGTAAATGAAATGATAACACATAGTGACATTGATAGTATATGTCTCACTGAGAAATAGCTGAAACATTATTTTCCACTAAATTGATCTACCCCTATTAATATCTATGTACATCCCGCCATATGCATTGGAGGCGGTGTTGTATTAATTTATGCGCCTATGCTGAATTCCTCTCTCAGTTTTCAGAATTTCTGAAAACTTTATGGCACCAAACAAAAGAATCCTGAGTTTCTTGTCAACATGATCATTTTCCTGTGAAAGTTTTGGAAGGACCATAACTTCTCACGTAATAGAAATAGGAAGCTAAAATTTGATGTGCTGGTGCATTCTGGCCCATTAATCAGGATTCAAAATATGTGCAAATAGAAGCTTTTAGTTCAGTAAATGAATGTTTACATATGTATATTTGTCGGGTATAAATGCCATTACCATCATCCAGTGCCTACGGGGTCATCTGGGCATCTGAAGTCCAGACACTGAAAGGCTCATTTGTGGGGGTTTTTCTTCAAAAAAAGACGACTTTAGGCAGCATTTAGAGCTGTCATAGCAACTACAACAACACTATTAGACTGACAGCCACACAACAACACTCTATTATACACAACCAATGGCGACAGCTCCACACAGTCCTCCATACCAGTACTTTTGTTTTCTCTAATCTCTTCTCTACGTCATACTGTGTCCTTTTGTTCTATATTATTTATATAATGTGCAGAATTACACAAAAACATGTTTGTATTATTTTGTCAGCAAATCGTTAAGATGTCATGCCAGCTTACAATAGCTAAAAAGAATACCAATATTGAATATAATACTATTGTATTGGCTGTCCTAAAAGTCGATAGATGACGTCGTTACCTAATTTGCATAATACTCCTTGTGCATGTGTTTTGGAGTTGCCATGTGTTTTTTTATATCGCTTAGTTTGGCGTAGAAATCAACCTTGCAATATATGCCGTATGCCCGAGTATCATCCCCAATAAACTGCTTCAACCTGCCTTTGAATTCAGGGTTTGATTCCCACTCCTTTCTGTACTTTTGACTGAACAGTTTAGACTGAGCCATGTTAAACTAGAGGTTTAGCTTGTGTCACGGAGAAATGCAAACACACACGGAACTGTCTGGACGAGGCGAGTATCTTTATTAATACAGTTCAGGCATGCAAACTGGTCATGGGTGAAAAAGGTGAGAAGGGCGCACAGACACACGGCGCGAATGGAAACGTAAATTTCATAGTCTGCGTTATAGAAACATGCATCACCAGAGGCATCTTGAATAAAATACTGTACAAGATGACTTACCATATACATCTCTTTTTTATTGAGACGACTATTCAAAACAACTATAACTTATGCACAGGTCCTTTTTCTTTCTTTTTGGCCTGGACAATGATCACATGCTCTTTTTACCATGAATACCTAAATCAAAATCAACAAGTAATGCACATGTAATTTTTTGTTTTGGCCTGGACAAAGATCACATGCCCTGTCAGGTAGGCTACAGTATAGGCTACACTCACTCTCCGATCATGTGCTTGATACAACACAATGTGTATCACCACATGTAGGCTACCTCTTCAAAAGCAGTAAACGGTAACATGGAAAGTCACTTTTTAATAGGCACACCTGATGCATTTTTTCATGCCTTTATCAACCTACATTAAACTTAACTAAGTTCCATACTTCTCTAATTTCATTGATCATACTGGTTAAAACATTTGCACAATTGTTTTAAAATAACCACAAAAAGCTATAGCTATTGATCATTTATTATTTTAATTCAAGAAAACGAGTTGTGCTTTACTCATCAGGGCAAAGTCTAAGCAATACCAGCCATCGCCACATGGCGGAGAGTCGTGACTAATTATAAAATACGTTACTGAGACGGTAGGCCTATTTAGCCTTTTATCTGTTCCCAAAAACGAGTCTCCCTCGAAATTATAAATGCAAGGGAGATGGCCTGCGACCTATTTAGGTTTAAGCTACTCTTTAAAAAGTTGTTGAAGAGACAGGCTTGCTCGTCTAGCTAAAACTTTCTCAAACATCACGTCGGTACTGTGCAGTTCATTTGATAGGCCAGGATAACGTTATGCGAGGCGGTCAAATATCGAGGAATAAATTCAATTGTACAGATGAGTTCATTTACCCTCATGGCAACGTTCTGTTTCACTTTAACAGCAGCCTGTTGTAGGCTATACAATGGTCTGTTATCAAGAAATGTCACAGTAAAATGTTGTGTTATGGCCCCAATTTGTTATTACATTTACAACATCCACAACAGCAAGGGATGACAGACACAATTTTAAAACTTAAACACATTTAATTAACAAAAACAACTAACAACTAACTAATCTACTGACTAATCTAATGACCAAGATTGATTAACAAGAAAAACAGAAATATTTACAGTCCCTTTTGGTTGGGTTCCTTGGTGATGTCCTGGGTGAGGAAAATGCTCTACACAGGCAAAAATCCACTATAAGCTTCACAGGTCTTAAACAGAATGACAGGTCTGGTCACATGTATCCTTCTCCTTGCAATTTCTCCTACTACTTTACTGTCTCAATTCTACCCCTTATATACTCTTTTGCAAACCCCTCCCAACTTTTAGACCTTTTTTTCCTTTTCTCTGGGACTTGCTTCAGGCATGCCCAGAACATGTCCAAACCTAGCTCCAGTCTGGGCTTAACAAAAAAAAAGGTAAATACTGCCATACAGTGGCCTATATTCACATTACAGTTGGGAAGTGAATGGAGCATTCTACAGGATTATAAAGACTCGTGGAGCCTATTAATGGCAGAATGAATTACGAACAGCACAGTAGGCACGAACGAAACCAGCGCAAGTTCCAAGTGCAGGAATTAATCTAACGACAACATAGACGTCTGATTTATGAAGCTGTTCATAGGCTATCACTTTAAGAAATGTATAACTTTCGTTTATGCCTTACCTTGCCGCAGGTTCTAATTTCCACAATAGAGGACTTGAGCTGATTTCTTTCGTGGGTAAATTGCTTCAGGCTGGCACCATTAGAAAAAATTAGGAAGAAGGGGGCGCCTTGTAAATTGGTGTAAATTGCCGCTTAAATTAGAGCATCTCGTCAGTCATTTGCTCTCACGAGACGAGTGTAATGTAGGTCTATGTAGTTTTCTGCGGTCCACTGTTCTGCTCGCTCGGTCGCTCGCTAACCCCCCTCCTCGGATCTGCGCGATTCACGTACATGGCCCATTTTGAACTCAAAACGGCGAATTTCGCCGAAAGGTGAGGAGTTTGCATGCCTGACAGTTATTTATTTAGACAAAAAAAAAATCACATTAAACCCGACATGACTGTAAACCAACACTGAGAAAAAGCGGCGGGTTCGCATGTGCAATTCACTTGCAGTTTGGACTCGAAGGGGAGAACATCTCCTGCTCCGACTCCAGCTAGGAGGGGCGGCGGCGAGAGGACTGGGCCGCCTGTGAGTGCTCTGTGACGGGGGACAGGCCGACGGAAGCACCCGCTGCATGTCGAGAGTAGTAACGATTAAAGTCGCTAAGTTGGCAACACTGGACGCGTCTCTCTCGCTCATCCCCCCTCCTCTCGCAGACTGCTCCATGTGCTTCTCTACACTTCCAGTGTTTTGGCTGTGTAGAGGCGGGCCATAAAGCAACTAACCAGTCACAACACGAGTCCTCTAAAAGAAAAACGGTGATCGCTGTAATTTCGACCAATCCTACCCTCTGATCACAAAGTTCATGTTGGCTGCATGTGCACTATGCAGTGAGGGGGCGTGTCCTCTGTCAACATAGTGCTGCCAGCGCTGCTGCAACAAGTGTGGGTTGTCTGCCTGGAAACTGCGGGCCAGTGGCTGCATTTTATTTATTGGCAGCCAGGCAGGCCAATAAGGACGCAGGCCACCGGGAAAAGTCCAGAGCGTCCAGATGGGCCTGCACGCGCCTGCCCCCACCAATGGTACTATTATCATAAAACTTAGTTTGGTGGAGGGAAAGTTCCCAAATATGAGGGAGATCACATTTCCAACAGTAACACTCACTAAACTGAATCCTAGAGACCCCCAAAAAGTGAAAAATCACTGGCGCCTTAAAAAACTAGGATTTTGGGGGTCCTCCTCTCACCCCTCTGATGTCTCATGGCAATTCTGGCTGTAGAATCCTGATATATGGCCCAGAATACACCAACACATTAAATTTAAGATTCTTATCTCCATTACTTGAAAAGTTATGGTCCCTCCAATATGCTCCAAAATGAAATGACCAATTCACATGAGTCAAAAGGGGCATGGCACCCAAATTTCAAGAAATTTTCACACCAAAACCATCAGAGATATTGACATGAAACTGGATTCTTTTGTTTGGTACCATGAAGTATTTTTGGACAAAGTTTGAGCAAACTCTGAGAGGTGTCATGTATATGGGAGGCTGAGTTGACATGGAATGACCCAGAATGTAGTGGTTCCGCCACACATTCCAGTCTTCTCTGACCAATTCCTCATTACTTTAGAAACTGTAATGCTAAGCAGCAGATTGTCAGATCCTATGGATTCAAATAAGCACTGTCTATCTGACACCACATTATCGACTTCATGAAGACCTCACCATCTGCCCTCTACTATGACTGCTCATGATTCATTTTCATTTCATAAAGTAACAGATTGCACTGCAACAAAAGTTTAAGCAACCTTGGACACTGTTGAACCCCTCTAAAAGATTGTCCTTGTTGTTATGATGATGGCAACGATATCTAACACACTGTTCCAAAATATACAAAATGAGTTCAGTTGGTTTGAGATCTGGTGAATTTGAAGATGGTTTTATATGCCATGCTTAAGATCATTTTGTACACATAAAACCATTCGATGAACGCTTGTGCCCTGCAGGGGCTTCCGCTACTGCTGTACTGGAAGACACCACTTCCGTCATGGTCACATTGCCTCACCATGCGCCATGATGGAGACCAAAAATTAACCCTTAAAAAAAATAACCTTCCACTTTTAAACTGCCGATTGTACCAAAGCCATACCAGGAAAATGAACAGGAGTGTCAGCATCTGTCATTTTTGACAACACATAGTGGTGTTGTCATCTAATTTTTCACCCATCTGTGTGTGGGTGTGCATATATTTATGAACAATTTCTCTTTGATCTCATGAAATGAATCCTGCGCGCTGTGCAGCACTTACTCCATTTCCCCAGTACATTATCAAGCTTCACACTTCATTGGTCAGAGTCCATGAACAGGTTGACATAAAATTTTATTTCTCAAGAATATATTCAACTAAATGTTTTTCTACATTTCTTTTCTGACCTGTCAGGTCAATTTTCTTGCAGCATTAATTATGTTTAATGTGTTAATAAAATATGATGTCAATGTAAGCATCTGGGTTAGCACCCTGTATTTACAAACTTGAAAACGCTTGCAATTTTTCAGATTCGGCCGGCCTCTTCCGATATTCGATATTTTTGGGGGCTCGTTCAGGGTTGACAAAAAATGCCAAAATAGCGCCCCCTAACGCGTTTCAAAATTCCCATAGGGAAATTCGATGACTTTCTTGTAGGCAGACAAAATTCGGTAGGCATGTGTATCATAGCCAGACAAACAAAAAATTTCATTGCAGCCACACCCTAAACCCCACATGAAGTCGGCCATTTTGATTTAAATTTTTGAATTTTAAAACAAACTCCTCCTAAGGATATCGCCTGGTCAACTTTTGGTCAAATTGGTCAAATTTGGTACAGATCATCTAAAGATCAAGCTGATAAAAACTTGTGCTCTGCATGTCTGTCGGTCTAAGGGCGTGGCTGCTAGGGCGTGACAAAGTTTGGCGACTCGACCAAAACATTTCAAAATGCTCTCGCGCCCATATACTTGATCTTAGCAGCTTCAAACTTGCTGATCATGATGATTTCTCTGCCCTAATGTCCCTATTTCATAACTATTCACTTTATTAATGGCGCCCCCCGGTGGTAACAGGAAGTGACTAGTTTTTCCTTTGAAAACAAAATCCTCCTAGGGTTTTCTACCGATTGACTTCAAATTTGGTACATATCATCTAGAGCCCAAGCTGATCTTAAGTTGAGCTCTGCATGTCTGTAGATCAAACGGCGTGGCTGCTAGCTGGTGCTAAAGTTTGGCGACTTGCCAAAAAAATTTCTAAATGCTCTCACGCCAACATACTTGATCTTAGAAGCTACAAACTTGCTAAAACGGATGGTGGTTCTGCCCTGAACGTCAAAATATAATAACTTTCCACTTTACTAATAGCGCCCCCAGGTGGTAACAGGAAATGTCCAGTTCGGTTACTTTGTCGTAGGCAAACAAAATTCAATACACTTATGTATCATACCCAGACATACAAAAAACTCATTGGAGCCACGCCCTTAACCCAACAAGAAGTCGGCCATTTTGATTTAAATTTTTCAATTTTAAAACGAACTCCTCCTAGGTTTCTTGACCGATTGACTTCAAATTTGGTACAGATCATCTACAGACCAAGCTGATCAAAAGTTCTGCTCTGCACATCTGTCGGTGAAAGGGCGTGGCTGCTAGGGCGTGACAAAATTTGGCGACTCGCCAAAAAAATTTCAAAGTGCTCTCACGACATCATACTTCACCATAGAACCTTCAATCTTGCTGGAAATGATGATTGCTCCACCCTTAACATCACGATATAATAACTTCTCACTTTACTATTGGCGCCCCCAGGTGGTAACAGGAAGTGTCCATTGTTTACTTGAACAAGTACTGATGACACATAGTTGGAACCATAGACTTCATTCCACTTCTAAATCATGCAGAACAAGTTTGTGAAGCTACAATATGAATGCTGTGAAGCTACAAGTAATGGCGTTTGTGTGGCAATGCAGGGAAGATGGATCCCTTGCCATGAAAATACGTTTGTGTTTTTGATGTCTTTAATGAACTCATATCATCATAAAAATTGATATACAGGTCAAGGATGGCTGTTAAATCTGATAGGGGCATTGACCATGAGGGAAGCAAAATGTCTCTATAGCGCCCCCATGTGGAAACAGGAAATGCCATATTTTACATTGTCATTGACCAATTTGCTCGAAAATTTCCATTTGTGCTAACGGTCTGCCCCTGAATGCATCTGCCCACATTTGGTTACACTCAGAGCGTCCCCTGGTGGATGAATTATCAACTTTTCATAACCCCTTCCTGCTTTGTCCAATTCGCTTGAAAGTTTATCACTGGTTGGTGCCTGTACTTGACCCGTCCACTGGTCGTGAGTGCACACCTACACCGGTCAGGATCTCACCACTACCCCAACGTGCACAAGGGTGCAAGGGCCCGTTCAACGCTGCTTGCAGCTTTAATTTGTAATTTGGATTCTTGGTGTAACTGTTCACAGTAACAGAACTTGCAGTCTGTAAAACCTGTATTGCAAGGGTTTGTCTCTGTGGTTATGACCGCTTGGTTACCAGCTACTGCATGATAGTTTGCGTGCAGTGCAAATAAAAAATGCTCCTGGTGAACTTACATGCAGTAATTCTGATCGGTATGCTTGTGTTACTTCGGTAAGCATCAATGTGGCAGTTTCATCATAACGTTGCCCGATTGTAGCCACTACAGTTATTGTGTTCATAACATAACCAAGCTCTCTTTAGCTGTCGCTTACTATCCATAAAGCTGCTTTCACATTGGACGCGAGACAAATTTTTCGCGCGACAGATTACCTACATTCAATGTCAATACAAAGACGCGAATACAGGCATTATGGGCACGTTAAGCAGCTTTCACAGCGGACGTGAAAAGTTGCGCAACAGATTACATTCAAAGTCTTGACAGCTTATCAGCTACTGCATGTTAGTTCACGTGCTCTGCTAATTAAAAATGTGTCTGATTAACCTATATGCAGCAATTATGATCGGTATGCTTGTGTTACTTCGGTAAGCATCAATGTGACATTTTCATCATAACGTTGCTTGATTGTAGCCACTACAGTTGAAGCTAACCGAAGAGGTGCTGTATGTGTCTGCCGAGTTGGGCTGCAGTTAGACCAGACGTAGGTTTTTGAAGAGCTTGTGGTGTGTTTTCGGGTGCTTCTGAAACGATCGCTTTACTTATCCATCACCGGGGTCTGCCTGATACATCTCCAATGTCTGGGTGACCTCTCTGATACTACCAGTGAAGGCAATAGGGAAGCGCACAGGCTATAGCATTCCCGGTATAACAAACGATATCTCTGCATTGCCATTGATTGAATATTAAATTCTTTCCTGTGAAAGTGATTGATTCGCTAGCTCCACATAAGCAGCAGTTCATGCAGACGGAACTTATGGTCTGTAAAACCTGTATTATGTTCATGACATAACCGGAGCTCTGTCTAGCTCTCGCACACTAGCCATGCGCCCATTTTTCGCGAGGAAAAGCTGGTCATTCCGAAGCAATAAGTAAACCATTACCGCGGACAATTTCCGAGAAGGCCGTTTAGCCTGGAGCTTTCACCCCTCCATCATATACCAGCATGGAAGCTGTTTGTTTCTCCACGCTAACAACACACGAACCAGCAGGTCGTAATACACACCGAAGCAGTCCATAAGCTGTTAATCCAGTTTTAGCTGCTCCTCACTGTCCATGTTTCCCTCTAAACTCAGACCTATTGAGTCCACACTTAGGTATGTCGACCGGTTCTACAAATGTGTCAATATGGGGGTGGATTCTAGCTTTCACTGCATCCTATCTACAGAGTAGAAAAACCGCTGTACTCACCACTGTTGCCGATAACCAATTCATGCTTGAGCTGCCAGACTTTCGCACTGCGTCCTTCACTTCCATCGTTGTGTATATTAAAACAAGTTAATTTCATTAGATCTATACACATGTACTGCGTCATATTGCAGAATATGCCCATCGATTCCTTCGGGAATTCACTCTTCACCAGGAAAACTTGGTTTTGCTGCTCTGTCCCGCCTAGATCCACCCTCCACAGAGCTGGCCAGTCAGAAGAAAGTGGGCACACGGGGAGTGGGGGTCATAGCGGAAGAGCCACCCCAATGAGGCGTTTCAGGCAGAGACTACTATGGACTAAAAATGGGGTTTTTTAAGGCTAGCAGTATGAGCGAAATAAGTACCCCCTTTTTTTACTTTGTGCGATCAGGAGTACTCTCGAGGAGTCAAAGACTAAAATATAAACTTGGAAAAAATAGCATAATAGGTCACCTTTAAAGACGTGCTCCATGCGAATATTTCGCCAAGATCTTCGAGCATTCAAATCAAGTTGGTAACACTCTCAACCACAGTTAGAGTACTCAGTAGCTAAAGCTAGATGCATATTTCTGTTTCGCCAGTGGAAAGTTTGCGGCCAAGAATGACAAATACATGGCATTCACTAGACGAGGTTTCACTAATTGGTAAACGGCATTAGAGTCTGACTGGGAATTCAGTTTCCTTGCATCAACCTAAGTGGTTCTCAACTCAGTCCTAGGGGACCACTGTCACTGTGTATGCTCGTTTTCATTGTATCCACAAATGCAACCCTAGAATTTTATTAAGCTGTTGATTTGTTTTATTGAGTTGGATTTTTTTTTTATTTTACCCTCCAACTTCACATTATGAGAGAAATGCTACACCTGCCATGGGAAATGAGAGCCCCATGTCCATATTGTGTTTATAATGCTGCAATACAAGGAATTGCACATGGTCTAATATATTTCCTAATCCAAGTCATGCAAAAGTTAATTTTTGAGCCCCTATCGGTTACTGCACACAAGCTTAAAGTTCTGTCTTTTTTTTACAATATAAACACAAAACACATGCTAGTCATTGTAAATTTCTCTGCCTTCTAACTCCTCATTATGAAATAATCAAGAGCCGACTGATATTTTTTGAAAGTTATTGGTGCATCTGTTTAAATTTTTCTTATTATTCCGCAGTTTCCCAAATAGCATGATGTGAATGTGAAAGGGAGCTTGTCAATATTCTGAACAGTGAACACATTCATTTTTGAATGGATGCCTGTTCATTTTTGGATGCGTTCGAGGCTGCAAACCTGGTCACTACGTTCGATGATGAACACCCTTCTGTTCATTTTCTGATGCGTTCATTTCCCGATGTGTTCATTCTCTGATGCCTGCCCAGGCCCTGATGCGTTAATCTATGTGTGCAGTGAGCTTTTAGATTATGGGCGCGGATATTCTTTTGTGAACGATGACTGAATATGGATGTTGGATTTTGTAAATGCTTGTACAGGCCTATTTTAAATTCTCAGTTCCTTAAAGTGAAATAGTTCTCATTGTCATTGTTAGTTTTATTTTTCATATGAAGTGAAATTGTTCTCATTGCTGCCAGCTTTGCTGCCAGCATTCACACTATTGTTTTTCATGTCGGCCATTTTCTTTATACTTAGTATTATTATTATTATTATTATTCTTACTTCTTCCGCCAACCACACTATTAAACTACTCCTAGATACTTTGTGCTATTTCAACAATTCATATATCAAAATTTTCTGAACGTTATTGCTATTATTTTTCTCTTTCATACTATTTATACTTTTTAAAATATTAAACTTCTTCTGAATTTTTTTGGCCCATAGAAATGCATTGAAACAGCCTTCATACTCTTCTGTCAAAGCTAGAGTGGGAGCTGAGATCAGACAGAATGAAAAATCTCATTCTCTTTCGCTCTAACTTCAATAAATTAGAATCCCTCTTCATGAAATTTCACAAAAATGTAGGAAAATTTGGTCTTGTTACAACAGTATCATTTTTGTAGCAGTGAAGTATACAGTGTTGGCTCAGGGTACAGTCAAAGGACAGGAGGCGCGTCCAACTTCGCTATCTCTTCCATTCAAAAATCACCCAAAACATTTTGGGAAAACAGCAAACAGCCAGAGTTTTTCTGTGATTCTGTGGTTAGGGAAATTATTGCAGCTCATTCTCCATACTGCTTCATTAACCCAATGACAGAAATCAGCTGAAAGGGCACAGGTATCTGCGTGCATTCCCCCGACACTGCTGGAAAGAAGATCTTTCCATAAAAGTTAGAAAAAGTCTTTTTTTTTACCTTGTATAACTTACCTGACTCCATTTTAATGATCATTTGTTTTAGAAATCCATCGGAATCAAAGCATTATCATTCATAATTTAGACTTGATTGTACGAAGAATCCATTCATTTTGTAACAACTCTCAGAACATTGTATGGTGTTACCACTGCATGTCAAACCTGCCGAAATGCGTAGGTCTCATGAGCTGACTAGATGTCTCTAGTAATTCAGCGGTTGCATAGGATGCTACTTCTTTAGGAATATCTAATAGCGGCTCAGCAACGCAGAGGGTTGTTATGGCCCCAATTTGTTATTACAATTTACAACACAACAGCAACAGCAAGGGATGACAGACACAGTTTTAAAAACTTAAACACATTTAATTTTTAAACAAAGACAAAGACTAATAACAACTAACTAACTGACCAAGATTGATTAGTAAAAAAAAACAGAAATATTTACAGTCCTTTTGTTTGTTGGGGTGGCTTGGTGATGTCCTGGGTAAGGAAAATGCTCAAACACAGGTAAAAATCCACAAAAGAAACTTCTCAGGTCTTGAACAGATTGACAGGTCTGGTCACATGTATCCTTCTTCAAGCAATTTCTCCTACTACTCCACTGTCTCAATACTTTTCCTTATTTACTCACTTGCAGACCCCACCCACATTTAGACTTCTTTTTTTTACTTTTTGGGGAATTGCCCCAGACATGTCCAGGACATGTCTAAACATAGCTCCAGTCTGAGCTGAATAAAAAAAAAGGTAAATACTGCCATCCAGTGGCCTATATTCACATTACACCTCCATTCCAAAAGGGAAAAATTTTGACTCATAAAGGCAAAATTTTTCTTTTCAATACAAAATGGTTAAGTGAACACTTGTCTATATATACATATCATACAATATTCAAATAAACACGTGATATATATATACATATTCAAACACGGGATAAGCAATCAGCAATTACATTGTCTGTACCCTTCACATGCTTAATTTCCAAGTCAAACTCCTGTAAAATCAAACTCCAATTCAACAATCTCCGATTCTTGTTTTTCATCTTACTCAAAAACATTAACGGATTGTGGTCAGTGTACACAATCATTGGCTTTTGCCCTGTACAAACAGAAACATCAAAGTGTTGTAAAGATAGAACCAGAGCCAACAGCTCCTTCTCTATTGTGGAATAGTTCCTTTGGTGGCGATTGAACTTCCTGGAGAAGTATGCCACGGGGTGCTCAATGTCATCAGAGTCACTTCTCTGTAGGAGCACAGATCCACAAGCTTGGTCGCTAGCATCGACCGCGATGGAGAACGGTTTGTTGAAGTCAGGAGATTTGAGCACGGGGAAGTGACTCAGCAGAGACTTCAGGCGATCGAAGGCTCTCTGGCATGCATCATCCCAAGTGAACTTTACGCCTTTCTTCAGTTGGTTAGTTAGACTGAGAGCAATCTCAGCAAAGTTCTTGCAAAACTTACGGAAGTACCCGATCATTCCAAGGAAGCGGCGCAAAGCTTTTTTGTTGTCAGGAACTGGAAAGTCCATGATGGCTTGGACTTTAGCATTTATGGGTGCCACCTTACCCTGGCCTATGACGTAGCCAAGATAGGTGACAGTAGCACAACCAAAGTCACTCTTGTTCAGGTTAACAGTCAGGTTAGCCTGGGTCAGGCGCTGGAACAACGTCTCTTCATCTTTCAGATGTTCTTCCCAGGAGTCACTCCATGTGATCAGGTCGTCGATGTATGCACCCGTGTGTGGCAATCCGGCGATTGTAGACTGTATCATCCTTTGGAACGTGGCTGGGGCATTTTTCATGCCAAAGGGTAGGACTTCATACTGGTACAATCCAGATGGTGTGGCAAAAGCAGAGATGCTCTTGGCCCTCTCAGTTAAAGGCACACACCAATAACCCTTCAATAAATCAATCTTGGTCAGAAACTTTGCTTGCCCTACTCTATCGATACAATCATCAATCCTAGGTATTGGAAACACATCAGTTCTAGTTACAGCATTGCTTTGCGATAATCAGCACAGAATCTAGTACTTCCATCAGGTTTTGGAACTAGCACACAGGGTGAACTCCAATCGGAGTTGGAGGGTCTGATAATATCATGTTCTAACATGTACTCAACCTCTTTCTCAGCGATCTTTCTCTTTTCAGGATTCATCCAGTACGGATGCTGTTTTATTGGTTTGGCATCACCAACATCTACATCATGAGATGCGAAAGAAACCCTCTGTGGAACATCAGGAAATTGATCTTTATATTTCTAGATCAACCTCTCAAACTGATCTTTCTGTAAGGGTTCTAAGTGCTGGAGTTTTACATCAAGACTTTGCAACACTTCAGTGTTTGACAATTTACATGAAAGAACTTCAGCTTTAATTCTTGGTCTATCATCTTGAAACTCCCCCTCATCTTCACACGTTTCGACCATTGGAGAATCTGAAGTGACAGCTGCAACCCTAGCATTTCTGTCATGATAAGGCTTTAGCATGTTAATATGACACAATTGTTTTGGTTTTCTCCTATCTGGAGTCTTCACAATGTAATTGAGATCATTGAGTTTTGTCAGAATTTCATAAGGACCATGAAATCTAGCCTGCAATGGATTGGACTGCAAGGGAAACAACACAAGGACCTTGTCTCCTGGTTTAAACTCACGGCTTCTAGCCTTATGATCATACCAAGTTTTCATTTTTCCCTGACTTGATTTCAAGTTCTCTTTGGCTAGGTCACAAGCTGCACGCAATCTTTCCTTGAACTTGCTAACATAATCTAACAGACTGATGTGCGGCTCTTCGTCTTGCCATTGTTCACTCAATAATAGCAAAGGTCCTCTCACTTCATGGCCAAACACTAGCTCAAATGGACTGAATCCAGTAGACTCCTGCACTGCTTCTCTAGCTGCAAACAACAGCAAATGAACACCTTCATCCCAGTCTTTCTCATGGTCATAACAATAAGTTCTCATCATTGTCTTGAGAGTGGAATGAAACCGCTCTAAGGCACCCTGACTTTCTGGATGATAGGCACTAGAAATAATCTGCTTTGCACCTAGTTCATAAACAACCTGCTGAAACAAACCAGAAGTGAAATTGCTACCTTAGTCTGACTGAATTTCCCTGGGAAGGCCAAACAACGTGAATAACTTTATCAAAGCCTTTGAGATTGCAGTTGCCTTGATGTTACGTAGAGGTATGGCTTCGGGGAATCTCGTAGATGCACACGTGATTGTCAACAAGTACTGATTTCCAGATCTAGCCTTGGGTAATGGACCAACACAATCAACAATGACCTTAGAGAATGGCTCCCCAAATGCTGGGATAGGCTGCAATAGAGCTACAGGTGGGTCTAACTGGTGTTTTCCAACTACCTGACAAGTGTGACAGGTTTTGCAAAAGTTGGAAACGTCTTTCCGAAGCCCAGGCCAAAAGAAGTGTTTCATGATCTTCTCAACAGTCTTGTTAACACCAAGATGACCTCCTAAAGGTAAACTATGACCCATTGTTAAGATCTCATTCCTGTAGACCTTCGGAACAACAATTTGCCTGACCACTGCCCAATCTGCATTGGCAGGGATGTCAGGAGGGCGCCACTTCCGCATCAGCACACCATCCTTGAGATAATACCCAACTGGAACTGCGTCTATTTCTTTATCAGGAAGGGCTCTCCTCTTTAGTACACAAATTTCAGGATCATTAGTTTGCTCCTCAATCAACCGCTTTCTGGACAGAGACAAGTCTCCAGACACATCAGAATCACCATACCCATCTGGCTGGCTGAATAGAGAACTGATAAAAGTATCTGATAAGTCCTCAAACGGAGAAACCATAGTAGGCCGATCAGAGTCATGAGGCGAACCATCTGAGTCCTGACTATTCAATGTACTGGACGGCACCAGATCATCTTCTTCTTTAGCCTTCTTGGCCATAGCACGAGTCACTGCGCAAGAAGGATACAGAGATGGGTCCTCATCCCCATCTTCAGTGCTCGGCTTTGAAGTAAGATGTACAGGGGGAACTACTTTGCCCCCAGCCAGGTCATTGCCTAGCAACAGAGAAACACCCTTTATAGGTAGACTTGACATAAGTCCCACCTTTACCTGTCCTGTAACTAAATCTGACTTCAAGAATATAGAGCGCAGGGGAACAGATACAGTCCTCCCTTCAATACCTTGTACAAGTATGAAATCCCCTGAAGCGGTCTCATCACGTAACTCCAAAGAGTCTATCAACAAAAGTGACTGAGAAGCTCCGGTATCCCTTAGGATATATATGGGGACAGGAGTAGTATGCTCATTCAGAGCCACAAATCCCTCTGACACAAATGGAAGAAATTCCTCCCTCACGAAGTCAGCTGTATCAGGCTTTTTAGCCCCACAAGAAGCAGGCAATTTAGCAGATCGGTTATCTACTACAGGGGTTTCTAACCTTGTTTTCACAAAGGCATTTGGTTTGGTATCCTTGTCTTTTTCTTTCTTAGCTTTTAGGATCCAACAGTTAGTTGTAACATGACCAGATTTCTTGCAATAACTGCAAACTAGACCACTTTTGTCACTGTCAGCTTTCACACTTTGATCAGACCTGTTACTGGATTTCTGAGCACCATCACCAGATTTGTCTTTGTCTTTTGGTGAGGAATCTTGGGTATCACCGTAACCCTTTTTCTGAAATTGGGACCATCTATTGTTACTGCTAAACTGAAATTTGGACTTATGTGTGAGAACATATTCATCTGCAAATTTGGCAGCTGATTGCAAATTCAGTGCTTGCTTCTCATTAAGGTAGGTCTTAACATCATCCTTAACACAGTTCTTGAATTCTTCAACTAACACCATCTCTTTTAGTGAGTTGAAATCATCCTTGACCTCCATAGAAGTACACCAGCGCTCAAAGCAAACCTTCTTCTCATTAGCAAATTCCACATAAGTCTGATTTTCAGATTTCTTCAGACCTCTGAATTTCTGTCGGTAAGCCTCTGGAACCAACTCATAAGCTCTCAAAATAACCTTTTTGACAACCTCATAATCAGAGGAATCATCTGCAGACAAAGCCAAATAGGCTTGTTGAGCTTTACCCTTGAGGACAGTTTGCAACATCAGAGGCCAGTGTTCCTTTGGCCACTGGCAACTCTTTGCTACCTTCTCAAAACACAGGAAATAGTTGTCAACATCCTTTTTTGAAAACGGAGGCACCAATTTTACCTCCTGGCTAGCCCGAAATTTATTTTCAGTTTTAATTTTAATTTTTAGTTGCTCCATTTGGAGTCTTTCTTCTCTAATGAATTTCTCTAATTCAAAATCTCTCTGTCTTGCAAATTTTTCTAACTCAAATTCTCTTTGTTTTTCTTTTTCCTCCCTCTCAAATTCTCTTTGTTTCTCTTTTTCCTCCCTTTCAATCTCTAGCATTTTTAATTTAAGTTCCATTTCTATATTTGGATTTTCCACTGGAAACTGTTCCAGATCTTCTGGTGCAAACACATTTTCTTCAATGTAATATTCAACTATCTCTCTAGCCAGTCTTGCTTTTCGCATGGCTGGTTTTACCTCTGTCAGCTCTAAATGTCTGCAAATTTCTAGCAGTTCTGTCTTTTTAAAAGACTTCAAAACCTCAAGGGTTGGTGATGCCAAGAAATCATCCATTGCTGTTGTCAATATAATTATATAGGAAAATTCACAAAAACAATTTTACAATCTGAAATGTTAGATTTTTAATAAATGACTCACAAAATGGTCTATCCCGGACCTTGAGCCCCCAATTTGTTATGGCCCCAATTTGTTATTACAATTTACAACACAACAGCAACAGCAAGGGATGACAGACACAGTTTTAAAAACTTAAACACATTTAATTTTTAAACAAAGACAAAGACTAATAACAACTAACTAACTGACCAAGATTGATTAGTAAAAAAAAAAACAGAAATATTTTCAGTTCCTTTGTTTGTTGGGGTGGCTTGGTGATGTCCTGGGTAAGGAAAATGCTCAAACACAGGTAAAAATCCACAAAAGAAACTTCTCAGGTCTTGAACTGAATGACAGGTCTGGTCACATGTATCCTTCTTCAAGCAATTTCTCCTACTACTCCACTGTCTCAATTCTTTTCCTTATATACTCTTTTGCAGACCCCACCCACATTTAGACCTCTTTTTTTTACTTTTCGGGGACTTGCCCCAGACATGTCCAGGACATGTCTAAACATAGCTCCAGTCTGAGCTGAATAAAAAAAGGTAAATACTGCCATCCAGTGGCCTATATTCACATTACAGGGTCAATGCTGGCTATTGTTGTTCTCAACATGGAAACTTGCTAAATGGATGAAATTGATTTGACGACAGAGGTGAACAGGTGCAATACTCTGTGATACAAAAAGCTTAAACATGCATCCTCCCTAGACCAGCTTGAGGGGGTATTCCCGCATTATACGTTAACGGAGAGAGTTATATAATCCCTTTGCATATATTAGCAGAGATATATTAGCAGAGATATATTATCATATATTTGCAGACTATTTTCTGGGAAATCTCACAGATCAAGTTTTAACAATTTATCAGCCAGGTAGGTCACCTAAAGCCAATTACAATCCAAACAAGAGCTATCAGAGATTTCTGACGTCCATCGAATCGTGATCCGTATTCGGATCAACACTGACATTTAATGGAGTCTTCCGAGTTATGAGATCTTCATATATGTGAATTTTCATGGAAATCGGTTCATCAGTTTTTACGTTATCTTGTTCACAGACAGACAGACAAAAAAACCGAGGCGATTTTATTACGCAGACATAATTAACCATCTTTCAAAACACTTTTAAAGAATAACATTTTGGAATATTACAAAGAATTATAGAGTCAAAAGAGAACAGTCTTATCCCTGGCAACAAGCAAAGCTACATGTGACCAGGGTCTTGTGGAAGTCTGGCTGCAGAACTCGACACAGGCTTTGTTCCCTCTCAAATCAGACATTTGAACCTTTAACCAAAAAGCCATAAATGAAAAATTTAGAATTTCGAGCACAGTTCCCCCGCCCACAGGAGGTTGGTGCTGATCAAAGTGTCGGGTAGCGTGACCTCGATGAGGGCAGGTCTCCACACTGGTCCAGTTTACTCCTCGAGTCACAGACGTATAATGAGACCTAGGGAAGCTGCTGTGGAAATTAGACCATTGCACCAGTCACACTGAGGCAATCAAAATGACAGCAAACATGGCTATGCTCAGAACTTTAATTGTCATGAAACATCTGCCATGTGCCTCATTACTGTGACCCAAACCTGAAAGAGGAGGAGGGAGCAAGGGATTATGGGTCAGGAAGACAGATGTTTGGAGAGACAGTGGAGGTGGTCATTTCACTCATCTCTGCACTGAAAGAATGTCAAGGAGGAAAGGTGGAAGAGAGAAAATAAAGTTTTGGGCGATTGTAGAAAGTGAAATAGGCTTTACAACCACATGACCTTGCATTGAGGCAGACTGCATGGATGGCAATACTGTCCATTGAAAAATTCAGTCTGCCTTACACAAGTTAATTCATTTAATCTATTTGTGAGTGTATTTTTTTTTTGCAATCCCTTGACTGCCTTAAATGTAACTTTTATTTTACAAATTAGGCCATGATCGGACTGTCTTGGGCAGCATATTTCAATTTCTTTTACTGTAAATGGAAAAACAATCTCAAGTTCACTTACTTTGTAGTGTTTTCATTCCACTGTTTTGTAAGAGTGTGACAAGACCTCATTCCCAACATCCCAGCAGCCCAGCAACATCAAACATCAACTGATATACCTTATATCACAGAGGAGATTCGGTTATTTTCTACATCACTATCACTCTTTTGAAGCCCAAAGCACATCATGTGTTTGCATCCAACAGTCTCGAATTCCATATTGAGTCATTCAAAGACCAAAGGTTTGTGGCTGGAAAGCCATCCAAATATGTTTTTGATGCGGAGGAATCAACTATTAAAAGTTGTTCGAGGACATGAGAAAAAACCATTTAGGTCCTCTAACTGTGGTCCTTAGATAAAAAACGTCAGCTCAAGAACCATCTGTCAAACTGGACATGGCTGGAAAATTAGTTTTTTCCTCGACAAGGTAAGTCCACCCTCTCAGAAACAGGAGTGTAACAGGAGTCCAGTTCCCTGCAGGCTAATTATTTGACCTCAAGGTAGTGATGTGTGCTGTGACTGAGGGCTAAAAAAGACATGTTTAAGAGTACAGTAAGTACACCTTACAGGACACTGCCACTGTAGCTCTGCAGGGAGAGACAAGGCTCCAGCAACTATTTGATTATGATAATAAAAACAACTAGTCAGTGAATAATGTTGACTCTGTCAAAGTTCGCTCAAATATTTTATTTGCAAAATGAAGCTGGTCGATAAGAGTCACATGTTTGTCTATCGTTCCTCTTACGAAGGATGCTGCTCAGTTTCAGTCATTCATTTCCACATTTTCTTTTTTGTAAAACTAGAACAACCTTGTTGGTATGAGTAGGGATGCGTACCAAAATCGATACTTTTACCGGTTGGTATTGAAATACGTGTGCACCGATGAGTATCAGTTCAAGTAAAGTCAAATGGTACTACTTTTTGGCACCAGAAAAAGAAAAAGTTGATCTGAATGCATCATAAAGCATCATACAGCTGTACGAGAGAGAGGAATGAAAGCATGGTGACTGGGACGACCCTCTGAGCCTGATTTGAACGCATCATTGCACGTACAAGAGCGAGATTATGTCAGCTTGTTCAACTACACTACCGCAGCCATAGCGAGTCAGAAGTAATTCCGCGTATGGCTACACTTTAATAAAATAGATCAGTGGCGTGAGGTGGAAAGAGAACAAGGAGGGCGTTAAACACGTTGTTATGGCCCCAATTTGTTATGACATTAACAACAGCAAAGGATGACAGACAAAAATTTGAAAACTTAAACACATTTAATAAAGAAACACTTAAACTAATCTACTATCTACTCTAATGAGCAAGATTGATTTTATACAGAAAAAAATAATATTTACAGTTGGGTTGCTTGGTGATGTCCTGGGTGAGGAAAATGCGCTAACACAGGCAAAAATCCATTAAAAGCTTTACAGGTCTTGAACAGACTGACAGGTCTGGTCACATGTATTCTTCTCCTTGCAATTTCTCCTCTACTTTACTGTCTTAAGTCTTCTTCTTATATACTCTTTTGCAGACCCCACCCACATTTAGACCTCTTTTTTTAATTTTCTGGGACTTGCCCCAGAAATGCCCAGAACATGTCCAAACCTAGCTCCAGTCTGGGCTCAACACAAAAAAAGATAAATACTGCCATCTAGTGGCCTATATTTACATCTCAACATCTTTAAACTGTTTATTAGTCTTGATCTGTTTTCGTCAATTTCCCAAGTAAAGGACACTTGAACTCTCCCCTTTCAGGTGTAGCTAATTGTCTTCATTAAGAAGAGAAATCAAACACACCAGTTGAACGCAAAAAAAGCGCATTTCAATCTTTTTCAATTAAACAATCATTACGCACAGGTTTGACGACTTTCTTAGGATGTAACAAAATTTAACGCGGACAATCCTTAGTGGATTGCCCATCAAGGTATGTGAATTAAACATTTTATGGAATTGATTACTCACTCGCCTAAACATTTCATTATAAGGAAAACTAACATGTTGACCCAGAACAATGATTGAAATCGGGTCACTAATCTCATCCATTTCAAGGGATGTTTTCCGCCTCTCAGTCTTCCGTCCACCACCCGCCACTGAAATTGATGCAGACAAACTTGCTGTAACATCTGCGACATAAAGTGTAAAGCCCTGTCACACTTATTTAAAAACAGCAGGAATCAAGCAGAACCAGCCGGAATGAAGAATTTGCGCAACATTCCAGCGGGAATTTCAAATTGATCAAAATTCTTACAACTCTTAATGAATTTCGTTTGAATAATTATAATGCGCTTCGAACCACCTGGAATGATTCTTGCTCATTCTGGGTGTATTAGCTCTCCAATGCAGCTTTAATGTATTCGGAACACAGTAGGAATATTTGGAATGCTGTCAGAATGCAGCCAGAATATTTAGAATACACTTCCAATGCCACACGAGTGCCGTTCAATTGCTGCCTGAACTCCACCCAAAGTCTGGTTGGAAGGTGCCTCGAATGCTGTACGAATTCACCTCGAATGCAGTCAGAATGCTCCTGGAATGGCCGCCAAATATGGTCGGAACCTCCAAGAATTCAAACAGAATACAGCTCGTATACTCAGAATGTACTTAGAATGTAACATGAGTTTCCCATTTGCTTTGATTGAGTAATTGCTGACAACAGCAGGGGAACGTAAAAATGCCACTAAAACTGACACCGAATTCGTGAGAGTTGACAAGTATGCGTTATTAATGAAAACTGGCCACACTAGATAATGTTGAGATATTTCGGAGTTTCTGTATAAGTAATTTAAATGAATCATTGAAAACAGGTCATAACCGATCATTATTTTTAAGCCAGTTCACCAGTCGCCACTGACTCCAGTGGCAATCGAAAGATTCCAATGGCATTTGAAGCACATTCCAGCTGAATTGTTTTAATATCGAAATAGATTCCTGCCTCTATCGAGATGCATTCAAGGTGCATTCTGGCTCATTAGAGGCGCATTCTGGCAGGATTTGACGTGGCTTGCCATTTCAATTCTCCCTCGAATGCAATCAGAATGTTTTGAATGCAGTTGGAATGCCGTAAGAATATTAATAATGCAGTCAGAGTGCAGTTAAAATACACTTCAAATGCCATTCGATATTTCTCCACTTCGAATGCACCTGGAAAGTTTTGAGCATGAGCAAAACATTCGGGCCGGCCAAAAGAACAAGCCTGAGTCTTTGGAATGCACTCAGAATGCAGTCAGAATTTTTAGAACGCTCTTCAAATATCCAGGAATATACAAAGAATTTTTATTTCGACGGCATTCCGACTCATTCCACCTCTAGTGTGACTAGGGTTTAAGGGCCTGTGTCCACATGAAGCATCTATTTTCGATACAAATCCTATGATGGTCAGTGATTACAGCGCTCAGGGTCTTCAACTTTTTTCCATTCCGTTCACGACGCTTCTTGGAACAGCGCTGGACTCGTCAAAATCACTTCTGTCTCACCGACACATGAAGACCACAAAGAAAAAACCCAAATTTTTAACTTTTGTATATTTTATATAATATTACATATTATAATATTATTTCATAAATTTTCAATTCATCATTTCTCCACACTGTAGAAATGTGACTGATCATTTTTCCATTGTGGTCTTCAGATCAAATCAAGAAGAAAGAGACTGACAACATAAGGAGCAATGGTTGCTCAAATTAGCACATGTGTTGGGACACTAGGTTTGCTAACAAATTAGTCAGTTAGTTTTAATGTTAACTACAACAATTTTTACTACTACAGACCAGCAGCTGTAGCTAGATGCACTGGTACCGCTTTTCTTACCACAGATAATCCCTGTCCCCCCTCGCTCATTTTTCCAGAGAGGAGAGCAAAGCCGGGGGAAATCGGGATGTTTTTGTTTCTGTGATATTACAAATGTTTGTTGATAAATATGATAAATAACAAAAAGAACTGCTGGGTAGTAGTATTTGTTAGTATTTGTTTTCTACTTTGAGTTGTAAAATACAACTCAGTTTTATTTCCGAGATGAACTCTGATTTAATCTACTGTCCCCTCCTCCCATTTTATCCACGGTGTACAGGAGAGCGAGGTTGGGATGTTTTTTGTGTTGGTGATGGTGATAGGTTATATGTTTCCAACAAAGGTGTTTGATGTTGACTTTAGAAATAAATATGTTAAAATGTAGGTTCTGATTAGTTTTGGTATAAATTAGATTACCTTTGTCATTAAACACACACTCTCAAGAAAAAAGGTACCGAAAACAGCTACCGTTGGGTCACGGTACCGATTCACAGGTACCAGCACTGTATTGGTTTGTGCCCAGCCAGAGGGATGCTGGTACGGTGTGTATACTCTCATCTTCAGCCTGTTCTGCAGATCTATAAAAATTCATTCCTCGTAGATCCACAGCCCCTGTGCACTTTAAACATCTACAGTTGCTTATTTTTCCTGGAGCTGCTAAAAAACAAAACCTTTGCATTTCTCTCTTTATCTTGATTTGTTTCTCCTCTGTCCCCATTATTGCTGATATTACTGTAACCCATTTTTTCAGTTCTCAGCCAAAATCCAATATTTCCTTTCAGTCTCAGCAAATGTGTTTTCAGGAGCTGTAATTCTATTTCTTTGTGAGGATGAAAGGGCCTCTTTTCCGGGCCAAACCTGATTTTAATCACTTAGGATATACAGTATCTAATAAGCATGGATAGGAAAAACACAAAATACAACTTCTTGTTAAAAACTAAAGGAATGAAAGGCAAACAGAGCCCAAGAAACAATGGGCTGCACAGCAGAAAGTGTTCATCTCTACCAGCCCATTTTTGGTTTTTATAGCTCATGAATCAAATAAATATACTGAAATTTTGGATAGTCTGAATAAATTAATCTTCAGTTCTAATTCATATTCCTGTTGCACTCTGCCCTTCTTGAGCTGAGTATAGCTGGTGGCAAGAAAGAACCATGTTAGCAGTCAGTACCAGGGCATCCGGTTCCTCGTTTGCACGTGCTCAGAATGTTCCAGATATGAGTTCTGACTTATTCAGCAGTTTGGGGGGGGGGCAGTGTTTCCTGGGGGAAGTGCAGGGCTTGGCACATCAAAAGCACGCTGGCAGCCTTGCAACCCAGATTAAGTAGGCCTTCGCCTTGGCGGTCATGGACACAGATTTCACACTTAATATTTCATTGCAACATATGCTCTTTATGACAGACTGGGAGGAGGGTGTATATGCATGTTGGTGCAGTGATAAGTCCTCTTAGTCCCTTCCATTAGTACACATGCAGATCTACATCACTTCATCTATTCACTTGATCACTCGCATGCATGTATGATCACCTTTGAACTGGGAAAGAGCTACTTTGATGTCTTTTAGGCGTTGACCAATTTATGTTCGACTAGGGCTGCCCAGTCTATTTATAACAAACTGTACATTGGCAATTATTATTTTATGTATTTGCACCATTGTGCTGCAGATACACACAGGCAAAAACAGAAATTTTAGTTAATATTAAGTCATACTAATTTTAATTGTAATGGTACAGAATCTAAATTAAATGCCGCCCCAACACGTCTCTTCTTTTTAAAGAACCCTCCACTCAAGAATAATTTTTTTCCCTGTTTCTGCTGTTGAATGTTTGAGATTCACTGGGTAGAATAATGCATTTGCAGAGTTTGTCTTTTCACATTCAGCTGCTGAAAGTGGAAAGTTTATCTGACCTCAATAAAAGTACAGTTTAAGAGGCCGGCTCACAAGCAGATTAGTGACATCACAAATCCTTTGGAGGCCTGGGTCAATATTCAACTCACGAACACAAGTGTAATGTAGAAACATCGAGCCTCTGATGCACAAACACTAAGAATGGACTTTTCAGGATAGGAGAGGCATCTCCTGTGAAGTGGCTAAACTTGAAATGACAAACATTTGCATATTGATAGATTCAGCATTTATAATGAGGGGGAAGAAGCAGGTGTCATTTTACAGATTTTCACAAGAAAATTGAACTTTTTTTGTGGAAAAACCATATCAGAAACACACTACAAGTTAAGTATTTTACATGCCTATATCTTAAAACATGTCCGGAGGGGGTTTTTAATAATTGAAATTCAATTAGGCTGCACCTTGGCTGGCAAATGAACGAAATCTTAATTGAATAAATCGGAAACATTATTATTTTATTTTCGCGAACATTAGATTGGCGACTTAATTAGATTGGCGACATCTCTGAGGACACTTGTAGAGTAACCCATGTCGCTCTGACCTGTTTTCCACCAAACTACTGTTAAAGGAGACAACCGCAGATGTTGAAACTGCACTTTGTCGTAAAAATCACGACTTGGAGTTTTGAAACTTAATTCTAGGCATGTTTCCCCACCGACTTAAGAGGATCAGAAATGCTGAAGCTTGCTAGGTTGTCTGAGTACCCATGTTTGCTGCCTGCATGATGTAGATTGGGACGCAAAAAGGCATCCCACATCATCAATGCATCTTTATCTACAACTGTACTTGTATGGTTCAGTGGGAACTGCTGCTGAAATATGGCTTTGCGCGCAGACGATTCCTTCACTGTCAACAACTGAAATATGTCATCAGATGCAGAATACATCAATAATTTACGGCTGTCTGCGATAACCAGAGAAATTATCAATATTATCATCCCTGGAAAAGCTCACTCCAAGATATATTGCATGCTTAACTATGCAAACACAGCAAAATCCCTTCCAACTACAAAATAGGAAGATCTATCAATTACTCCCAATGCCAACTTTTGGAACAAAATCTGCAGGAAAGCCTGCACCATGACTAACAGCTCATTCAATACAAGGTGATTCATAGAACGGATTTCACCCTGCAAAGGACACAGAAAATGGGACTGAATGACTCAGAATTCTGTACACAATGCGCTCGCAACACTCCCGACAAATGCCTCCATACCGCAGGTCTCAGCTGTCCAAAACAGCACTTATGGCACAAAAACATCACCTCCTTCCTTATTCTGCCCAGCTTCAACGTCCCCCTCACCTTCGCTAATTACAGGATCTCTCACAAATCCAACCGCCTTGCACAATGACGAGTATCGCCTCAACCGCCTAAACTTTACTGTCACCAAGAAAACAATACAAGTCTATTGAGAATCAAGAAAAAACAATAACAATGGGACTGAAAATTAGCATTAGCCACATATCAGTGGAAACTATTAAAACATAAAGAAGCTGAAAGCACAGAACCTCTGACTTTATCCTCCGAGTAAACTAAAGCAAACCAAAATCAAATAAAAATATAGTTGCAAGCGGCCATTTCGGGGGTTCAGGCCAATGAAGACTGTTCAAAAATGTAGGCGGAAGTAAGACTTCTGGCAATTTCTGACAACTGTACTAACAATAACAGGTTTTATTATGATATGACAGAAGCTCATTCATTTACAGTCAATTCTCTGACCAGCTAAACTCTATTTTTGCAATGCCGACGCTTCCTGTTGGTCATTTTCTGTCAACCACTGTTACGTTTGTTTTTTTTGAGTTTTATTGCACTCCAGGAAAGACTGTTCCATCATACATACAGATAAATAATATATAAGGCAGTACAGGATAGAATTTTTTTCCTTTGAACAGTACACTTTTTTCCTCTCACTATATTCCTGTATCGTTCTCCCACCAGCCTACTGATCTGTAGGCCTTGTTAGTACTGGTTAGTTAGTTTTAGCTTGTTAGCCTGTGGATAAGGTAGTATGGTTGATTACAGGTGTCTATGTAATGAGTCCTGGGGAAACAGTATCTTGTTTCACTATGTATTGTGTATGTGGAAGGAATGACAATAAATCTTCTTACTCTGACTCCATCTGAATTTCAAAAATATTTTTGAGACACGTTTTAAAGGCTCATTTAAAATTATCCACCAAGTTTTTTGATGAATGGACAAAAAGTCATTGATTTATAGTCAAATCTGAGCCAGTACTATGAACGTGTTTCAAGCTGGTGGCTCCCTTATTGGGCGATTTCAAAATTATTTTTCACACGCATTTCAAACATGTTATGTAACATATCCTGTGAGTTTTGGAATGATTAGACAACAATTTTTTGACTTGTTTAGTGCTGCACACTGTTTTGTATTTCAGGCCAGAGGCCCCAGTGTCCGGACTCCATGGGGGGGATTTATCCAGCTGCGCTTCAAGCCGTAGGCTCCAGTGTCATGACTCCATGGGGGGCATTTATCCAGCTGCGCCTCAGGCCAGAGGCTTAAGTGTCTGGACTCCATGGGGGGATTTATCCAGCTGCGCCTCAGGCCAGAGGCTCCAGTGTCTGGACTCCATGGGGGGGATTTATCCAGCTGCGCCTCAGGCCAGAGGCTCCAGTGTCCGGACTCCATGGGGGGGATTTATCCAGCTGCGCTTCAAGCCAGAGGCCCCAGTGTCCGGACTCCATGGGGGGGATTTATCCAGCTGCGCTTCAAGCCGTAGGCTCCAGTGTCATGACTCCATGGGGGGCATTTATCCAGCTGCGCCTCAGGCCAGAGGCTCTAGTGTCCGGACTCCATGGGGGGATTTATCCAGCTGCGCCTCAGGCCAGAGGCTCCAGTGTCTGGACTCCATGGGGGGGATTTATCCAGCTGCGCCTCAGGCCAGAGGCTCCAGTGTCTGGACTCCATGGGGGGGATTTATCCAGCTGCGCCTCAGGCCAGAGGCTCCAGTGTCTGGACTCCATGGGGGGGATTTATCCAGCTGTGCCTCAGGCCAGAGGCTCCAGTGTCTGGACTCCATGGGGGGATTTATCCAGCTGCGCCTCAGGCCAGGGGCTCCAGTGTCTGGACTCCATGGGGGGATTTATCCAGCTGCGCCTCAGGCCAGAGGCTCCAGTGTCTGGACTCCATGGGGGGGATTTATCCAGCTGCGCTTCAAGCCAGAGGCCCCAGTGTCCGGACTCCATGGGGGGATTTATCCAGCTGCGCCTCAGGCCAGAGGCTCCAGTGTCTGGACTCCATGGGGGGATTTATCCAGCTGCGCCTCAGGCCAGAGGCTCCAGTGTCCAGACTCCATGGGGGGATTTATCCAGCTGCGCCTCAGGCCAGAGGCTCCAGTGTCTGGACTCCATGGGGGGGATTTATCCAGCTGCGCCTCAGGCCAGAGGCTCCAGTGTCTGGACTCCATGGGGGGGATTTATCCAGCTGCGCCTCAGGCCAGAGGCTCCAGTGTCCGGACTCCATGGGGGGGATTTATCCAGCTGTGCCTCAGGCCAGAGGCTCCAGTGTCCGGACTCCATGGGGGGGATTTATCCAGCTGCGCTTCAAGCCAGAGGCTCCAGTGTCGGGATTCCATGGGGGGATTTATCCAGCTGCGCCTCAGGCCAGAGGCTCCACTGTCCAGACTCCATGGGGGGGATTTATCCAGCTGCGCCTCAGGCCAGAGGCTCCAGTGTCCGGACTCCATGGGGGGGATTTATCCAGCTGTGCCTCAGGCCAGAGGCTCCAGTGTCCGGACTCCATGGGGGGATTTATCCAGCTGCGCCTCAGGCCAGAGGCTCCAGTGTCCGGCGCAGGCGCGGCGAATGGGGGGTGCGCCACGCCAACGGGGTGTGTCCAGGTGTATGTTGCAATTTCGTGCCCGGCGTAGCCTGGCGCAAGTACTCCTCTGTCCCGCCTTCCTGCGCAAGTTGGCAAAGAAGGCGTGTTTGGGTATAACACAGCCGAGTCCCATATTGCTCATTGGCAAGAGAAACGATGGACAGTGGCATAGCGGGGGGGCCAAGCCACGTCCCTTTATGACTGCAATTAGTTGTTCTCAATCATTTCCATTCTTCTTTTTTTTAGTTTTCCAATGATCGTAACTGGCAACCGAAGACACGGTTTCTCTCCATGTGTGATCTAACAGCGATTAAATCATGGGCTAAATTCAGTACTGCTGCGGAACAAGAACAGAGAATCGGGCCGAGAGGCTCCACAAGTAACAGGTGCTGCGTGTTCTCCCAGTCAGGTAAGACGACAATGATTGTGTGGAGCCTCTTGGAATGAACCTTTTGTTAATTATGAAAATGACTGAGAACAGGTCAGGACTAATAATTGTTTTAAACAGAAGTTTTGGGCAACCCAATTCTCTGTTCTTGTTCAGCAACTGTAATGAATTTAGCCCACGATTTAATCGCTGTTAGATCACACGTGGAGAGAAACCGTGTCTTCGGTTGCCAGTTACGATCATTGGAAAACGCGTCAATAAAGGAAAATGAGAACTACTAATTGCAGTCATAAAGGGACGTGTTTTGGCCCCCCGCTGGCTACGCCACTGACGATGGATAGTGTGTTCCTATTATTACAGCCTGTTGCTGCTTAAAATTTTGGGATGAACATGCATGGACAACAATGCAAGATACGATACGCATTTATTTTCAATATGTGATCTTAACTCAGTACGAGATCACAGCAATCAGGCAGTATTCCTTTCCCCCACTAAAGACGATAAAACCTAAGTGACAATAATAGTAGCCTAGTATTAAGCCGCTTGCACACTGGAAGCGAAACAAATTTTTTTCGACAGATTGCGTTGAAAGCAGTGTCTTGTGTCCGAAAGTCTGACAGGGTTTTAATATATCTCAGTATCCGACAGTCTATCATTGTTATTAATTTCTTCAAATCTACTGACTCTTTTAGATATTAAACGTGAATTTTTTGATAAGAGGGCTCAGTTCTTCAAAATGAGTACCGAGAATTTCAATCAATGTTTCTGTTTAAGCTGCTCAATAAAGTGAGTTGACATTGGCGCGAGACGGTGTACAATGCGTCTGTCTGAAAGCCAAAAAAAAAAAAAAGAGGACAATTTGAACAGATTGATAATGAAATAAAGAATAAAAAGAAACATATTATCAACAGAACATCCAACGAACACAGCGATTAATTTATTTGCGGGTCATCTTTTTTGGATGTTCTGTTGCTTGTTGATGTATATGTATTTTCATTCTTTATTCCGCTATAAGTCTGTTCTCATATCAATACTACTATTTTTTGCTGGGTGCCGGACATGGAGTATTTTGAATTTCGCGTCGGACAGTCTTGATCGTGCAGACGATAATTTATTCACACTGTCAATGGTCATGGAATTGATTTGCTCTCTGATTGCAAGCACTATTTTATCTCTGCTATGGAAATAAAGTGTGAATCTGTTCGATGCATCTGACTAACTTTCAAAAGAAAGACCGAATAAAGACTGTTGTCTATCTTCAAAGGAAGAAAACAGACGAATAAAAAGACCAAGAAAAGTCGATAGCTCTTTGCATTGACTTTGACTGTAATCAGTCGTGCAAAAAATTTGTTTTGCGTCCAGTGTGCAAGCGGCTTTACCTAGCATAGAATGCAAGCATTATATACGCACTGCCTGATGCCGAGGCAGTTTGTGCTTGGCTGAGAAAGATGTGAAGTCGTTCATTTGCATTATTGATTCAGTTCCGATTAAGTCAGGTCGAGTTTCCATCACACGTGCCAACCGCCTTTGATCTGACATCAGGACAATCTATATAGATACTATAATTTATTTGCTGATTCGGATAGTTACATTAAACAGTGGTTGCTGTAATTATTTACTGTATTGAAATGTGCCTGACATTCTGGAAACCTGCCTGTGAGGTTTCGGTGACTTGTGCGCACTGCGCGCCGGTCAGCCAAATTACCACTGCACAGAAAGTGAACCAGGATGGAGCTGGCGAGCTTTCTGCACAACTGCAGCGAAGACTTTTTCTACGAAATTGTCACTGTGTCTTAATGAATGAGTGACACCTCCCCCTACAACGCTGCCACACCCATCTCGGCGCACGTTCGTCTGCGCACGGTGTTGCACCTCACGAAATTACCACTGTGCGGGCTGCGCCGGACGAAATTACCACTGCGTGGGCTGCGCCGGACGAAATTACCACTGCGTGGGCTGCGCCTCGCTACGCCACCCGCGCTGCACCAAGAAATTAGAGCTCATAATGTCTTCATAAATCATTCATAAGCGAATGTCATGCTTTGTAAAGGGTGGAATCACACATCCTTCTTCAGCATGTGATGCCAGATGTGACAATGACAATGTCACTTTGTTGACAATGTCGCCCTTTATCACATTTAGCCACTAGCTAAGTGACATCGTCAGTTATATCACATCTGGCATCACATGCTAAAGAAGCATGTGTTATTTCACCCTTTACAAAGCATGACGTTTGCTCTTGAATGATTTATGAAGACATTATGTATCATTTATGAAGGCATTATACATGCTCTATAAAGCCTTTATGAGCAACACTTTAAATAAAGTGTGACACATAAACTTAAACCAATGTTGAATTATTTTAGTTCAGCCTTAGTTTCAACTCCTCTGCGCAAATTTAGACGCTAGCATCTAAATTCCGAAGTTTCAGCTCTAAATAATTCTGTAATTAATTTTTCAAATATTTGGCTTCCCTGGAATAATTTTCTACAGCCTTTATGACACAAATACTGACTTATAAAGCTTTAATATTTGCACGCACAACAGGAAAAATGGGTGTTGTTAGTATTCTGCGAAGGCGTGAAGTGGTTTTTGATATATTTTACTGCTGTTGTAGTCCACAGCAGTGTACTGTTCTGCTTCTGTGCTCTTTTTTTCTTCAAAATGGGATCTTACTGACTGCTATTTACTGCAGGTAATACATTTACTAGGTTAAGCACTTCATGCAGCCCCACTTCAAAACACCAAAACTATCCCTTTCAGGATGGCAAGGGTGTTCTTTGGCCACGAGATACTGTATGCTGTTCATCAAGAGCTTTCTTGTTTTTTTATGCCCCCGCCCTCCAAAGAGGAAAAATGGGCATTATGTCGACACCATGTCCGTCCGTCCGTCCGTCCATCTTCCGTTAACTTTTCATTTCCGTGGGATAACTATAGAATACATCTTCGGATTGATGCCATTTCTTAATGGCGTATTGGGAGTGGCTAGAGGAAGGTTCCTTTCGAAAACCAGCGTCGTGTGATATCCAATATGGCCGCCACAGATCGACATTCAGGCGGGGGCATATGCCACGCTCTGCGTTGGCCTTGTTCTCTATCCCGCCACCACCCCCTCACTCTCGAGGACATCATTGTTAATTCAGTCAGTTATATACACTGAACAAAAATATAAACGCACAAACCAAAAATGCTGAGTTAAATTAACCTATAGTGAAACATGCCCACAAGTAGTGTTTATTGGTGACTTGACTGATTTGTTTTGCTCAAATCTGGTGACCCATTTCTCATTGACCACTCCCTGTGAGATTACTCACTCATCGAGTTATTCTGCCCCTGAGCTGCATAGCATGACATTGTGTTGGTCAGTCAGTGTGACCAATACACAGGCACTCCTTGCACCAGGGTCAATAAAAGGCCGCAAAATGTGCACTTTTTTCTTTTTTAAAATTTTTTTTTATTTATTTATTTTTTAAATTTGGCATCTCCAATCCCACCCGAATTTGGAATGCCCAATTGGGGAACTATGTACAAAGCTTGCTCGTATGCGACCCCTTGCTGCCTAAAATGTGCACTTTTGCCCCAAGTCAAAATGCCACAGATGTCACAAGTCATGAGGGAGCGTGCCATTGGCATGTTGAATGCTGGGACATCTGTGACAGCCGTGTCAACACACTTGAATGTGCCTCAGTCCACCATCAGCGGGTTGAGAAGTCGATTCAGAGAGACTGGCAGCACTGTGAATCGTCCACATGCCCCACGACCATGTGTGACCACGCCCACACAGGATCGGCACATGCGGCTCCAGCACCTCTGTGATCAGCTCCGACATGCCACCAGGGCAGCTGACGAGACCGTGGGACTGCACAACAGCCGGATATCATCTCAAACTATCCGAAACCGCCTGAGAGAGGCAGACCTCCGAGCCTGCCAACCGCACCGAGGTCTCGACCTGACTGCCGTCCATCATTGCTACAGACTCCACTGGGCCAAACGTAACCTTCACTGGACGCACGGTGGAGGACGGTGTTATTTAGCGATTAAATTGCATTTCCAACTGTACCGCGGTGATGGCAGACGATGGGTATGGCGACGTGTGGGCGAGCGTTACGCTGATGCCAGCTCCAAGTTGCACTGCAGGAGGAATGGGACAACATTACACAGGCCACTATTGACAACCTCGTGAACTCCATGTGCCGGAGTTGTACCGCTTTACGTGATGCCGATGGTGGACACACTCGTTACTGAGTGCTGTGAACTCCATGTGCCGGAGTTGTACCGCTTTACGTGATGCCGATGGTGGACACACTCGTTACTGAGTGCTGTGAACTCCATGCGCCGGAGGTGCACCGCTTTACGTGATGCCGATGGTGGACACACTCGTTACTGAGTGCTGTGAACTCTGCCTGCTGACTCCTGTTGGGTTCAGGCTGTGAGACTCATGAATTGTTCACAGTAAATTGTTAGTCATGTTTCTGTTGCTTGAATATTACGGCAAGAATAAAATAATAATTGTTTTGTTGAAATATTTCCAGATTGATAAAAAATAATTTGAAAAAAATCACTCTGTGCGTTTATATTTTTGTTCAGTGTAATTGTGGTCGAGTCCTCCCACCATCACCCAACAAAACAAAACATGCAATTAAAAAAGGAGAGAAATACAGTACAACGCAATAACAATTACATTCACAAAGCTTTTCTACATTCTGCATTAGTAGTTATCAGCTCATCTATGCCATCCCTCATTATTCCCAACCTTCAGCCTCCCTTCCTATATCCCATCTTTTGGCATGAATTTCAGGTCCTGTCTCATGGGCCGTCACACACTCAATTCTACTGTAATACTCCATTTTTAATGCCTCAACAGATGTCAACCCGAAAATAAATATTTTTGCTAAATATATAATAATATTACAGATTAGGTGTGTTCCTTCTGTTACATCACCCAATAATACTGTAGCGACCCGGACGCAGTCGGAACTGGTGGTTGTTCAGGCATAAGTTCATGAACACTGTGGTTTGGAGGTGTGTTATTGGGGGGAAAAGATGCCCTAGTTATTAGCCAGATCTGAAGGTGGGAGGGGGGGGGGGGGGGGCGGAAGGAGAGAGGGGGGGGGGGGGGGGGGGGGGGGGGGAAGGAAGGAGGAAGGGGTTTTCTTTTTTTTGGAGTTCGGCATCTTTTCCCAACCAGGGATGCCATGTAAAGTTGAGCTGAAACCAAGTAAACTTCTGAAGTTGTTGAAATTGCTCTGTGTTATTCATATGAGGAATCAGAAATCATCGCTCAGGCTATCCGTTACATTGGTGTTCAGAATCGGGATTACGGACTCACGCAAAGCCTCCAGTCCTTCCGCGGTAGCCTGCAAGCAAAAGAAAAAAAAAAAAAAAAGAAGAAAAAAGTTATCCGACCTAGTTAAATTCGGGATGGCGGACAAAGTCAAAGAAACCCTAGACATTTTCGTGGAGTACACACCTCCGGAAACACTTGTTATATTCACAGCCCTGGACCAAGCTGCGGTGAGACCTAAAACCGAAAACTTGTCACAGACATGTAAGTTACCGCTGATCCCAATGCAGCCGTTAGATGGGAGTGATGCAATTGCTCAAGACAGCCGCGTTCACGAAAGTCAGGCGGGGTAAAGAAATTGTGGAAACGGAGAGAAAATGCAAAGAATGGGGGAGCAAAAGATCGATTCAATAACTGAATTAGAGAATAGCATTGCTAGAAATTTGGAAGGTGTGTTTATGAAACGGATGGAAGCGGTAATGCAACGCACATTTGAGAGAATGATGAAAGATGGAAATGTGATGACTGATAGGGAGAGGAAACCCCGACATGGGTGCAGCGCCGATCACTGCGAGGATGTGGAATTGTGTGAGAGGGAGGGTGCAGCTGCAGATGCCCAATTCGCGCCCATGCTTGCAATTAATTTTGGAGTTGATGTTAATGTGCAGAGCCCCGCTCCTAACCAGCCACAGAGCCCCACTCCTAACCAGCCAGAGCTGGTGAATGCCCTCACCGAAGCAGTCACAGCTGCTTTGGCTAAAGAGCGCATATCGTCACAAAATGTCACATCAGAGAGGTGCCTTAAAATCAGCAAATATGACGGTCTCACTGCATGGGAAACATATTGGGCCCAATTTGAAATTGTTGCTACAGCTAATAAGTGGGCCCCTGCAGAGAGGGCTGTGCAGCTTGCATCAGCATTGGAGGGAGAGGCTAGGAGCGTGCTGCGAGATGTCACTGTAGCACAGCTGGACAATCCCAATGCCATTGCACTAGCCCTGCAGAGGAGGTTCGGAGACACCACACCAGCAGTGGTCATGCGTCAGAAATTCAACAGCCGGACGCGTGCACCGGGGGAGAAATTAGGAGTCTTTGCAGCTGAGCTGCGTTATATGGCCCAAAAAGGTTTTGCTGACTTTGATGAAATGACCAGATCAATCTTAGCAAAAGAGGCATTTGTCCATGGCCTGCTCCCTATTCCCCTCCGCCAACAGGTGAGATTGATGGACCCGCCCTCACTAGAGGAAGCATTAGAACGGGCCATAGCCGTCAAGGAAATTCTAATTGAAGGCATGGATAGGCAAAGCGGGCCCCCCATAGCTGCACCCCCACAGACCCGTGCTCTGCGGCCATTTGGCGCACCACCTGGGGTAACCAACTACCCCCCCAGCCAAATACCCCCTGACAACACGACACAGCCAACATGCTGGCGCTGCAGCCAGAAGGGTCACATACGTCGCCACTGCCCTGTTCCTGATTCTGCCCTGCCTCAGTCGGGAAACTCCACCAGCCCAGTGTAGGGGGGGCTACGCTGGGCGAATATTTTCCGCCCCATGTGACACCCATCGTTCAGCCACCCCATGTACCACTCCCCAGTTTGTGCTCTTTAACAACACTCACCCCATTGTCCTTCAGTTGTTGCCGGGTCCCCGTACTAGTTGAGGGCCAACCAACGAGTGCACTGCTAGATACAGGCTCTACTGTTACCCTTATCCACCCTGACCTCCTCCCATCCAATGCTCAACCCCAGGCTGCTGATGTTCCGCTGATGACTGTGACTGGGGAGAAAGCTCCAGTACTTGGCACCTGTGAAGTGAGACTACAGGTGGGCACCTTTTCCATTCGTCATCCTGTTTGGGTTGCTGTAGTGGGTGAACGTTGCCTGTTGGGTATGGACTTCCTCCGGGGGGGACAGGCGTCTCTAGACTTCCGAAATGGAACAATGGTGCTGAACGGTGGTGTACCCATCCCTCTCCACTATGAAGGTCAACCCACATGCCTGGAGGAGCACCAGGCAATTCCAGGGGTTGTAGGGTACTCTGATGGGATAAGCCCAACTGACCTGCCACCAGATCTCCCCATCAAAGCAGCAGCACCACCTCAGATCAGTCAACCGGGTCCCCAATCGGAATCCGAAGCTTTAGCACTAGCCACTGTCAACAGCGTCTGGGAGAGAAATCAAGGGGGGCTAGAGCCAGAGCAGCGAGACCAGTTATGGGACCTCTTGTTCAAGTTCCGACACAGTTTTGCTGCTACTCCTAGTGATGTAGGCTGTACGCACCTAGTAGAACACCAGATCCACACGGGTGACGCCCATCCCATCCGTCAACGCCCCCGACACCTCCCTCCGGTGAAGCAGGCTGCAGCAGAGCAGGCTTTGGCAGAGATGCGAGCTGCTGGTATCATTGAGCCGTCCACAAGCCCATGGGCCTCACCCGTCGTCTTGGTCCCAAAGAAGGGCGGGACCTGGAGGTTTTCTATTGATTACCGCCGGCTGAATGAGGTCACCATCAAAGATTCCTATCCATTGCCCCGGATAGACGAGTCGCTTGATTGGGTGGCAGGGTCTCAGTGGTTCTCCTCATTGGACCTGCGTTCCGGCTACTGGCAGGTGGCTGTGGCTCCAGAAGATCAACCCAAGACAGCGTTCACCACTGGCAGGGAGTTGTGGCAGTTCCGCACAATGCCATTCGGGTTGTGCAATGCCCCTGCCACTTTTGAACGTTTAATGGAAAGGGTTCTGTCCGGGATGCCTCCTGAGCGTTGTCTGGTGTATCTGGATGACCTGCTGGCTCATGGGCCGGATTTTGAGACCGCAATCCAGGCCTTGGAAGAGGTCTTGAAGAGAATTGCTGCTGCAGGGCTCAAACTCCATCCAGCCAAGTGTGCACTGCTACAACAGGAAGTGTCTTTCCTAGGCTATAAAGTCAGTCGTGAGGGGATAAAAACCGAGGATGATAAAATTGCAGCCGTCTGGGACTGGCCACGCCCAGAGAACCTTAAGCAGCTGAGAGCATTCATTGGGCTGGCCTCATACTACCGCCGATTTGTGGCCAACTTTGCCACGGTAGCAGCCCCTTTACACCAGCTAATGAAGAAGGGGAGGGGGTTTGAGTGGGGTAGTGAACAGCAATTGGCTTTTGATGCAATTAAGAGGACCCTTTGTGAGGCACCTGTACTGGCCACACCTGACCTACAGCGCCCCTTCATCCTCGACACAGATGCCAGTGATGAGGGCCTCGGAGCTGTGCTCGCTCAGGCGTACCCAGAGGGGGAGCGAGTTATCGCTTATTACAGCCGCAGCTTCTCTAAACCAGAGAGGAATTATTGTGTAACTCGCCGGGAACTGCTTGCAGTTGTAGAGGCTACAAAGCACTTTCGCCACTGCCTCTGCGGCCTCCCTTTTACCATTCGCACCGACCATGCTGCATTAAGGTGGCTGCTCTCCTTCCGGGAGCCTGAGGGCCAAGTGGCTCGGTGGATTGAACAGCTGCAAGCCTTCCAGTACACCATCCAGCATCGTGAAGGGGGGTGCCACTCAAATGCCGATGGGTTGTCTCGTCGCCCTTGTGCCCCCCAGTGTCTGCATTGTGAGCGGGCTGAAGCAAACCAAGGTGCAGTACAAGTAACTGACACGGTCAGATGCCGGGCGCTGCTTCCTGTGTCGCAGACACCTTGGAGGGAACACCAGCAGGCGGATTTGGATCTCAAAGTTGTGACAGGGTGGGTGGAAAAGGGTGCTCGCCCCCCCTGGGAAGAGGTGTTATGCCACTCTCCAACTGTCCGTGGTTTGTGGTCTCAGTGGCCAAAAGTGGAGCTAAGGGATGGGCTGCTAATGAGAGGCTGGGTTGAGCCGGCTACCGGAGAAACCAGATGGCAGCTGGTGGTCCCCAGGGCACAGAGGACAGACGTCTTGGAGCTAAACCATGGGCCACTCGGTGTTGGACACTTTGGGGTTACAAAGACCCTCAAGCGCCTTCGGCAAACCTTCGATTGGGGCCAGATGCGGAGGGATGTGGAAGATCACTGCCGGCGCTGCGATACATGTGCGGCCAGGAAAGGCCCCCAAGGTCAGTCTCATGCCCCCCTCCAACAGCACCTGGTGGGGGCCCCCATGGACAGAGTAGCAATTGATGTCTTGGGCCCCTTACCTTGGACCGATCGCGGTAATCGGTTTGTTCTAGTGGCAATTGACTATTTTACGAAATGGCCCGAAGCCTTTGCTCTGCCTGATCAGGAGGCGGAGACCGTCGCCAATGCTCTAGTGGAGGGGCTCTTCAGCCGATTCGGCATCCCATCTACCCTCCATTCCAACCAGGGCCGGAATTTCGAGTCGAGGGTCTTCGCCCAGATGTGTGAACGGCTGGGAATAACTAAAACGAGAACTACCCCTCTGCATCCTCAAAGCGATGGGCTAGCTGAACGGTTTATGCGTACTCTGAGTGCCCAATTAGCCATGACCACATCGCAACACCAGAGAGACTGGGACATCCAGCTGCCCTTGATAATGATGGCCTGCCGTACTGTTGTGCAGGAGTCGACCACCTGCACCCCAGCACTCCTCATGCTAGGCAGGGAACTCCGTACTCCGCCAGAGATGGCCCATGGTCGGACCCCCGTCACTGACATGCCACCAAGGGGAGGTGGTGACTCCGCTGGGGGCCGTAGTGCCTCCTAACTCTCCCAGCAGCATCCTCACTGGTCCCTTCAGTCGGAGCATGCAGTCATTTGACACGCCCGTAGTTAACAGCCCTGCCTCTTCCACACCTCTCCCACAAAGGCCTCAAAGACCCAAAAGAGAAAGGACGCTTCCGGGTCGCTTCCAAGGCTATGTCCTTCCTCGGGGACGAGGAACTGAGGGGGGGGCTGTGTAGCGACCCGGACGCAGTCGGAACTGGTGGTTGTTCAGGCATAAGTTCATGAACACTGTGGTTTGGAGGTGTGTTATTGGGGGGAAAAGATGCCCTAGTTATTAGCCAGATCTGAAGGTGGGAGGGGGGGGGGCCGGAAGGAGAGAGGAGGGGGGGGAAAGGAAGGAGGAAGGGGTTTTCTTTTTTTTGGAGTTCGGCATCTTTTCCCAACCCGGGATGCCATGTAAAGTTGAGCTGAAACCAAGTAAACTTCTGAAGTTGTTGAAATTGCTCCGTGTTATTCATATGAGGAATCAGAAATCATCGCTCAGGCTATCCGTTACAATACTTTAAATAAATCTAACTGTATTCTATAATACTGACATATCCAGTCGTGCACCTTTATCGAAAATAAGGCTGTTATAGGACAGTCCCCAAATAAATGGTCAACTGACGCCACTTCTTCCTAACGGAATCGACAAAGAGGTGATGACTCTATTCCCCATATATTTAGCATCATTTTCATATGAGGCCTACAGTCTAAATGTCCCTCTGTTCCTTTTATAATGTTTGATTTCCAAGCACTTGGTAAAGCTCCAATAAGGTGGTTATATTTTTGCAGTGTACAGACTTTTAATATAAAAACTAGTCAATTGTTTGTGAGACATGAGTTTATTATCATCATTCACAATATCCCTTATAAAAATAATACCTTTATCAAACATATGTTTCCAAAAATCATCATTCTATCAACAAGTATATTGGAATTTAACCATATTATTTGTTGTAGAACTTGTTCTGCATTTTCTGGTGGGGGAAACTGAAATTGTAACCAACTCTGTAGAGCTTCTTCCAGAAAAGTGGAGACACCAGAAAACATGTCATTAATGAAAGCGAAATGCAGAGGTTTAATCTGCAGAAATGGACAGAAGCCTTTTTCAAATATAGGATGGATACTTGCTTTCTTGTGAACTCACTTTGGCCTAAAATGTCACTGAGATTCTTTTTGCATTGAACCTTCAAGTTAATAATGTGCTTTTTTTTCTTGTAAACGTGGGCCTGCGAATGATTTTCAGTTCATTTTCAGTCCTGTAATGGCTGCATATAGAGCCCAGTAATAGAGCAGTAAATTTTTTTTTGGTTTCTAAAACTAAGGGAGCTTAATATCCCTTGCTATTCCATATAATTGAATATTAAATAAATCCATTTTATTGCAGAGTGTATATGAGGCACCACTCCTGTCCAACAGACTTTGATTATTTCTGTTATGTAAACATTTTCGCGAGGGGCTAGTAAGATCACTGGTCAGGCACATGCATTTTACAAAAATATGCAATTACGCTTTTTTCCAATTCTTGATGATGTTATTATCCAAGTCAAATTAGTCAACATAACTGTTGTAATTATCGAGCAGATTCATGACTTTTTTTTCTGCAACAGCAGTTATACTGTTCACTTTGAACACTTTGAGAGAGGAATTTTCCATGGATGTGCTGAGTAAATATGTGAAAATAGTGTGAACAAGCTGCTCTGTCTGTTTCAAAATATGACTGTTTGGTGACCCTCGAATTTCTTCACCCATAAATATCTATTTTAATACCCCTTAACCAATAGCTGCTAAAAAATTTGATTTCTTTTATATCAGACAAGAAAGCGTAGTTCTGCATTCATACCTTGACACATTTCGATGGGAACTCCCATCTTCCTCAGAAGTGTCACACGATGGTATTGTGACGCGTTTTATCAGCTGTTTTTATTGCCAGGTTTGACAGGACAGTCACGCCTCCTGCTGTCAGTTCGCCTCTTCAGAACCGTACTCCACGTGAGAGACAGCATGTCGCCCCCTCGTCCCTGTTCATCGTCCTTTGGGCTCGCTAACGGATCTCTATCGCCTCCATAATACGGCGTTGGTGTCGGTTTTCCTCAGTGCGGATAACTTTGGCCTTTTCCCAGACCATAATATGGCTGTCCCTCTTACAATGGACTGTAATGGCTGACTTTAGGTTCTCTTGTAGTGCCTTATCTTTTGTTTATCTCGTCTGTCTCATCTCCGTTTCTTTTTCGCATTCCTGTTTCCTGTTCTTTTTTCCGTGTGCTGAAGTATCTCCCCGTTTCTCCAATATAAGTTTTGTCACAAGAGGGGCCAGAAACATGTCAAGGTACGAATGCAGAACTACGCTTTCTTGTCTGATATAAAAGAAGTCAAATTTGAATTAAGCGGCAAATTTCATTAAACTTTGCATACAGAATTGTAAGGACACTGCCATTTTATTTCAGCTTTGTATCCCACTCTCATGGTGAGATGGCCTATTCTCATTTTATTTTTTCAGCTGAAGCTCTGTCCATTTGCTCTCAGTTTCTCAGGTAATGATAATAAAGTTCATGTGCAGTCGACCCATTGCGCTTCTCAGATTTTGCCATGCCATCTGTATGAGGAACGGTGGAATGAATAAAGGATGGAGGAAATGTTGGGTTTTGCGAAATGAACCAATAGCGAAAACCAGTAGAATACAAAAAAGAGGCTTTATTTCTGAAGGGGGAAACCCCCCAACAGAGCTGGCAACAGTACAAAGTCCACAATCCAAAATCAGAATCCAATGGGCGAAACCCAGAGTCATACACAGGGCACCAATCACAAAAATCGTAGTCAGACAAAAGAGGTCAAAAAACAAGAATGCGGCAAAAGTACAGGGAATCGGCAAAACTCGGTCTCTAGGGCGGTCCAGTCAGAAAGATAAATCACGATGAAACAAGGCGAGAGAAGCGTAGCACAGGTAACAAGGAAGAACGATCTGACAAGGAAGTGAATCAAACAGGCATCTAATATACACATCCGGGAGAACACATGATCTGGGAACACAGGTGCAATCAATGGAACAATAATCAGGGAGTGACACATTTGGAATAAACTAATTACATGAATTTGGCCAAAGCCAAAACGCAGACAGGGATAACAAGACAAACCTATGGACAGACAAACAGCTCCACACTGTAAAAAGTGATTTTGGAGAGTGTTAAATATAATATATGCAAACCGTATAAAATTTACTCTATTGTAGTCAGCCAAGTTATTATAAAGTAATGGGTAAATTTTACACATACTACCTATTCGTTAACAGTAACAACTGTTACATGGAAAAATAGGGTAAAATATACCCCAAAGCCGTGAGTCCTGTTCTCCAAACTGCTCATGCGTCAGACCGTGCGTTTGCGCGAGCGGGACAGGGAACTCTTGAACTGCCATCTTCCTCTCGCTCCGGCTGCCATCGAACCGCGTTAGTTGCCGCAGCAGGGGACAAGCAAGGCCATTGGTCAAATCGATTTCCCAGCAAGCCTGCCTTCTTAAACTTTTAGGACGAAAACAACAAAATTAAATAAATTGTAAATAGCCAAAGCCTGTACATCCAGAAAATAGTTTTTAGGTAATTCCAGCAGCATAAAGCAAATATGAAAGATTTTTTTTTTTAAATAGACCATAACCTGAAACAACCGGAATAGTGAAGTAGAACCACTAAAAGTGTTATATATTACTATGATAAAGGGTATTATTCTCCGTTGATAGACCGTCAGACGTATTCGATTTGTGCCAACTATAATATCTCACTCCACTTTGCCTTCACCAGGGATTCATTGTTAGGACAGCAAATTGTTATGAGGTTGATCCACTGCGGTCGTATGTGAGTCAGTACGGGCTGCTGGTCTCCATCGTGGGCCTTAGGGGTACTAATGACTTCATGGCGGGTTTTCTCGCTCACAACTCCCGGTATTTCTGATGGCCAGTCAGCCCGGGGGCGGGGGGGGGGGGTGTTGAACTGGCGATGACTGCCTGGCAGACGCCGGCCATCCTGGGGTACCAGCCGTTCTGTGATTCCCCAGAACACACAGACGGCCAGTCCGCCCCTGGTTACTAACTGATCTTAATTAACTTTTATTAGTAATGATCAGGTATTACCTACTAGCAATTAAGAGATAATTTTACCCAAATTTTATTGAGTAAGTAGCTGTAAAATATATACATAAATGTGAGGTAAATTGAACCCAATTTATTTAAATATTTCATAGCTTTTTATTTCAGTTATTTTATTTTAATACATGGAATTAAATCTACCCAAAAAAAGTTGATGCAAATTGTTACCTCAGATTAATTCTATAGGTTAGTTTACAGTGCAGTCACGGAGTACTAAAGTGGATAGTTTAAAGAAAGGAAAGTACAAAGTATTTGTGGAGACCCTCAGAAAATCGCAGCAGAGATAATTAGGGAAAGGCAAGGAGGCGGAGACTATTAGCGACTGCTAAGAGATCGTTAGTCAATTAGTAAGTGCAGCTATACAATCCCGAGTGCTTGTTAGTAAGTTAGTAAAAATATACAGGGTTAGTGGGGGTTAGTAATTAGTGAAAACAGCAAACTGTTAGTATGTGTTAGTAAAATAGTGAAAGAGAGAGGAAGGAAGAACACGAGATAATGAAAGAAGATTGAAACCCAGAAGCCAATAAATCACCCGAATGACTGGCACACAAGACAAGGGGCTGTGAGCAAAGATACACACATGACAAGACAAGGGACCGTGAGCAAAGATACACACATGACAAGATGGGGGAGACAGAGTGCAAAGCATGGAAATGAAAACATGGCATGGAGACTAGATAAACTAAAACAAGAAAATAATAAAACAAGAAATCCTCAATATCAAATACCCAATACATAATCTAAGAATGGGCAGACAAAGTCAGTGGTCACTAAGCACAAGAATCCACTCATCATGGCACTAGGCCAGGCACAGAACTTGAAAACATGGAGAACGACATGGCAAAGACAGAAAATGCAGGATCACAGCACGAGACCCGTCACATCACCGTCACATCACCGTCACATCACCGTATTTACCACACCCTGATCCTCTCTTCCTTCCTTGCTGCTGTTTTTCATTCTTAAGCCTAAACCAGAAATGGATCAGGGTCCCCCATCATTTAGGAGATTCCAGTCCTTTCCCTGTGAATGAAATGAGATAGAAAACAGGTCATTGGATTTTCCCAAAAAAATATCTTGAACTAGAGCATCCTTTGCAGAAGTATTTTTGGAATATTAATGATTAAATGGTGGAACTGCCGTCCCCCACTCACCTGCCTGTTAACTGATATTGTTTCATAGTGATGTTAGAAAGAATAACATCCCAGTTTACTGGCTCATGTTTGTTTGATTTACTCCAGCTTCTCTTTTCTTTCTTGGGTATTTTCCTCGTGTCCCTGACAGGTGGAGCCGAGATGCAGGGAAAGGAGGTGAGTAAACAAAGGACAAATTCTATTTGCTAAATCAAATGTAGTTCTTGTGGCTGATCAGCCTGCATTAACCATACAGGAAGTGTGCAGTGACCTCAAAACTCAAGAGAGCTCCAGAAGACAGCTTTCAGTGTGAGATGCATCATTTTCTTGTGTGATTCACTCTCACTCCTGTGATCCACTCTGGCTCCTGTGATCCACTCTCACTCCTGTGATTCACTCTCACTCCTATGATACACTTTCACTCCTATGATACACTTTCACTCCTATGCCCCACTCTCCCTCCTGTGATTCACTGTCACTCCTATGATCCACTCTCACTCTTATGATTCACTCTCACTCCTGGGATCCACTCTCACTCCTATCATTCAGTCTAACTCCAGTGATGCACTCTCACTCTTATGAGTCACTCTCGCTCCTCTGATCAACTCTCACTCCTGTGATCCATTTTCGCTCCTGTGATCCACTCTCACTCTTATGATCCATTCTCACTCCAGTGATTCACTCTTGCCCCGTGATCCACTCTCACTGCTTGATTTACTCTCACCCCAGAGATCGACTCTTGCTCCTGTGATTCATTCTCACTCCTGTGATCCACTCTCTCTCTTGTGAATGCTTCACAACAACGGCCCCAGTGCCTTTCGAATTTTAAATTACAAATTGAGAGAAAAGCATTTTGCAGCACTTTACGTGAGATTGACGTAACATGGCCATTTACATGTCAGTTGCCATAAAAGATTAATTCAGTTTATGTCAAATGTCATCAAACCATCATACTTTTATAGCAGAAATGTTATTGCCATGGACAGGGTGTCAAGGCGGAGTCGAGATTTGGAGGGAGTCCAGTTTGGTGGCCTGAGCATTACACGTCTGCTGTTTGCAGATGATGTTGTCCTGTTGGCTCCATTGTGCTGTGACCTCCAACGCACACAGTGGAGCGGTTCGCAGCTGAGTGTGAAGCGGTAAGAATAAGGATCAGGACCTCCAAGTCTGAGGCGATGGTTCTCTCCCGGAAAAAGATGGATTGTCCCCTTCAAGTCGGGGTTGAGTTGTTAACCCAAGTGGATGATTTTAAGAATCTCTCCGTCTTCTTCAGGAGTGAGGGTAGGACGGAGCAGGAGATCGACAGGCGGATCACTGCAGCGTCTGCAGTGGAGTGGGTTGTGCTGAAGAAGGAGCTGAGCTTGAGGGCAAAGGTCTCGGTTTACTCTACAGTCTACGTTCCAGCCCTCACCTATGGTCACGAGCTTTGGGTAGTGACTGAAAGAATAAGATTGCGAATACATGCGGCCGAAATGAGTAGGGAGTAGGGTAGTAGGGTTTCTCTGTAGGGTGGCTGGGCTGACCCTTAGGGATAGGGTGAGGCTCTCAGACATCCGGGAGAGGCTCAGAGTCGAACCGCTGCTCTTCCCTTTATAGGTTTTACAGGCATGTCCAACTGAGAGGAGCCCTGAGGCAGACCCAGGACAGGCATGAGAGACTATATCTCCCGGCTGGCCTGGGAACAGTTTGGGCTCCCCCAGGTAGAGTTGGAGGAAGTGGCTGGGGAGGGGGGTGCCTGAGCCTCTCTGCTAAGTTACCATCTCCGCGCCCGGGCCCTGGATAAGCGGAAGAAAGCAGATGGATTGATGAATGGATGTAATTGCCATGACGTTTATTGATTATTGATTTATTGATGTTGGAAAATGTAAGAAAACTGACTTCATGAGTTTTGCCGTCTTCGAACAGCGCTTATTTCATGTGTATGACAGAGCTGTGTCAGCCTTGTATTGAGGGGTTCAATGGTGCTACCAAATACTCCAACTGCGACAGGTCTACAACTAAAATACCATTCTCATTGTTTCCTTTGAAATAACTCCTACAGAGGATTTAAAAAATGCTTTGTGTTTTTCTTGTGGGGAGTGGGGAGGTTATTTTCAGATTTTTCAGAAAAATCAGTCTCCACAGACACCGGTTTACAATGTTTACTCTCTGCTCGTAAACAGATCCTCCCGCCTCCAAATCTGACATTAATTAACTGCAGTTGTGCTTAGTCAAATACTTCTGTTCAAGTGTTAAATTAAATTAGGCATTGAGCAGCAGCATTAATCTTCTGCGATGTGCACGTATATACAGTATGATCCGTAAATTAACCATCTTTTCTCATTTCGCACTACGCACCATTGTGATTCATTCTTATCGGCATTAGATTAACAGATGGCCCTGGAGCAGTCTGCATTGTCAGCAGTTGTGCACAAGGTTATCTCTCCAAAAAGAGGATTGGAGGTGGTGCAAGGAGGGGCCCCAGAACATGTATATCACCACAAAAAAAAAAAAGATGAAAATACTAGGTAAGATGAATTTACTTATTTTGAGATTAAAAGCACTTATTTCTATCACTGTTTTTCTTAGGAAGGCAAAAAATTTGTCCTTGATTTGAGGTAATTTTGACTAGCTTGTCAATGGATAAGAAAATTTCACTAGTCAAGCAAATAGTATCTTAAAATAAGATACTATTTGCTTGACGAGTGAAAATTGACTTATTCCATTGGCAAGCTAGTCAAAGTTACCTCAAATCACCTACAAAAACAGTGAGAGAAGTAAGTGCTTTAAGTCTTAAAATAAGTAAATTCATCTTACCTCATATTTTCATCTTTCTTTTTTTGCAGTGTAACTGCCAGCCCTTCTCAGGGAACCCGATTGGATGACCCCACCCAAAGGGCAGTATCTGTATACCTGCTGGTTCAGGTGCACTTAGATGAGCCGCCTGTAACTGAAAGGTCAAGGCTCTTAGCTGAGACCATGACCGGTTGATAGTTTAAGGTGGAATACTGCTGTTAAGCATGAAAATCTTGATTTCATCACTTACATCAAATTGCTTTATTGATATGAGAAGCAAACATTCAAATTAGCAGGGATGGTGGTGATTTGAATGAATTATGCAAATTAGGTGTCCAAGATGGCCGCCGCAAAGGGGCAAATCATGACCATTTCAAAACATCGCACCTCAGTAACTAACCGACATAACAACTTCTTTTTTTGCACACAAGTTGCCTGATCCCGCATCTATGGGATAAACCTCTTGAAGTTGGATATGTTGACAAAATGCAAAGGTTTTTTTGAAATTTTGCTCTTGTATTGAAAATTCTCTGCCTCATTATATATTCAGCAACCCCTGAAATTTAAAGAGTACCAAAAGGGCCATATTTTTTTGGGTCAGGACAACCATGATGCTGTAAACTATTTATGTTCCAAACTTCATTAAAATTGGACTAGCGGTTTTTGAGAAATGGCGCATGAAAAATGTGAAAATGGTAATGGTCTTTTTATAGCAGTAATCTACATTAAACCAGGTAGAACCAAATAAGAATCAGTGAAGCCCTTGAGCAAGGTGCCCTTGACCCACTTAATTTGATCTAATCGACTGTTTGTCCATAGATAACTGACACTTTGTTCAGCGAAAATCTCATCGAGCATCCAGTTTAGTATTTGATCATTAGTTGGGCTTTTCCAAGGTAGTGATCTCCAATCCTGTTCCTGGAGAGCCACCATCTTAAAGCTTTTCACTCCAGCCAAAGTAAAGCACTGCTCATTTCGCTGTTAGAGATTGTGACGAGCAGCTAAGTAGCTGAATCTGAAGCGCTATGGTTGGTGGAAAAACCTACCGGATGGTAGCTGTTCAGCAGCAGGGTTGGAGACCCAGGCTTTAAGGGATTGGTAGTCACAGTTACCAATCGGAATGCAGTTTATATACACTAAATGTGGTCCATGTGCTTTCTAGCTGGCCTTGCATCAGCGTTTGGATGCTCATTAGCTGGGTTTCAGCCTAATTTTCATGCAAGGCAAATACTGAGCTTAAAGCCTGCATAATGATAAGCGTGATATCAAATGGAGCTGTATAGAAATGAAATACCTGGCCCCATGCCAATGAATCACTTTTCACTCATTCTAATGGCCAAATTTACATCAATACACTCAGAGGATAAATTAATCAGCAAACTGATTGCGGAATGAGTAGCAATAAGGATTGTTTTATTAGGCAGCCTGACAATTTTCTATATTTAATTGCATGTTGTTCGTATAAAAAAAAGGATGAATGGGTCGTCAACCCTATTATCAACCAAAAACAACCTGGTTTTTCCCCATAAACAATGGCGATTTGCAGAGAGGGGAAGAGGCACTGAGCCCTAATGAGAGAATCCTAATCTTTCATTGCAGAATTGTGTATTGCGCAGGTGACTGATGTTAAAATGGGGAAAACCTTACAGCGTGAGTCAGGGGGCATTTTTGCCGATTGCACAGACATTAGCTTACAATGGTCTCAAATGTTGAAGGTTAAACAAAAAACACTGTCCAAACTGCAGGGCAGAGAGTCCAGCACGGGATGAATGCACAAACATTTTTCATCATGTTCTGTAAAAAAACACTGCTGCCCTCACACTAATTAGTTAAGTCCAACCACAGGTCTGAAAAAGTCATGACATTATAGAAAATTCAAGTGAAATAAAAAAGCAGTGCTTGTAAATAATTTTGCCCAGAATTAAATTGAAAACAGTACAAGGCAAAAAAATGGCATGTTTTACCATAGCAACTTTAATGTTTATTTATGAATAATTTTTTTAAATACAAGCACTCTGGGCGTGCTGCCTGCGGCACATTCCGGAAAAGCAGAGCCAGGGGCAGGATGTCTCACAAGAAGTGCAGAGGCACGAGAATGTGTGTGCAGGTGCTCAACAGGTGAGGGTATTGTGCTGAAGTATAAACATAAGACGGCTCAGTCACTTAAGGGCAATGACAGGTGGAGCTTTGCCACTTGGCAAAAACTGCATGATTCAATAAAGCAGCTGTTTAACAAAATAACAAAACATCCTGATACAGTGCAAAATATCTTGAAAAGATTCCGGGAATCTGAAGAAATCAATGCAAAAAGGAATGAAACTGAAACTCCAAGTAAACTTGATCTTCAATCCCTCAGAAAAACTTTAATTCCTCAGATAGTACTGTACTAATAGTACTCAGACAGTACAGTGTACTACAGTGTTTGATCCATCAGTGTTCGATCCCTCAGACAGTGCTGCATTGTTCGATCCGTTAGATAGTGCTGCAGTGTTTGATGCATCAGGCAGAGCTGCATTGTTTGATCCCTAAGATAGTGCTGCATCATTCGATTCTTCAGACAGTGCTGCAATGTGATATCCCTCAGACAGTATTGCAGTGTTTGATCCCTCAGAGAGTGCTGCATTGTTCGATCCTTCAGATAGTGCTGCAGTGTTCAATCCTTCAGACATTACTGTAGTGTTCAATCACTTAGATAGTGCTGCAGTGTTTGATCCCTCAGAGAGTGCTGGATTGTTGGATCCCTCAGATAGCGCTGCATTGTTATATTGCTCAGGGAGATCTGCAGTGTTCAATATCCCACATAGTACTGCAGTGTTTCATCTATCAGATAGTGCTGCATTGTTCGAGCCCTCAGAAAGTGCAGCAGTGTTCGATATCTCAGAAAGTACTGCAGTGTTTGATCCGTCAGGTAGTGCCGCAGTGTTTGATCCCTCAGATAGTGCTGCACTGTTCGATCCCTCAGATAGTAAGACAGTGTTTGAACCCTCAAAAAGTGCTGCATTGTTCGATCTCTCAGGTAGTGCTGCAGTCTTTGATCCGTTAGATAGTGCTGCAGTGTTTGATCCCTCGGATAGGACTGCATTCTTCGTTCCCTCAGATAGTCCTGCAGTGTTTGATCCCTCAGATAGTCCTGCAGTGTTTGATCCCTCAGATAGTGCTGCATTGTTCGATCACTCAAATAGTGTTGCAGTGTTTGATCTCTCAGATACTGCTGCAGTCTTTGATCCCTCAGATAGTGCTGCATGGTTTGATTGCTCAGATATTGCTGCAGTGTTTGATCACACAGATAGTGCTGAAGTGTTCAATCCCACAGATGCTGCAGCAGTGTTCAATCTCTCAGACAGAACAGAAGTGCTCATTCCCTCAGATAGTACTGCAGTGTTCGATGCATCAGGAAGTGCTGCATTGTTCGATCCCTCAGATCGTGCTGCATCATTCGATTCTTCAGACAGTGCTACAATGTTAGACTCCTCAGACAGTGCTGCATCGTTCGATCCCTCAGATACTGCTGCAGTATTCGATCACTTGGTACTACAGTGGTTTAATTCCTCAGATAGTACTGTACAAGAAGTACTCAGATAGTACAGTGTACTACAGTGTTCAATCCATCACTGATCCACCCCTCAGACAGTGCTGCATTGTTCGATACCTCGGATAGTGCTGCAGTCTTTGATCCCTCAGATACTGCTGCATTGTTCGATCGCTCAGGTAGTGCTGCAGTCTTTGATCCCGCAGATCGTGCTGCAGTGTTCAATCCCTCAGATAGTGCTGCAGTGTTTGATCCGTCAGATAGTACTCCAGCGTTCGATCCCTGAAATACTACCGCAGTTTTCGATCCTTTAGATAGTGCTGCAATGTTCAATCCCTCAGAGAGAACTGCAGGGTTCAATGCCTCAGACAGTGCTACATTGTTCAACCACTCAGATAGTGCTGCAGTGTTCAATGCCCCAGATGGTGCTGCAGTGTTCGATCTCTCAGATAGTACTGTAATGTTCAATCCCTCAGATTGTACTGCAGTGTTCGATCCATCAGACAGTGCTGCATTGGTCAATCCCTCAAATAGTGCTGCAGTGTTCGATCCCTCAGATAGTGCTGCAGTGTTTGTTCCCTCAAACGTCACTGCATTGTGCGATCCCTCAGATAATGCTGCAGTGTTTGATTACTCAAATAGTACTGCATTCTTCGATCCCTCAGATAGTACTGCAGTGTTTGATCCGTCAGATAGTGCTGCATTGTTTGATCGCTCAGATATTGCTGCTGTGTTTGATCCCTCAGATAGTGCTGCATTGTTTGAGCCCTCAGAAAGTGCTGCAGTGTTCAATACCTCAGATAGTATTGCAGTGTTTGATCCGTCAGATATGCTGCATTGTTTGATCCCTCTGATAGTGCTGCAGTGATTGATCCCTCATATAGTGCTGCAGTGTTCAATCCTGCAGATATCACGGAATTGTTCAATCCTTCAGACAGTGTTGCAGTGTTTGATCCCTCAGATAGTAAGACAGTGTTTGAACCCTCAAATAGTGCTGCATTGTTTGATCTCTTAGGTAGTGCTGCAGTCTTTGATCCCTTAGATAGTGCTGCACTGTTCGATCCCTCAGATAGTAAGACAGTGTTTGAACCCTCAAATAGTGCTGAATTGTTTGATCTCTTAGGCAGTGCTGCAGTCTTTGATCCCTTAAATCGTGCTGCACTATTCGATCCCTCAGATAGTAAGACAGTGTTTGAACCCTCAAATAGTGCTGCATTGTTTGATCTCTTAGGTAGTGCTGCAGTCTTTGATCCCTTAGATAGTGCTGCAGTGTTTGATCCCTCGGATAGGACTGCATTCTTCATTCCCTCAGATAGTGCTGCAGTGTTTGATCCCTCAGGTAGTGCTGCAGTGTTTGATCCCTCAGATAGTGTTGCAGTGTTTGATCTCTCAGATACCGCTGCAGTCTTTGATCCCTCAGATAGTGCTGCATGGTTTGATTCCTCAGATACTGCTGCATAGTTCAATCCCCCAGATAGTGCAGCAGTGTTTGATCCTTCAGATAGTACTCCAGTGTTCGATCCCTGAGATAGTACCACAGTTTTCAATCCCTCAGATGGTGCTGCAGTGTTCGATCTCTCAGATAGTACTGTAGTTTTCAATCTCTCCGTTAGTGCTACATTGTTTGATCCCTCCGATAGTGCTGTATTGTTCGATCCCTCAGGTAGTGCTGCAATGTTCAATCCCTCAGAGAGTAATGTAGTGCTCAATCCCTCAGACAGTGCTGCATTGTTCGATCGCTCATATAGTGCTGCAGTCTTTGATCCTTCAGATACTGCTACATTGTTCGATCCCTCAGATAGTGCTGCATTGTTCGATCTCTCAGATAGTGCTGCATTATTTGATCCCTCATATAGTGCTGTAGTGTTTGATCCCTGAGATTGTACTGCATTCTTTGATCCCTCAGATAGTGCTGCAGTGTTCGATCCCTGAGATTGTACCACAGTTTTCAATCCCTCAGATGGTGCTGCAGTGTTCGATCTCTCAGATACTGCTACATTGTTCGATCCCTCAGATAGTGCTGCATTGTTCGATCTCTCAGATAGTGCTGCATTATTTGATCCCTCATATAGTGCTGTAGTGTTTGATCCCTGAGATTGTACTGCATTCTTTGATCCCTCAGATAGTGCTGCAGTGTTCGATCCCTGAGATAGTACCGCCGTTTTCAATCCTTCTGTTGTGATTCTGCTGTTCTGCCTGTTCCATGCCTTGTCCCATGTTTCTGCCCCATGCCATGCTTAAGTTTTGTGCCTGGCCTTGTGCCATGTTTGGATTGACCCACGTATTCCTTGACTACTGCTTATGTCTGACCATTTTTTGTTCTTGTATTGTGTTTTGGTAATTTTTGATTTCCTTGTTTTATAATTTTTCATGTTCTGATTTATTCCTAGTACCTTGCCATGTTTCTAGTATCCTTTCCATGTTTCATAGTCTTTTCCATGTTTCATAGTTCCCATGCTATGTTTTATTTCTATGCTTTGCACTTTGTCTCCCCAGTCTTGTCAGGTGTGTATCTTTGCTCACGGTCCCTTGTCATGCGTGCCACTCATTCGGGTGATTTATTGGTTTTTGGGTTTTAACTTTCTTTCATTATCATTACCTCTCTCTTTTACTATCTTACTAACACATACTAACAGTTTATTGTTTTGCTAATTACTAACCCTCACTAACCCTGTATATCTTTAACTTACTAACAAGCACTCGGGATTGTATAGCTGCACATACTAATTGATTAACGATCTCTCAGCAGTTGCCCTATTCTAGTCTCCGCCTCCTTGCCTTTCCCTAATTATCCCTGCTGCTATTTTCCGTGGATCTCCACATTTACTTTGTGCTTGCCTTTCTTTAAACTACGCACTTTTAGTACTTCGTGACTGGAGCTATTTGTCTGTCCATAGGTTTGTCTTGTAAACCCTGTCTGCGTCTTGGCTACAGCCTAATTCATGTTATTAGTTTATTCCTCATGTGTCAATCCCTGATTGTGGTTCCATTGATTGCACCTGCCTTCCCTGATCATGTGTCACCCGGATGTGTATTTAAGAGGTCTGTTTGTTTCACTTCCTTTGTCAGATCATTACCTTCCTTGTTTCCTGTGCACGTTTTTCTTGCCTTGATTCAGTGTGATTTATCCTTCTGACTGGACCGCCCTAGAGACAGAGTTTTGCCGATTCCCTGTACTTTTGCCGCATTCTTGTTTTTCGACCTCTTTTTGTCTGACTTCGATTTTGTGATTGGTGCCCTGTGTATGACTCTGGATTACGCCCATTGGACTCTGATTTTGGATTGCGGACATTGTACTGTTGCCAGCTCTGTTGGGGGGTTTCCCCCTTCAGATATAAAGCCTCCTTTTTGTATTTTACTGGTTGTCGCCATTGGTTCATTTCGTAAAACCCAACACCTTCAGATAGTGCTGCAGTGTTTGATCCCTCAGATTGTACAGCAGTGTTCGATCCCTCAGACAGTACCTCAGTGTTTGATCACTCAGGGCTGCATTGATGGATCCTTTAGATTGTACCGCATTGTTCGATCCCTCATTTAGTACTGTAGTGTTCGATCCCTCAGATATTCCTGCATTGTTCGATCCTTAGTACTGCATTCTTTGATCCTTCAGGTAGTGCTGCAGTGTTCAATCCCTTAGACAGAGCTGCATTGTTCGATCCCTCAGATTGTACTATAGTGTTTGATCCATCAGACAGTACTGCATTGTTCAATCCCTCAGATAGTGCTGCATTCTTCAATCCCTCATATAGTGCAGCAGCGTAAAGGGGTGTACTGTACACACCAATGCCAACAAAGTGAAGTCCAAGTGAAAATCCAATATCGATACAACACTCCCACATTACACTTGGCATTGCTTTTATCGAAACTCCTCACATGGCAGAAATTTTGGAAGTTTAAGTGAAAATCCAATATCGTAAATCCATTTATCGAAACTCCTAACAACATTCTTACATTTAAACCTTTCCTAGACTATCAGATTTAGCATCCAACAACCTATTAAAAAGCTCATTGACATTTACATTATATTGTATTGTACTGTAATAATAGTGTACCTTAAGACTTTAAAGCCATTGTAGGGGATACTGTATTTTCAGTGAACATATTTTGGAATTCCAATATTGATTTTCCAATGGACTGAATGAAGGGGCGGAGACTTGGTCTCTTTCTATATATAGCCCCCTGCTTCACTACTCCTCACAACCTGACCTTTCAGCTTGAGAACTTGCTTTGTATTCAACCTGTGTAACCTGATTTGTTCAGCAGTTTAACATTCAACAGCCTTTTTAAAGGCTTATATCCATTTATATTATTAGAAACTACACTGCACCTTCAAAGGCTCAAAGCCTTTGTAAAAGGCTTAAGCATTTCCAACACCCTTTTTTAAGGCTTGTTGCCTTGTATTGTATTGTGGGTACTCGTTTATACTGTATTATATTATTGTTATATTACAAAATCTAAAACCAGTGAAGTTGACACGTTGTGTAAATCGTAAATAAGAACAGAATACAATGATTTGCAAATCCTTTTCAACCTATATTCAATTGAATACACTGCAAAGACAAGTTACTTAATGTTCGAACAGGTAAACTTTGTAATTTTTTGCAAATATTAGCTCATTTGGAATTTGATGCCTGCAACGTTTCAAAAAAGCTGGCACAAGTGGCAAAAAAGACTGAGAGAGTTGAGGAATGCTCATCAAACACTTATTTGGAGCATCCCACAGGTGAACGGGCTAATTGGGAACAGGTGGGTGCCATGATTGGGTATAAAAGCAGCTTCCCTGAAATGCTCAGTCATTCACAAACAAGGATGGGGCGAGGGTCACCACTTAGTGAACAAACGCGTGAGCTGATTGTCGAACAGTTTAAAAACAACATTCCTCAACAAGCTATTGCAAGAAATTTAGGGATTTCATCATCTACGGTCCGTAATATCGTCAAAAGGTTCAGAGAATCTGGAGAAATCACTGCACGTAAGGGACAAGGCCGAAAACCAACATTGAATGCCCGTGACCTTCGATCCCTCAGGCGGTACTGCATCAAAAACCGACATCAGTGTGTAAAGGACATCACCACATGGGCTCAGGAACACTTCAGAAAACCAATGTCAGTAACTACAGATCGTCGCTACATCTGCAAGGTCAAGTTAAAACTTTACAATGCAAAGCGAAAGCCATTTATCAACAGCGCCCAGAAACGCCGCCGGCTTCGCTGGGCCCAAGCTCATCTAAGATGGACTGATGCAAAGTGGAAAAGTGTTCTGAGGTCTGACGAGTCCATATTTCAAATTGTTTTTGGAAACTGTGGACGTCGTGTCCTCCGGACTGAAGAAGAAAAGAACCATCCGGACTGTTATAGGCGTAAAGTTCAAAAGCTTTGGGTGTATTAGTGCCCAAGGCATGGGCAACTTACACATATGTGAAGGCACCATTAATGCTGAAAGGTACATACAGGTTTTGGAGCAACATATGTTGCCATCCAAGCAACGTCTTTTTCATGGACGCCCCTGCTTATTTCAGCAAGACAATGCCAAGCCACATTCTGCACGTGTTACAACAGCATGGCTTCTTAGTAAAAGAGTGCGAGTACTAGACTGGCCTGCCTGTAGTCCAGACCTGTCTCCCATTGAAAATGTGTGGCGCATTATGAAGCGTAAAATACGACAACGGAGACCCCGGACTGTTGAACAACTTAAGCTGTACGTCAAGCAAGAATGGGAAAGAGTTCCACCTGAAAAGCTTCAAAAATTGGTCTCCTCAGTTCCCGAACGTTTACTGAGTGTCGTTAAAAGGAAAGGCGATGTAACACAGTGGTAAAAAGGCCCCTGTGCCAACTTTTTTGCAAAGTGTTGCTGCTTTTAAAGTTAATGATTATTTGCAAAAAAAAAATAAAGTTTCTCAGTCTGAACATTAAACATCTTGTCTTTGCAGTGTATTCAATTGAATACAAGTTGAAAAGGATTTGCAAATCATTGTATTCTGTTTTTATCTCCTATTTACATAGCGTGCCAACTTCACTGGTTTCGGGTTTTGTATTACAATCACTCGTGAAAGTCCCCGTGAGAATCCAATAGATATAACACTCTAACATTACACTTGGCATCAGTAGTATGGATTGCAAACAAAAAAGTGGGGCTTCAAAATGAAAAGCCAAAAAAAAAATAGGGAGGCAAAGCAGGCGGATTTTTTTTTTTTAAATGTGACTTTGATTTCTTACTTTTTTGACAAGCCTCAAGATTCAAATATTGATAATGTCATCAGTAGCCCAAGTTGCAGCAATGAAGAGATCACCACTGGTTTGATCATACCGGATCCCTCACAGACTCAATCAAGCGTAGACCCGGCCTGTCAGGCTCAGGCCTCAGGCCCACACTCAGACCAGGCATCACCTGAGAAAATCTTTCCAAGTGAGGAGGATTGCACGGAGCCCAGTTTCACACCAGAAGCTGGGGACACCAACTCCGGTCATGAACCTCTTATTGACCCGGCTTTATGGCCAAATACCACAACCATTAAAGACTTGTGCACTCTTAGGACAGGAGACTCACTGTCAGACCAGGCATCGCCTGAGAAAGTCTTGTCAAATCAGGAGGGGTACACTGAGACCAGGATCACATTAGGAGCGAGGGGCTCTAACTCCTGGTGTGAAACGGTTAATGACCCTGCTTTATGGCCAAGTGCCAATACTGAACAGGTCAAGTGGATTCTGGTTAGTAAAGGAGCAGCTGCTTTTCAAACTTGAAGTGAAAAGTACCCTGCCTCAAGTAGGGATAGGACCATGGGGGGCATCACTAGGAGTTTCACAAATTCCTTAATCAAATGCTCTCTACCTAATGGCCAGTCTGTGGCTAGGCAGTGGCTACTTTACTACCCTTCATCTGGTTGCATCTTTTGTTTTGCTTGCAAACTGTTTTCAAGTAAGCACAATGCGTTTGTCCACGGGTTTTCTGATTGGAAACATCCTTAGCGTATCGGTGAGCATGAGAGGAGAGAGGAGCATAGGGCTTGCATGTTAGCATTACACAGTTGCTCCAAAAACACAGGAAGAGTTGATTCTGATCTTGTCAAACAAATTGATGCAGAGAGGCAATACTGGCGGGAAGTTTTGAAAAGAGTTGTTGCTGTAATTCAGTTTTTGAGGGAGAGGGGCCTTGCTTTCAGGGGAGATGATGAGCGGTTGGGATCAACTCACAATGGTAATATCTTGGGCATTGTCGAACTGTTGGCCAAATTTGACCCTTTTCTAGCTGACCATCTCCAAAGGTTTGGAGGCAAGGGCAAAGGCTCTGTGTCCTACCTCTCATCCACAATCTGTGAGGAATTCATCCACTTAATGGGAGAAAGAACAAAGGAAGCAATTATCAGCGTGATTAAAGAGGCCAAATACTTCTCTGTTATCGTTGACTCCACTCCAGACCTTGCTCATGTGCACCAACTCCCATTTATTTTCAGGTTTGTAAATAATGGTGGAGAAGTAGTTGAGCGTTTTCTGGCTTTTGAGCCTATTGAAAATCATAGCGGGAACAGTTTGGCTGAGTGTGTTGTTGCAATGGTGGAGAACCTGGGCCTAGACTTAACTAACTGTCGAGGCCAGTCTTATGACAATGTAAGTAATATGTCAGGAAAGTACAATGGAGTCCAAGCTCATCTGAAATGAATAAACCCATTGATTTGTTATGTCCCCAGTGCAGCACATTCATTGAATTTAGTCGGTGTCAATGCTGTTGACAGTAGCCCAGAAGCTGGCCGTTTCTTTGACTTTCTGCAATCAAGTGAGTTAGTAGATGACTTTGGAAGAAGGAAGAGCAGAAAGAAACCTTTGTAGAATCATTAGGTACGGTAGGTTGGCGCGGGGGTGGGGGGGTGGGGGGTCCCTTTGGCCCAGACCCCCCATAATCCGGCCCTGGATGGAAGTTGATCAGGGGTAAATTTAGCACTGTTAGGAAATGTTTTTTTAAGAAATTTCGATGTGAAATAGCTTGCCTGACCATATTGTTGAGGCTGAAACCTTTGGAATTATCAAGAGCAGGCTTGACTTAAAGCTAAATATCGTTGAGTTATTGAGTATCTGAAGTGATATATTCACAATAGTAAAAAGAAACTGGCGAGTGCAGTTAGGCTGAATGGCCTGTTCTCGCCACTCATGTTATGTTACGTTTACATAAAACTGTCTTAACTACCAGGGAGTAAATGCAATAGCTATAAAGAATCGTACTCCGTATTCACCAATCAGCAGGGTTACTGCTTCTTTACCAAGCTGGATTTGTGCAACACTTACCACCTGATGCACAAACGGGAAGGAGTTGAGAGGAAGACAACATTTAACACCCCCTCAGAATGCTTGGTGATGGTGTTCAGGCTCCATAACGTCCCTCCTGCACTCCAGAAGCTCATCAGTGACATTCTCTGAGACATGGTTTCCCATTTTTCATGTCTACCTAGATTAAATACTGGTCTTCTCTTGAACTCTGGATGTTCCCTGCAATGGCTGCTTCGTCATGCTTCGGGTCCTGCACAACAAACTTTATCTGGAATCAGAAAAGTGCAAAGTCCACAACACAACTGACTGGTTCCTGGGCCTTGTGGTGATGCGGGGTGCCTCGCAGGGGGATCGCTAGAGAGTGCACGCTGTGCTGGATTAGCTGGACCGTGATAAATATTAAAAGGAGCAGCACATGTTCCTCAGGTTGGCCAACTTCTCCCTACAGTTAATTTGAGGGGACTCTACAGTTACTGATCCCCAAACTAAGCTGATGTCCATTAAGGTTCCTTTTGTCAAACCTCCCCAGGAGGCCTCCTCCTTTCACCATATTAAGAGGCTGTTTACCTGACTTTGTCCAGACAGATGAAGTTGGGAAGAAATCCACAGCTAGGCCCTTGTGCAAGGTCTTTACCCCCCAAAACTTGCTCAAGCGGCTGAACTTCTTTTTCTGCCCCCTCAACTGTTTTAACTGGAAATTCCCTCAGGGCATCCTTGAAAAAAAGAAACATGTTCTTAATGAAAGTTCCCTCATTAAAATCAGAGTTAAAAACCCCACTGCTCTTGCTCAAGATTCTGGGACCCCAGTGCCAGTTTGTAGTAGATGCTGAGACCTCAAATGTGGGTGCTGGACTTTTGCATCGAGAAGGCTATGGCAAACTACATCCCTGTGCCTGCTTTTCGTGTCGGTTGGCTGCTGCTGAGAGGAATTATTCCCCTGGTCACCAAGAGCTGTAGGCAGTGAAGCTGGTCTTCAAGGAGTAGAGGAAGTGGCTAGAGGGGTCCCGGCTTCCCTTCCTTGTTTGGATGGACTATTGCAACCTCGACTACCTCGCTAGAGCAGGGAGGCTTAATCCTAGGCAAGCTTGTTTGTCCCTCTTCTTTGCAAGATTCAATTTCATCTCAATCTGCTGATTCGGTACTAATTCCTTGTCACGACTGTATCCTTCCTGGTTCGAAGGTCCCTCTGATACCATTCTCCTAGGTCGCTGGGGGACCCTCACTCTGAGCGTGTGTGAAGCTCACTCTGGGCGTGTGTGAAGCTCACTCTGAGCATGTGTGAAGTTCACTCTGAGCGTGTGTGAAGCTCACTCTGAGCATATGTGAAGCTCACTCTGAACGTGTGTGAAGCTTACTCTGAGCATGTGTGAACCTCACTCTGAGCGTGTGTGACGCTCACTCTGGGCGTGTGTGAAGCTCACTCTGAGCGTGTGTGAACCTCACTCTGAGCGTGTGTAAAGCTCACTCTGAGCTTTTGTGAACCTCACTCTGATTGTGTGTGAACCTCAGGCTGAGTGTGTGTGAAGCTCACTCTGAGCGTGTGTCAACCTCACCCGAGTGTGTGTTAACCTCACTCTGAGCGTGTGTGAACCTCACTCTGAGCGTGTATAAAGCTCACTCTGAGCGTGTGTGAACCTCACTCTGAGCATGTTTGAACCTCACTCTGAGCGTGTGTGAAGCTCACTCTTAGCGTGTGTGAACCTCACTCTGGGCGTGTGTAAACCTTACTCTTAGAATGTGTGAACCTCACTCTGAGCGTGTGTGAAGCTCACTCTGAGCGTTTGTTAACCTCACTCTGAGCGTGTGTGAACCTCACTCTGAGCGTGTGTTAACCTCACTCTGAGCGTGTGTGAAGCTCACTCTCAGCGTGTGAACCTCACTCTCAGCGTGTGTGAACCTTACTCTGAGCGTGTGTGAACCTTACTCTGAGCGTGTGTGAACCTCACTCTGGGCGTGTGTGAACCTTACTCTGAGCGTGTGTGAACCTCACTCTGGGCGTGTGTGAACCTTACTCTGAGCGTGTGTGAACCTCACTCTGGGCGTGTGGGAACCTTACTCTGAGCGTGTGTGAACCTCACTCTGGGCGTGTGTGAACCTTACTCTGAGCGTGTGTGAACCTCACTCTGGGCGTGTTTGAAGCTCACTCTGAGCGTGTGTGAACCTCGCTCTGAGCGTGTGTGAACCTCCGTCTGTGCGTGCGTGAAGCTCAATCTGGGCGTGTGTGAACCTCACTCTGGGCTTGTGTGAAGCTCACTCTGAGCGTGTGTGAACCTCACTCTGAGCATGTGAACCTCACTCTGAGCGTGTGTGAAGCTCACTCTGAGCGTGTGTGAACTTCACTCTTAGCATGTGAATCTCACTCTGAGCGTGTGTGAAGCTCACTCTAAGCGTGTGTTAACCTCACTCTGAGCGTGTGTGAAGCTCACTCTGAGCGTGTGTGAACCTGACTCTGGGCGTGTTCTAAGCGTGTGTGGACCTCACTCTGAGCGTGTGTGAAGCCCACTTTGAGCGTGTGTGAATCGCACTCTGAGCGTTTGTTAACCTCACTCTGAGCGTGTGTGAACCTCACTCTGAGCGTGTGTGAACCTCACTCTGGGCGTGTGTGAACCTCATTCTGAGCGTGTATAAAGCTCACTCTCAACGTGTGTGAACCTCACTCTGGGCGTGTGTGAACCTTACTCTGAGCGTGTGTGAACCTCACTCTGGGCGTGTGTGAACCTTACTCTGAGCGTGTGTGAACCTCACTCTGGGCGTGTGTGAACCTTACTCTGAGCGTGTGTGAACCTCACTCTGGGCGTGTGTGAACCTTACTCTGAGCGTGTGTGAACCTCAATTTGGGCGTGTGTGAACCTCACTCTGGGCGTGTGTGAACCTCATTCTGAGCGTGTGTGACGCTCACTCTCAGCGTGTGTGAACTTCACTCTGGGCGTGTGTGAACCTTACTCTGAGCGTGTGTGAACCTCACTCTGGGCGTGTGTGAACCTTACTCTGAGCGTGTGTGAACCTCACTCTGGGCGTGTGTGAACCTTACTCTGAGCGTGTGTGAACCTCACTCTGGGCGTGTGTGAACCTCACTTTGGGCGTGTTTGAAGCTCACTCTGAGCGTGTGTGAACCTCGCTCTGAGCGTGTGTGAACCTCCGTCTGTGCATGCGTGAAGCTCACTCTGAGCGTGTGTGAACCTCACTCTGGGCTTGTGTGAAGCTCACTCTGAGCGTGTGTGAACCTCACTCTGAGCGTGTGTGAACCTCACTCTGAGCATGTGAATCTCACTCTGAGCGTGTGTGAAGCTCACTCTAAGCGTGTGTTAATCTCACTCTGAGCGTGTGTGAAGCTCACTCTGAGCGTGTGTGAACCTGACTCTGGGCGTGTTCTGAGCGTGTGTGGACCTCACTCTGAGCGTGTGTGAAGCCCACTTTGAGCGTGTGTGAACCGCACTCTGAGCGTGTGTGAACCTCACTCTGGCCGTGTGTAAACCTCAATCTGAGCGCGTGTAAACCTCACTCTGAGCGTGTGTGAAGCTCACTCTGAGCGTGTGTGAAGCTCACTCTGAGCGTTTGTTAACCTCACTCTGACCGTGTTTGAAGCTCACTCTGAGCGTGTGTGAACCTCACTCTGAGTGTGTGTCAACCTTACTCTGAGCATGTGTGAAGCTCACTCTGAGTGTGTGTGAAGCTCACTCTGAGCGTGTGTGAACCTCACTCTGAGCGTGTGTGAAGCTCACTCTGAGCATGTATACCTCACTCTGGGCGTGTGTGAAGCTCACTCTGAGTGTGTGTGAACCTCACTCTGAGCGTGTGTCAACCTCACTCTGAGCCTGTATGAAGCTCACTCTGAGCGTGTGTGAACCTCACTCTGGGCGTGTGTGAACCTCACTCTGAGCGTGCGTGAAGCTCACTCTGGGCGTGCGTGAACCTCACTCTGAGCGTGTGTGAAGCTCACTCTGCGCGTGTGTGAACATCACTCTGAGCTTGTGTGAACCTCACTCTGAGCATGTGTGAACCTCACTGTGCGCGTGTGTGAAGCTCACTCTAAGAAGGGCGTGTGTCAACCTCACTCTGAGCGTGTGTGAACCTCACTCTGGGCGTGTGTGAAGCTCACTCTTAGCCTGTGTGAACCTCACTCTGAGCGTGTGTGAAGCTCACTCTGAGCGTGTGTGAAGCTCACTCTGGGCGTGTGTGAACCTCACTCTGAGCGTGTGTCAACCTCACTCTGAGCGTGTGTGAACCTCACTCTGGGCGTGTGTGAAGCTCACTCTGGGCGTGTGTGAAGCTCACTCTGAGAAGGGCGTGTGTGAAGCTCACTCTGAGCGTGTGTGAAGCTCACTCTGATGTGTGTGAACCTGACTCTTAGCGTGTGTGAAGCTCACTCTGAGCGTGTGTGAACCTCACTCTGGGCGTGTGTGAAGCTCACTCTTAGCGTGTGTGAACCTCACTCTGAGCGTGTGTGAAGCTCACTTTTAGCGTGTGTGAACCTCACTCTGAGGGTGTGTGAAGCTCACTCTGGCCATGTGTGAACCTCACTCTGAGCGTGTGTGAACCTCACTCTGAGCGTGTGTGAAGCTCACTCTGAGCATGTATACCTCACTCTGGGCGTGTGTGAAGCTCACTCTGAGTGTGTGTGAACCTCACTCTGAGCGTGTGTCAACCTCACTCTGAGCCTGTATGAAGCTCACTCTGAGCGTGTGTGAACCTCACTCTGGGCGTGTGTGAACCTCACTCTGAGCGTGCGTGAAGCTCACTCTGAGCGTGTGTGAACCTCACTCTGAGCGTGTGTGAAGCTCACTCTGAGCATGTATACCTCACTCTGGGCGTGTGTGAAGCTCACTCTGAGTGTGTGTGAACCTCACTCTGAGCGTGTGTCAACCTCACTCTGAGCCTGTATGAAGCTCACTCTGAGCGTGTGTGAACCTCACTCTGGGCGTGTGTGAACCTCACTCTGAGCGTGCGTGAAGCTCACTCTGGGCGTGCGTGAACCTCACTCTGAGCGTGTGTGAAGCTCACTCTGCGCGTGTGTGAACATCACTCTGAGCTTGTGTGAACCTCACTCTGAGCATGTGTGAACCTCACTGTGGGCGTGTGTGAAGCTCACTCTAAGAAGGGCGTGTGTCAACCTCACTCTGAGCGTGTGTGAACCTCACTCTGGGCGTGTGTGAAGCTCACTCTTAGCCTGTGTGAAGCTCACTCTGAGCGTGTGTGAAGCTCACTCTGGGCGTGTGTGAACCTCACTCTGAGCGTGTGTCAACCTCACTCTGAGCGTGTGTGAACCTCACTCTGGGCGTGTGTGAAGCTCACTCTGGGCGTGTGTGAAGCTCACTCTGAGAAGGGCGTGTGTGGAGCTCACTCTGAGCGTGTGTGAAGCTCACTCTGATGTGTGTGAACCTGACTCTGAGCGTGTGTGAACCTCACTCTGAGCGTGTGTGAACCTCACTCTGGGCGTGTGTGAAGCTCACTCTTAGCGTGTGTGAACCTCACTCTGAGCGTGTGTGAAGCTCACTTTTAGCGTGTGTGAACCTCACTCTGAGGGTGTGTGAAGCTCACTCTGGCCATGTGTGAACCTCACTCTGAGCGTGTGTGAAGCTCACTCTTAGCGTGTGTGAAGCTCACTCTTAGCGTGTGTGAAGCTCACTCTGAGCGTGTGTGAAGCTCACTCTTAGCGTGTGTTAACCTCACTCTGAGCGTGTGTGAAGCTCATTCTGAGCGTGTGTTAACCTCTCTCTGTGCGTGCGTGAAGCTCACTCTGGGCGTGTGTGAACCTCACTCTGAGCGTGTGTCAACCTCACTCTGAGCGTGTGTGAACCTCACTCTGGGCGTGTGTGAAGCTCACTCTGGGCGTGTGTGAAGCTCACTCTGAGAAGGGCGTGTGTGAAGCTCACTCTGAGCGTGTGTGAAGCTCACTCTGATGTGTGTGAACCTGACTCTTAGCGTGTGTGAAGCTCACTCTGAGCGTGTGTGAACCTCACTCTGAGCGTGCGTGAACCTCACTCTGAGCGTGTCTGAAGCTCACTTTGAGCGTGTGTGAAGCTCACTCTAGGCGTGTGTGAAGCTCACTCTGAGCGTGTGTCAACCTCACTCTGAGCGTGTGTCAACCTCACTCTGGGCGTGTGTGAAGCTCACTCTGGGCGTGTGTGAACCTCACTCTGAGCGTGTGTTAACCTCACTCTGAGTGTGTGTGAACCTCACTCTGAGGGTGTGTGAACCTCACTCTGAGCGTGTGTGAACCTCACTCTGGGCGTGTGTGAAGCTCACTCCCAGCGTGTGTGAACCTCACTCTGAACGTGTGTGAAGCTCACTCTGAGCGTGTGGGAAGCTCACTCTGATCGTGTGTGAACCTCACTCTGAGCGTGTGTGAACCTCACTCTGGGCGTGTGTGAAGCTCACTCTGGGCGTGTGTGAAGCTCACTCTGAGCATGTGTGAACCTCACTCTGGGTGTGTATGAAGCTCACTCTGAGAAGGGCGTGTGTGAAGCTCACTCTGAGCGTGTGTGAACCTGACTCTTAGCGTGTGTGAACCTCACTCTGAGCGTGTGTGAACCTCACTCTGGGCGTGTGTGAACCTCACTCTGGGCGTGTGTGAACCTCACTCTGAGCGTGTGTGAACTTCACTCTGGGCGTGTGTGAACCTCACTCTGGGCGTGTGTGAACCTCACTCTGAGCGTGTGTGAACCTCACTCTGGGCGTGTGTGAAGCTCACTCTGAGCGTGTGTGAACCTCACTCTGAGCGTGTGTGAACCTCACTCTGGGCGTGTGTGAACCTCACTCTGAGCGTGTGTGAACCTCACTCTGGGCGTGTGTGAACCTCACTCTGAGCGTGTGTGAACCTCACTCTGAGCGTGTGTGAACCTCACTCTGGGCGTGTGTGAACCTCACTCTGAGCGTGTGTGAACCTCACTCTGAGCGTGTGTGAACCTCACTCTGGGCGTGTGTGAACCTCACTCTGAGCATATGAACCTCACTCTGAGCGTGTGTGAAGCTCACTCTGAGCGTGTGTGAACCTCACTCTGAGCGCGTGTGAACCTCACTCTGGGCGTGTGTGAACCTCACTCTGAGCGTGTGTGAACCTCACTCTGAGCATATGAACCTCACTCTGAGCGTGTGTGAAGCTCACTCTGGGCGTGTGTCAAGCTTACTCTGAGCATGGGCCCACTGACCTGCTGACAAAGGAAATGGGCGATTCCCAAATTGATGGAAGAAGATAATCATCTAGTATATCATTATGGGATCCATCTACAGCATTGAGATTTTTTATGGATGAAATACAGCCATTCAAACTATCCAGACAATGGTGATGGTATTAATGTTATATTCTAAACAGTTCTAAATGAGAAAAAGAGCTCAATGGTGTGCATAAAATAGGAAAACTACAGTCAATATCACAACTAAAAAAATCAACTAAGGTATATTTACAATCCTGTAGAACAGCCTAATGCATTTTTCACTCTGTTTTTCAATACATGAATGCGCTGCTTTTAGTTTAGACTTTAGATGAAAAATTGTTGTAACGAGAAATCCGTCATTTGTTGCATAATGAATTCTAAGTGTTACACTTCAGCTGTTTTTATTAATGCTCCTCCCTTTCAGTCCCTCATCTACACAGGGGATTTCTATTCATCTGAATGCTTATGAGCAGCATGTGGCCTCAGTCATCAAAGCAGGACAAGAATATTAACCCCTTTGTGCAGAAGCCAAATTTGGCTATTTATGGGTTACCCACTTTAATGCTGTATAATTCAAGATTTAAGCTTCACAAAGAGGAAAAATGTGGCTCAATTCAGGAAAGACACTTACAGCATTTAGAATTACATTGTATTTCAGTTTATTTTCATGATTTTGGTAGAGAAAATGAGCAGCAAACATAAAAAATCTTCATGAGAATTCACCATTGAAATTGCAAAAAAAATAATTCTGATGATTGAAAAACTGCTGGGGCTTAAAACTATACATTTATGGTATCATAAACTCCTTGAGCACAAGTAGAATTCATCTTCAAAATTACATTCTAGATTACCTACATGCTATTAGCCAAATTATACAGCTACCCAAGTGTCTCCCCAAAGTCTCAAAATGATTTGCTGTCAAATCATTAAAAAAATCATGTATTTAACACAATTAAAGCTTTAAGGCATGAAATTTAATATGAACGAATGATTTTCTGGTTGAGTTTAGTATGAATTTATCAATATCAGTGCAGTTGAATACCAATGGTCACCAGTAACCTCTCCAAATATGAACGTGCCTTTTCTCCATAATAAAGTTTAGAGTTTTGGCCATTTTTCTTCAAAGCCAGCACAAACACGCATTAAATAAACTGCTAATTAAACGGTCAGAACATTCACCCTGTAATGAAAGCTACCAGTCCCCTCTTCAAAGCTCACGAACCCATTTCAACACTTATAAGGAGCAAGTACACCTCACTAACACAGTAATATCTGAATTCTGAAATATACCTTATTTTAACTGAACAGACACTCCACTTTCAGGGAATATCAAATCCATTGCGTCTCCCGATTCAAAAGAAACGTGCAATGAACGTACCGGGGGTCCACACCAAAATGCACGGGCAGTTCGCGTTTTAAACAGGAAAAAAACCTCGACATTCGACTTAGTTGAGTACATATACATTCCGAAACAGAAAAAAAAAAACAAACAAAAATAGCAGCCTGACCTTTTTCGTGAATCCCTCCTCCAGAGACATTGACTGTATAAAATAGAGAGCGATGTATCCAGTAACAAGAACCCTCCGGTCCTGTTTCATTCGAAATAATTCCAATAGAGCATATCGTTCTCATTTAAATTCTGTAATGTAACTGAACACTTCAAGGCCAGTTTTGCGAACCGATTTTCTATAAATCCCGTCTATTTTAGCCGCGTAATGTGCATAACGTAGACAGGATACAACCGAGCCTGCTGATACGCATTGGTTTGTATGCTCTGTGTTTGTCCAATCAATGTGTTTCACTTACTCTAAAATGTTTAAACACTCGGGAATTGGATAAGAAACGAGCCATTCAATACATTGTTATCAGGGAAACTTCAGGAGGCCATGAAGTGTAACTCTACAATTACGCAGAAGAGCTTGAGTGTGTGGTTGAGTGATTGGCTATCAACGCCAGTACTCGGGTGGATATAAGGAAGCGCTGGATTTGGCAATGAAGGAATCTGCGCGTAAATCCACGGTAGGGAACTACAATTTTTTTTGTATGGGACAACTGTAATAGGCAATAGAATGTGAGAGAATTAATACCATTTCGATTTTTTTGCCTCAGAAAACTGATTTTTATGAACTACTAATTGGAATACTGTTAGCTCACTGTGGCTAAACTGGTTGCTACAAAGGATAACGATTTTTTCTGTGTCAAGATATCGTTTTTTCAAACTGCTGAATCGACTCTATGGGCAAGGATACTGACCAGTTTGCACATCAGGCTTAGCTGCGGAGTTTAATTCATGCAGCTCTTGAAAAACAGGGCGTGGAGTGAACTTCACCGTATTCAGAACCGCGTTCGAGGTCTGCTTGCTTGTGAACATTCAATAACTGATCCGGGGGTGCTATCTAGTGATCGAGTACAGTAACAGCGTACTTCCAATTTGCAGGTCTATAGACGCGGGCATCTACATCTGCAGAAAGGGGTTAACAAAGCTCCAAGGGCCCAAATTGTTCCTGCCTGAATTTTACGAGTGTCAGTTTCAAAGACAGCATCATTATTTCGGTGGTGCAGGCGAAGGTGGAGAGTCCAGTGGTAAGAAAGTAAAACTTCCTCCACATGTTGGTGCAGCCATGAGCTCTGCCTGCTAACCTCACTCATTAGTGCTGCCTCTCAGCCCAAGGATTGAACTAAGCAGTAAATCCAGGTGGTTGGAACAAAAAACTGGAGTGTTATTGTTTTTTTACTTCATGGACCTGGATTTTCCATCTCTGGGCATGAGAAACTGAATTTAAAAAAAGTATGATGACCTGCATCAAAAATAAAAGAATAATCGAAAGTACAACTGAACACTGGCGGCCCAAGTTCACCTTAGTGGGACAGCAGCTTATAATCACAGAACTACAGCTTAAAGATCACAGCAAAATTTAACTATCAATAAGGAAGTCTCTGTTTGTCTGTTGTCCAGTCTGTATTTATCCACATATGTATATCTGTATGTACATCTGCCAATGTGTTTGCCTTTTGAGTTTCTGAACAACCTTTCATCGCAGTACCTTCATACTTAGCTGCTGTTTCCGATGAGGTGCACAGTTCTGCTGTCGCATCATGAAAGTTGAAGACAAAACAAAGGTTGCATGAGGTTAATATTTGATTTGACGGGAGGTTCGGGAAGACGGGTGGATTTTATTTTACCCCAGTCTTAAGTGCCAATCTTAAGCGCTAGTGTCAGTGTCAAGTCTTTTTCTTTGTATTGTCCATTGGAGACCTTTCTGAGGGAAATAATCCTTTGGCGCCAGACTGTTGTGTCACAGATGCCCAGCGAACCCTTCAGCACTTGGAAATTGATATAGGGCAGCTCTGGAGAGCACACTATAGTGTGCGTGACTGCAGGCGTGGAATACATCACTTAAAAGCCTGTTAGAAGGTTATCCATGCATTATTAATGCCCAGCCAAGGACCAGAAAACTCTCCCAAGTAATAGTTACTTTAGGCGATCCACTGGTGCACCTTTTGTCAAGTATCCCATAAGAGTTTCCTCAAATTACTTTAACCATGGTGTCCGAATGAGGGCTTGAGGGCCCTTTTTTCAGCTGCGGAACGGAGTGAGGAAAGATTGGACAGGACAGAGAGAAGGGCTGTTGGTTTCTTGGTTTTTGGGTGTGAGCAGAGTCTTCTTTTTCTGCTGGAAATAAAGTCACCCGCGATCCAGAAGGATAAATAAATGCCAAATGTCTGTCTTGCACTGAAAAGCCATTTCATCTCGGGGCCTTGCCATATTTGTTCAGCGTGACGCCTCTAACGAAAACAAATGGTGCTTTATTTCTGGAGCGAGCCAGCTCAGCTTGCTGGACCCTGGCCGTAAACAAGGCATTGGGTTGTGACGGGCGGCAGAGGTCCAGGGTAGAGATGCATTTCCCCCATATGCAGCCGAATCATCATTTATTTTATTCTACAGACTGTGGTGACAAGAGACAGTGCTCTGAGCTGCTTCGGGCTGCTCGGCGAGAGAGCCTTATTCTCATGAAAACGTCAGCCTTTAGAGGCACAAGATTCCAGCCATCGGTTCACAACGCACTTCTGATCAAAATTTTATTTTACCTAACCCCTATTTTACCAGGTAAAAGTGATAGAGAGCAGATTCTTGTTTATCATAGCCCTGGCCTCGCCTCGCTCAGAGTTTTCAAAGCTTTCAGAAAATTTTAACAGGTTATTTCGTACAGTTTTGTGTGAAACCAGGAGTTCACCTGGATGTCTCCGGTGTGCATAATTACAGGGTAGTGAGGTGGTACTGCAGTTGTACATGGATGTGTAAGAGTAAAAACTCATATACGATCTCGGCGGCAGCAGAGCATATGAATTATGCAGCAAGCCTGTGAAAATGATCTGTTTCACGACGATCTCTGCTTTACTGCATCATAGCACCCCACAGATAGTATGTTTTGGGCCCATATTCAATCTGGAAGGGCATTTATACAAGAAATGGATCCATTCAGTTTGGTCGCTGGTGGTCAAGGGACAGGCTTTTCCCCTGGAATGGAGAGATTTGACTGTTCAAACCCACTCTCCCCAGGTAGAAATGAGGCATTGCACCATCAGGGATATGGACTGTGTTTGCACTGAATATAGTGTGGCTCCAGCTTTAAAAATGAATATTGTTGGAGCATAAGGAGGGCTAGTGCAAGCTGCTGTTTGAAATTTCAGGGCTAGGTATTGAGAGCTCAGGTCAACATTCTTTTCTATAGAAAACACTGTGCAACAATTCAACAATTTTTCCCATCTCCACCTCACCCAATACAACAAACTTACATGATGTTTAACCCCTTGATGCCTATTGTTGCGAATTCGTCACAAACTGTTTCCATTCAGAATGCATCCAATTGTGTGGCTGTGGTTGTTTACTTTTTTGTATGTGCTGCTTTATATTTAACTTTTTTCCCCTCTGTTTTTTATGTTGTTTTTGACTGACTAGAGAGACTAGAATATGAGATATAAGCTATGTTGTAAATATCCTGTGTGATTATTGCAATTTAAAAAAAGTTCAGCTTTTGCTTTCTCTGTTTATTGGCTCATGTTTATGTTGTTATTGTCATTGGAACTATTCAACCAGTGTGCTATCTGTAGCACTGCATGTAGAGTGGGTCCTCAGTCAAATACCTTCAACTATTGGCCTGGTTTAAACTGTGACGGTGCGTTCAGGAACCACATGCAAGGTCCGAAATTCCAGAAATCTTAGCCTTTATTGCAAAAATTGGTCGAGACCTGAAGACACAGGAATTGCCAAGCCAAAATCAGAATCCAAAAAGCGAAGTCAAAATAACAGGCAGGGGTCAGGACCGGAGAAGCAGATGTGCAGCGGTACATAAGCAGTAATCCAAAATCAGTCAGAATCCAGAAGGGAGGGGGTGCCGGATAGCTCACTCGGTTAAGGCACTGCGTTGCAGTGCAGAAGTGACTATTACGTTGTGGGATCGAGCCGCGGTCGTACCAGCCGGCAGTGGTCGGCAGCCTTTTCAGCGTAGCGCACGATTGGTTATCGCGCTACAGGGATTCAAATTGGGAGGGGACTGCCGGGTAATGGGATATAAATAAACAGCTTTGTTCATTGCCCAAGCGCCTCCTGTTGGCCAGACTGGCGCTCGTCAGGAAGATTCAAAGTTTGTTCATGTCCGAGTATCCTCATGTCCGAACTTGCGAAGATTCAACCAATGAGTGTATAAGAAGCAGTGGCTGACGGGCACGTGCTTCAGAGGAGAGTTGTAAACTGTCTTCACTATCCTGAGTTGGCAGCAAGAGGTCGCATACGAGCAAGCTTCGTACGTAGTTCGCCAGTTGGGCATTCCAGATTTGGGTGGGATTGGAGATGCCAAATTTTTATTTAAAAAAAAAAAAAAAAGAATCCAGAAGGGTGGGTCATACACAGAGCATCAATAACAGGACTCGTACAGAAAATGGGTCTAAATCCAAACCGGAACAAAGAAGAACAAAAAAGAAAGGACAAGGCGATCTCAAGGTCATACAAAAAAATGTTGTAGGAGAAGCAATAATCAAAAGGCATACAAGGAGCTCTGCACAAGTGAAAATTGATCAACGTTCTGACGGGGAACAAACTGCAGTGAAGACCCTAAATAGACAAGAGGGAAGTCACATGCTATGCAGGGCCAGGTGAATTGGATAAGAACTAATTAAAGGGACACACACATGGGGAGGTCCTAAACCACAAATAATTAGCAATCGCCAAGACATGGACAGAATTCATGAAGAAAACCTATGACAGATAAACAGCTCCGGTCAGGGAGTTCTATGTGCACAGACAAAGAGTCCAGGATAGTAATTCTGTGAGAGATTCTCGCGGAAACACATGGAGATACATGGAAAGTAAAGCAAGATGGAGAGACTAGAACAGGGCGAGAGCTGATATTGCATTAGTAGTAATTAGTAGCGGTGCAACTACAGATTAACCCAAGTGCTCGTTAGTTACTTAGTAATATGTACATGGATTAGTTAGGTTAGTAAACTATGAGACAAAATATAAATGTTAGTATTATTAGTAATCAAGGATAGCAAGGTGAAGGAAGTAAACGAGAATTTAAGTAATAATATGAAACACCAGAAACCATTGAAGTCACCTGAAGCAGGTGAGCACACAGACTGGGGAGACGGACTGAACCAACTGATCACAAGACAGGGGAGACAAGTGCAATGAATACAGACATGGCATGAACAGAAAAACCAGGATGTATAATAAGCAAAATGAAAAAAGATTTCCACTCCACTTTCAAAACCTACTAAGTCAAAACTTTATGTTGCAAAATCAAAGTCATTTCTTCAAAAAATAATTAATTGCCTCATGGACTATGTGTCTGCAAGACTAAGAGTTTCAGTATAGTCAAAATTGATATCAATGGAAGATAATTTCGCTGCCCACCAAAAAATCAGATTTTTCCAAAAAATGGACCACCTTGACTTCGAAGGCTTTGCTAGTGGAATCCTCATTTGTAAAAAACAAGTATTGGGCTCCAGTAATTTCTTTGTGGCAAACATATATGTAAGATAAAGACATGAAAAGATTGTAGGGTGTGCAAAAACTTTCGAATGGTAGTGTATATTTACAAGTAAATCAAGTCAACAAAGACAAAAAAGAGATAAATGCTGCTGATGCTGCACAATTTTAATGTCCTGCACCTCCCTTGCATTTTTGACTTTTACGCAAACGTTGTTGCTTGATGGGACCTATAGCGGAGCCAAATGCCAATTTTGGTTCAAAATTTTAGTTTTGAAGTAAGAAGATGAAGTGGTTCTTCAAAAAGTCCGTGATATGGAGTCCTGTTCCTGTAACTCCATTTCAGCCAATCACACGCCAGATTGTGGTGACGCTATCGTACACGTTCCGTTTAGAGGCCACAGTTTCTTGCCAGCAGATTGTGTATTCCGGCGAAAAGAACAAGACAGAAAAAACAACACCATTTTACTTACTGAAGGCTACTGTCAGATTCTTGACAAACATGGTAACGTGTACGAGTATGGCACAGATTGCCAGTGTTACGATTGCAAGGTGACAGGGGTTTTGGGGGTTTCAGTCTCCCGGGAGCAAAGTGAGGTAAGGTAAAATAAACGCTTAATTTAGAGAATAAATTAAATGCTAAACAATTGTCTAACTAAGTGATTTGTGCGATATACAAAGTAAAACAGTTGTTTTCAAGGACTGAGGCACTGTCGCCTGGTTTTTCTGTAGGTGATTTAACTAATGAACCCTAGCAAGCTCTCAATGCCAGGAATATTATCAAATTACCTGGATATCTAACTATACTCAGCAACAAAAGTTTCTGTGACACCAATATTGTTAATTATTTTTCATAACGCAATTATGAAATTGTCATACATGGTGATATCAGACTGAAACAGTACACGTAAACACAACATTGAAATGGAAAACATGAAAATGCGAGAAAATGACTTTGCACGTGAAAATGTGCGTAAATCATGCTTGTGGATGGCAATAAAAGAGGAGAATTTTTGGAATGTTCACATTGTGCCTGATGAACGACGGAAGCATCACTTATCGAAAACACAGCCATTTCGGATCAGGAACTCTACCCTCTAAATGCCAAGACTGTCTGAAAATGATCGGTGGAGGGCCATTGGGATGATTGAATCCGGAACCTCGCAGAGGGAAGTTGCTCATCGCCTGAATGTCCACCAAAACACCATTTGGAACTTATGGCAGCGTCATCAGCAGACAAGACATGTCAGAGACCGTCCTCGCAGCGGCCGTCCACGAGTAACCACTCCCAGACAGGACAACTGGATTCGAACAACCCATCTCCGAAATCGATTCCAACCTGCAACCATAACTGCAAGAACGATACCTGGTTTGAGCCGACTGTCTGCACAGACAATCCGTCGCCGTCTCCGTCATTTTGGCATTGTCCCACGTCGGCCAGCAAGACGTCCAATACTCACAGTACAACACCGACGACTGCGTCTACAGTGGGCACAACAACATCGACGGTGGATCCAACGTCAGTGGGATCTTGTACTTTTCACTGATGAATCAAGATTCATGCTTAACCGATGTGATGGTCGTTTACGTGTATACCGTCGACGTGGAGAACGTTATGCCAACAACTGTGTTCAGGAATTTGATCGTTTTGGAGGTGGTAGTGTCATGATTTGGGGAGGGATCACGGCTAGAAACAGAACAGATTTGCTTGTTATTGATGGAAATCTGACAGGTCAAAGATATCGCGATGAAGTGCTACGGCCATTGGTGGTACCGTTTTTGATGCAACATGGTCCCAGAATAACGCTGCAACATGATAACGCCAGACCACACGTTGCAAGGATTGTACAGCAGTATCTGATGCAACAACATGTCAATGTCCTGCCATGGCCAGCCAGATCCCCAGACATGTCCCCAATCGAGCATCTTTGGGACGAGATGGATCGACGTTTGCGGCGGTTGGATAACCCGCCAGCTACACTCCAGGAATTGCGACAACGTCTACGTCAGATTTGGAATGACTTCCCACAGCAATTTCTGGCACATCTGATTCGGTCCATGCGCCGGAGATGCGTTGCTTGCATCATGGCACGAGGAAGTCACACCCGGTATTGAAGTGTGAAGGTCACAATTGGTTAGACGTCAGACAAGTGCTTCATGACGCATGAAAATGACATTTTTCATTTTGAGTGACGTTGGCACTGAAAAGTCAGTGTTTCTCCTGTTAAATAAACATATTGATTGCATTGAGATCTTTGCGTGTCATTTATAACATACACATAAATGGTGTCACGGAAACTTTTGTTGCTGAGTATATAACCCGGCTTGGTTTCATACTGGGTGGCTTGCCTTTCTGACAGTCTTCTAGCCAATAAATACTGACGTTCACTGGGGTTTTTAGTGCCCTTTGTTCTCTATCCTGACTGCATTACCGCATAAACGCATTGCCAAGCTTGAATATTAACGCGAACCGGGGTTTTTTCTTTCTCGAATTTCATTACTACCGAAGGGCTCTTCTGATTAAACACATTGTAAATACCCAGTCTTTGTATTTTCCGCCGGTTGCTGTGCCTTGATCAGCTGATTAAAGTTTAACTGCTTTTTTGAGTGCTTAGGACAGCTTGTTGGGGGTGGTACTGTGTTTACTTCGCTCATATTGTAAACAACTTTTTTATTCTGTCAGTTTTAATTAAAGGGAACTGGGGCTTTACTCTTTTCTCGGTTACCCTTGGTTGTATTTGCGGCTAGCTAGCTAGATAAGTACTGTTTGCATTTTTGGGTGGAGATCTGAGATTTAGTATTTAGTTAGTAGGGCAGCAGTCACTGAGTCGTCCCATCGGTTAAGTTGGAATTGAAATGGTAAGTTTTGCCGGAGTGCTCCGCCTCCTCCTCTCCTCCAGTTTATCCTGGGCATTGGAGCCAGTCGGTTTTATCTGGGTTCTTAGCTAAGCCCTCTGATATTTTTAGGTTAGTATTGTTATGATCTTGCCTGCTCATGTCATGTTTCTGCTCTCCCATGTTAGCCCATGCCATGTTTAAGTTCTGTGTCTGGCTTTGCCATTTTTTGATTATCGTGTTAAGTGACCACTGCATACGTCTGACTATTCTTTGATTATGTATTGTGTTTTGGTAATTTAGATTTCTTGTTTTATTATGTTTCATGCCACAGTTATCATGCCATGTTTCCTGCTCTCGCCTTGTATATATTTCTGCCATGCCATGCCTTGCACTACGTCTACCCCGTCTTGTCTTGTGTAGGTCTTTGCTCACGGTTAAGTCTTACGTGCCACGCATTCGGGTGATTTACTGGTTTCTGGGATTTCAATCTTCCTTCATATCTCGTGTTCTTCCTTCCTCTCTCTTTTGCTATTGTTACGTGCCTTGGGATGATTGGGGTAGCATGTAAAATAATAGCGCTATGGGGAAAAGAGTTGACAGGGAACTGAATGCTTGCAAGCTTGGATATATTGATGTTTTTTTTTTACATGGGAAGACAAACAGAAGTGACAGACGATGTTTACAGTATGCACAAGACAAAGCCAAAACCATTCAGCAAATAGCTAACCAGGGGAAAACAAAAGGGTCGTGGAGACACTGCCAAATAAATAAAACAAAACAAACCAAACATTGCGAAGAAAGAAAAATACCAACTACACAAGACTAACAATATAATAAAACCTCCTAACTACACTCAATATTCCAGAACATAAAATACAATGGGTGGCAGCTGTCTTTAAACTAATAAAACTAAGAATGAACATAACCTACATGTTGTCCAATGTATGAGGGCCCCCGTCTAATCTCGACCAGTTTGTTCCCCCCCCAAACCAGAATCAGACCAAAACAAAAAAAAAAACAGAACAACAACAGCAGCAGCAGCTCGAGATGGAGTAACAAGCACGGTCTAAATAGCGCGGGACAAGACGGGGCAAGAATCCATTGGCCGGACAGAGATTGGGTGACGTCATAGGGAGGCGGAAGTTGAAGATGCGGGAGGAGTGAGAGCGATATGATGGCCGGAAACGCAAGGAGGGGCCACCTGAAGGGGGAAACGACAAAATACTCCGCAAGACACAAAAACCGGCACACAGAAAATTCAACAGCCTCACAACACCCCTTCCCCTAAAATAAACCTATTGGGGTTTGAACCACACAACAAAATTCCCAACAAAATTTAAACGCGACACAAAGCATCCGCGACCAAATTTTGAGAACCTTTCTTATGGTGTAATTTTGTAACATTTTATTTTTATTTTATTTAACCCTTATTTAACCAGGGAAGTCCCGTTGAGATTGAAATCTCTTTTTCAGGGAGCCCTGGGGAAGAGGTGGGGAGGGACAGAGGAATTACACAGCCAATTAGATCAGGGGATGATTAGGTGGCAGATTGAAAGAGCCAGGTTGGGACTTTAGCCATGACACCGGGGAACCCCCTACTCTTATCGAAGAGTGTCATAGGATCTTTAATGACCACTGTGAGTCAGGACCTCGGTTTAACGTCTCATCCGAAAGACAGCGTCTCCTTCAGTACAGTGTCCCCGTCACTGCACCAGGGCATTGGGGATTATCCCGCCAGAGGGAAGATCGCCACCTACTGGCCCACCAACACCTCTTCCAGCAGCAACCTGGTTTTCCTCAGTGGTCTCCCATCCAAGCACTGGCCAAGCCCACACTTGCTTAGCTTCAGCCACGCAGCTGAAGCAGATCAAATTGTGGTATGGCTGCTGGCATGATCTGTGTACACTGTGATCGGAGTTGTGCTAGAGCCGAGATATACTTCAAAGAACTGTAGTGCAAGGAGTAGGGCCAAAGCTTCTTTTTCAAAGGTGGAATAGTTGAGCTGATGTTTGAGGAACTTACGTGAGTAAAAAAAGACTGGGTGATCAATTCCGTCTGAGTCCTCTTGGAGAAGCACGGCACCGGCACCCAGGCTACTTGCATCAACCTCCAATTTAAAGGGAACGGAAAAGTCTGGCGCAGCAAGAACAGGGGCACTACACAAGAGAGTTTTTACACTCTCAAATGTTTGCTGACAAACAGCTGTCCAATTGAAAGGACAAGAGGGCCTAAGGAGGTCAGTCAGAGGGGCAGTGACTGTAGAGAAATTTTTGCAGAAGCTGCGGTAATTACTAACCAACCCAAGAAACCTTTGCAGCTCTCTTCTAGTCCTGGGTACTGAGTTGGCAGAAATAGCGGCAATTTTAGCCTCTATGGGACGAACTTGGCCCTGACCGACCTGTTTTCCCAAATACGTGAGAGTGGCCTTCCCAAACTCACACTTAGCCAAATTTAGGGAAGCTTTTACGAGTCTGTCAAACACAATGTAAAGGGTGTCTAAATGCTCTGACCAAGTTTTAGAATAGACAACCACGTCGTCCAAATACGCATTGCAATTCGATACCCCCGACAATACCGTGCTTATCCAGCGCTGAAATGTAGAAGGCGCGTTGCACATACCGAATGCCATTACCGAATATTGTAGGAAGTCATCCGGAGTCACAAACGCAGAGATTTCTGAAGCATGGGGTGTTAAAGGAACTTGCCAGTAACCCTTCAGCAAGTCCAGCTTAGTGATGAACAAAGCCGACCCAAGATTGTCAATACAATCTTCCATACGAGGAAGCGGATAGGAGTCAGGAACAGTCAACGCATTCACTTTCGGAAAATCCGTGCAAAACTTGTATGTACCATCGGGTTTCGGACCCAACAAACACAGCGAGCTCCAAGGACTTGTACAAGGTTTAGCCAAACCATTATCACGCAGATACTGAACCTCCTTTTTCATGATCTCTCGTTTAAAAGCATTGACTCGATATGGGTGCTGCCGAATGGGAGTGGGATTTTTTACAACTATATCATGCTGAAAAACCGTAGTCTGCGAAGGTGTGTCATTAAAAAGAGAGAGATGCTTGTCAACTAAATGAATAATGTCTTCTCTCCGAGAGTCAGATAAACACGAGAGATGCTGCGATAGGATGTCTAAAATCTCGGAATTGCAAAGTCTTGCACATTGCTGGGGCGCATGTCTAAGCACCAACCCATCTTCGTCAGGACCCGACACATTAGACACAGACACAGTTGGCGGCACGACATAGTTCGCAATCAGTAGAGTTCCGAGAGGAACTAAGTAGTTTGTCGTTTAGAGAAATGGTGTGTACGCCAAAGCAGGGGTGTGTGGAGGCCACAGAACTGGCAGGGAGAGAAAGCTGGGTGAGTGTAGGTTGACAGCGCAGGAAAGGGCGGGCACGCCGTTCAGCGACAGCTCCTCCAGTGGTTTAGGTGTCCAAACGATTCCAGCCCTTGCAGGAACTCGACTTGGCCCCTGACCCTGAGAATGAGGGAACTGATGAGCAGCAGGCACCCTGTTAGCCTCTACCCCTCAGAAAAGGGAGTTATTGACAGTGGGGGACTCAATACTTAGAGGAATAGATAGCTTAGTCTGTTCGCGCGACAAGGAGTTTCGTACGGTGTGTTGCCTGCCTGGTGCCCAAGTAGGAGACCTCCTGGAGCGTGCAGACAAGCTCCTGGCCAAAGCGTGAGGGATCCAGTTGTCATAGTCCATGTTGGGACAAATGACATAGATAAGGGTAGGTTTGAGGTTCTGCAAGGCAAATTTGTAGAATCAGCTGAGAAGCTTAGAAGCAGATCCTCAACTGTAGTTTTCTCCAGCATTCTACCAGTAGAAAGAGGAGAGCAGAGGAAAGCTGAATTTTATCTGGAGGTTTAACATGTGGCTACTAACCTGGAGTTCGTTTCCCAATATCACAGATGCTAACTTACATAGTTGGTCCCATTGACTGTGAATGGACGAACTATGTAAGTTGCTAACTTAGTTAGCAACTACGCTTTTGGGAAACGCACCCCTGGTGTAGGAAAGAGGGGTACAGGTTTATGGGGCACTGGAACTTTTTTTGGGACAGGGGTGACCGGTTAACACCTGACGGGCTGCACCTGAACCGGAGGGGTACCTTTGCACTGGGCCAGCGTATGATGAGGGTAGCACAGGATTATTTAAACACGGGACTTTGGGGGCAGGGAGGTTAGTGAGTGTTACACATAGGGAAATGCAGACAGCCCCGATGGAGGCTGACGGCATTACATGCACTATTAATGAACTACAAAACCCAAAACCAGTGAAGTTGGCACGTTATGTAAATCGTCGATAAAAACAGAATACTTATTCTGTTATACTTACAGAATTCAACTTATATTCAATTGAATACACTGCAAAGACAAGATGTTTAATGTTCAAACTGAGAAACTTTTTTTTTTTTTTTTTGCAAATAATCATTAACTTAGAATTTAAAGGCAGCAACACATTGCAAAAACGTTGGCACAGGGGCCTTTTTACCACTGTGCTATGTAAATAGGAGATAAAAACAGAATACAATGATTTGCAAATCCTTTTCAACTTGTATTCAATTGAATACACTGCAAAGACAAGATGTTTAATGTTCAGACTGAGAAACTTTATTTTTTTTTTGCAAATAATCATTAACTTTAAAAGCAGCAACACTTTGCAAAAAAGTTGGCACAGGGGCCTTTTTACCACTGTGTTACATCGCCTTTCCTTTTAACGACACTCAGTAAACGTTTGGGAACTGAGGAGACCAATTTTTGAAGCTTTTCTCTTTCCCATTCTTGCTTCATGTACAGCTTAAGTTGTTCAACAGTCCGGGGTCTCCCTTGTCGTATTTTACGCTTTATAATGCGCCACACATTTTCAATGGGAGACAGGTCTGGACTACAGGCAGGCCAGTCTAGTACCCGCACTCTTTTACTACGGAGCCATGCTGTTGTAACTCGTGCAGAATGTGGCTTGGCATTGTCTTGCTGAAATAAGCAGGGGCGTCCATGAAAAAGACGTAGCTTTGATGGCAACATATGTTGCTCCAAAACCTGTATGTACCTTTCAGCATTAATGAAGGCTTCACATATGTGTAAGTTGCCCATGCCTTGAGCACTAATACACCCCCATACCATCACAGATGCTGGCTTTTGAACTTTGCCCCTATAACAGTCCGGATGGTTCTTTTCCTCTTTGGTCTGGAGGACACGACGTCCACAGTTTCCAAAAACAATTTGAAACGTGGACTCGTCAGACCACAGAACACTTTTCCACTTTGTATCAGTCCATCTTAGATGAGCTTGGGCCCAGCGAAGCCAGCGGCGTTTCTGGGTGCTGTTGATAAATGGCTTTCGCTTCGCATTGTAGAGTTTTAACTTGCACTTGCAGATGTAGCGACAAACTGCAGTTACTGACAGTGGTTTTCTGAAGTGTTCCTGAGCCCATGTGGTGATGTCCTTTACACACTGATGTCGGTTTTTGATGTGGTACCGCCTGAGGGATGGAAGGTCACGGGCATTCAATGTTGGTTTTCGGCCTTGTCGCTTACGTACAGTGATTTCTCCAGATTCTCGGAACCTTTTGACGATATTACGGACTGTAGATGATGAAATCCCTAAATTTCTAGCAATAGCTCGTTGAGGAATGTTGTTTTGAAACTGTTCGACAATCAGCTCATGCATTTGTTCACTAAGTGGTGACCCTCACCCCATCCTTGTTTGTGAATGACTGAGCATTTCAGAGAAGCTGCTTTTATACCCAATTATGGCACCCACCTATTCCCAATTAGCCTGTTCACCTGTGGGATGTTCCAAATAAGTGTTTGATGAGCATTCCTCAACTCTCTCAGTCTTTTTTGCCACTTGTGCCAACTTTTTTGAAACATGTTGCAGGCATCAAATTCCAAATCAGCTAATATTTGCAAAAAATTACAAAGTTTACCTGTTCGAACATTAAGTAACTTGTCATTGCAGTGTATTCAATTGAAAATAGGTTGAAAAGGATTTGCAAATCATTGTATTCTGTCTTTATTTACGATTTACACAACGTGCCAACTTCACTGGTTTTGGGTTTTGAACTTTTAAAGCAACAAAGCATAGTGGGGGGCTTGAAGCAGCGGCTGCATGAGAAATCAAGGGGGAAGAGCATTAGTAATAACCTGAAATGTTTTTATCTAAATGCAAGAAGCAAAAAAAAACAAGTTGACATGGTCAACAACATCCCCCGCCAAATGTGTGCTTCTTATTTTCGAACTCCATCAAGGCCTTTATGGTCTGAAGCTACACACCAAATTTGGTTACTCTGTAGTAGTTTCTGAGTAAAGCTGTCCCCTTTATCTCGGACGGACGCACGGACGGACGCATGGAAGTATGGACGGACGGACGGAGGTCAAACCTATATCCCCCTCCCACTTCGTGTTGGCGGGGTATAATAAATTTCCAGAGCTTGGGGCCGCTATGATTAGTGAGGGCTATGACATAGTTGGGATTACAGAGACATGGCTTAGTGAAGAGGATGGAGATCAATTTAATATAGAAGGTTATCAGCTCTTTAGGAAGGATAGATGTAATAGGCGAGGAGGGGCATAGCAATCTATGTGAACGAAAACATAAGTGTACAGGAAATTCCCGAAATTGAACATTCCTTGCCCTGTGAAGATATCTGAGTCAGGCTCATTGACAAACATGAGACAGGTTTAAACACAGGAGTATGCTATCGACCACCAGCTTTGGACAGTACAGTCAATGAAATGCTTTTTAAGAGGATTACGCAAGCTTGTAGAGGTGGAGGGACTATGATTTTGGGTGACTTAAATTATCCTGGTATCAATTGGGAAATGGTGAAAGGACAGGGTAGGGGGGAGGAAGAATTTCTAGATAATTTTTTGGAGCAGTATGTTAATAAACCTTCAAGACAGAAGGCAAAATTAGACTTAGTGCTCTGTAATGACCTAGAAAGAATTAGCAATTAGCGATACTAGAGCTATGTGGGACAAGTGATCACGCTGCTGTTAATTTTGATGTTTCATGGGAAGTTAAAAGGGTGTGTTCAAAAACAAAAATGTTCCATTTTAGGCGAGCAAACTTTGACGGGATGCGCTCATATCTAAGTGAAATAAAATGGGAAAGACTCCTGCACTGTGAGTCCGTAAATGAGATGTTGGAAAGATTTAATGGGATTTTACTTGAATCACAATGCAAATTCCTTCCAAAGGTGTCCAAAAGGAAGCTGAAAAAGCAGAATCCTCAGTGGATGACCAGAAGTATTCATAGGACTTTGAGGGAAAAGAGGAATCTTAATAAGATGTTCTTGAAGGATAACAATGAGAACACTAAGGCTGAATACTGTAAAATGCGGGCTGTGGTCAAAAAAGAGCTGAGGAATGCTAGAAGACTGTATGAAAGACAAATTGCAGAGGGGGCAAAAACTAACCCTAAGCGCTTCTTTCAGTACTGTAGCAGAAAAAGGAAAGTTAAAGAGCAGGTTATATTGTCATATTGCGGATGACTTAAACAGTTACTTTGTTGAGAATTTTACCTCAGAGTGGATCTTTATTCCGCCAGAGGGCATATTAAATGCTCAGGATTATTTAGTAGAAATTGAGGTAAGGGAAAAGTTGGTGAGATCATCTTTAAGCCGCTATCCGCCATCTTCAGATGGTCTTAAGAAACTGGTGAAATACCTAATGATTGGATACGGGGCAATATGATACCAATATATAAGAAAGGGGACCGTACTGAGCCAGGAAATTATAGGCCAGTCAGTTTAACTTGTATTGCCTGCAAAATATTGGAATCTATCATAGAAGACGAACTGGACTTATTTCTTGAATGTAACAATCTTGAGGGATAGCCAACATGGTTTCTGTAAGAGAAGGTCATGCCTGACAAACCCTCTGGAATTTTTTGAAGAGGCCACTAAGACTTATGACCAGAGCAGGGCTTATGACATCAAATACTTTCAGAAAGCATTTGATACAGTACCACAGAGGAGACTAGTTTTTAAAATAAGCTCCATTGGAGTATTCTGGAGTGGATTCAAAACTGGTTACAGGACAGAACACAAAGAGTGGTGGTCAGTGGTATCTCATCTGAGCTAGGTATGGTGGGGAGTGGCGTCCCCCAGGGATTGGTGTTTGGACCCCTGCTGTTCCTCACCTATATTAATGACCTTGATAAGAATATTGAGAGCAGATTAGTTAAATTTGCAGAGGATACTAAATTGGGGGGTTTGGCAAATAGTTTAGGGTCCACTAAAGTGATTCAGGATGATTTGGATAGAATCCGGAATTGGGCAGAAATGTGGCAAATGAAATTTAATGTAGTGAAATGTAAAGTAGTACATGTAGGTAATAAAAACATTAGACAGGATTACTTCATGGGAGGTTTAAAACTGGAATGTGCTCCACATAAGAAAGATCTGGGAGTGACCAAACCCTCACAGGTTCTAGCCATTGTGCCGTAGCAGTTAAAGCCAATCGGATGCTGGGATACATTACCAAATGTATTGAGTACTAATCTAAGGAGCTGATGCTTCTTTTGTACAACACATTCGTCAGACCACATCTGGAGTATTGTGTACAGTTCTGGGGACCCTACTTTAAGAAAGATATAGAGGCTCTAGAGAAAGTTCAGAGAGGAGCCACTAAGCTAATTCCAGGTATAAAAGATGGAAGCTATGAGAAGAGGCTGAAGATCCTTAATTTCCTCAGTCTTTGGAAAAGGAGACTAAGGGGTGATTTGATTGAGGTCTTTAAATACGTTAAAGAGATTAACAAAGTGAATTATGTAGGATTCCTTCGACCAAGTATTTTGAGTTGAACTGGGGGTCGCAAATGGAAGTTGACAAAATGTAAATTTAGCACTGATATTCAGTAATATTTCTTCACCCAAAGAGTAATTTCAATGTGGGATAGTTTGCCCGACCATATTGTTGAGGCAGAGACCTTAGGGGTTTTCAAGAGCAGGCTTGACTTAAAGCTAGATACCATTGAGTCAATGAATATCTGAAGTATATCCACAATAGTACAAGTATTTGCCACTAACGTGTCTTTGTCCACCGCCACAAAATGTGAAATCGTGTCAAAATGAGCAATCTCTCGGTGTGACCTTGAGAGTGACGCAAAGGTCACCAAAATCAACTGGTGCTGGGGTATCACCCTAATAGATGTCGACATGAAATTTGAAGAAAATCCGTCAATTCGTTCTTGAGATATCTTGCTGACAAGGATTCGGGACGTACAGACGGTCGCAAACACTAAATTTGCGCGTTCCGCATGACGGGGGACAATAAAGAAACTGGCGAGCATAGTTGGGCTGAACGGCCTGCTCTCACCATTCATGTTATGTTATGTTATCTGATCTGCAGCTGAAGTTATCAAATCCCAGTGGATATTCAGAATTAGTGATGCAAAGGTATTACGCATCGATTCTCATAAGGTTGGGTTCAAACAGGTTCATGGTGGTTATTTCACTGAGCATATTGTACTCAAAAGGGTAATGTAGTGGGCAAACTTCAGGCCCATTGCATCACCAATGATGAATTGTGTGAAACCTGCCAAAAAGGAGGACGTTTTTGAAACTTATAGATGAGATTGGGGTCAGTGATCGGGTCTGCTCATTCTATGAGGAAGCCATTGTTGATGTCGGACGCCAAGATGTCGGTTCACAGAATCTCGAACAGAGCAGTGATGAAGATGACTGAACATGCTGTCTGCAGTGTGTTTATTAGTGTGTCCTGTCGTACTCTGTCTCCTCTGACGGATTTCTGTGAAGTGTAGTATTCTGACAGAATGGTCATAACCGTGGGAGCCACTTGTCCCGATTGTTATAACATTGCATTAGAGAATGCTCGAAACCGTGTGAGAATTTGAACAGCTCTAGTTAATTTTTCTAAATTCTGAAGAACCACTATGGCTCTTTGCCATGTTTTATAAGGAATATACGCCCGAGACCTATGATATTGTGGGTGATTGGCTGGCACATTCTGCTGACTGCCAAATTAATGACTGTTGGGCACTTCCATGCCTCTTCAAGATGGAGACAGCATTCATCTGTTATTAATTTGTGTTCAGAAAGCATAATACTTGAAATTTCAGTGTAATTTTGAAGTTACATAGCAAGTTTGGAGTTGTCTGTTTTTGATATACAATTATTTTTGGACTTGTCTGGTTTTGCAGCAAAACACAATCAAAAACCTCATATTTCCTTTTTTTTCATTAAAAGTTATTTCATTTAAAATCTACAAGTCATTTGCTTTATTTACATGAATTCAGAATACCCTAGTTAAGAAAATGTAGGATTGACAAGTAAATCACAAACAAAAATTTTTTTTACTCAATTCTGCAAAAATGGACTCTGCTTTTGCACTTGAACTCTTCAATTATGACCAAACACTGTTTAGTTATCTCAATAACTGTGTCTCTCTCTAAGTATCTATATATTCATTAAAACAGCCATTGCCATGGCAACCACTGATGTGATGCCACAGAAAGTCAGCGTTTTAACTTGCAATTTCTCATACAATTATTTTGATTATTATTAGTTTAAAAAGTGAATATCTTGGAAAAATGTTCGCTTAACTGTACGTCCCCTGAATGATGGTTTGATGCGATTGATTCCCAGTCAGCAGAGCTGTCCACTCACTTAAAATCATTATTTTTCACTTCTTTATTTACACTTTCTACATTTTACTTGATGTAGGCTAAAAAATGACTACAAAATGATGGTGAAGTGTAATGGGAAGGATCGGGTGAAGGAATTTTAAACATAATTGTGCTTTTTGTGGGGGGTAGATAAACATAAATAACCTGAATATCGTCCTTGTTTTAATACCACAAGTATAGTTTTGGATGGGGTTTTTATGGCCTACATCCCTTCAGTAATGCAGCACCTTCCTGCTTTCCTCTTAGCCTCACACCACTGATCTCTGCCCAGTTCTGATCTGCTACACTGTTAGCACTGTTGTTTGTACACTGCGTTAAGGTCTTAGCCATATAAAATGTTTTATATATGAATAATGAATTAGCCATGTAAAACATGCTGGCCTGACCAGTGAAGTCTGCATGCTTGTATGTAACTGATTTTTTTTGCTCAAGGATGCTATCATTTCTCATGATTAGGTCCTTAAATGTTTTTGGGGCATGATATAAAATAAATGTCTTCAAAATTACGGCCCTCACTTTAACACTTTTTTTTTTATTACCCCACCCCACCCGAAGGGTGAGGGAAGGGGTATTATTCTCGGGTTCGGTTTCTTTCTCTGTTTGTGTGTTTGCACGTTTGTTTGTTTCTCTGTTTGTTTGTTAACACAGAACACTTAGCAAAACTAATAGCCAGATTCACCCCAAATTGGGTTTAGAGATGGCCACTGACCCAGAATAGATCCCTACTGCATTTCATACAAGTAGGTGAAAGTACATGCCAGGGGCGGGGATTGTTGTGCCTGGCATCACTTGTTTTTTTGTGATTTTGGTTCCATTAGCCAATTCAGTATGAATTGAACTGAACATGCATTTCATAAACGGAGGTGGGGACTGAAGGCAAAAAGTTCCAGAAAAAAGCGAGAGTTGAAGATGGCTGCCGCACAGGCCTGGCAGATCATCATCAATGAAGATTCCCAGCGTCTGGTGATGACTCGGTGTTGCAGACAGCAAGTAGTCATTGTCTGCAAAGGATATTCAATCAAATGTTAAAGTGTCCAATATTTTTTAATGTGCTCAAAAACTGGGGCTGTCCACCAAAGGTGCCGTCATTTCGTAAAGGTTCATCCAGTTAGTGAAACACACTCCTGTACTTAACCCTCTTTTTCTCTATATCAGCGCAAACTCTGTACTGATTACTGAGCACATTTTTTCAAATTATCACTGTCCAAAGAATTGTGCTGCTCACTGTATTTGTACTGAGTGACTTTAAAAATGCATATTTATTTTTAACCATTTGTGTGTGTGTATATATATATATATATAAAATCAAGCACTTTTATTTGTTAGGAATAATAGCATAAGGTGTTTTCAACACAAAACAAGCGGTGTCAGGCACAACAATCCCCGCCCCTCACACATACTTTCACCTACTTCTCCTAAATTCAATAGGCAACTATTCTGGGTCAGTGGCAATCCCTAAACCCAATTTGGGGTGAATCTGGCCATTAGTTTTGCTGTTAAGTGTTAACAAACAAATAAACACACAAATCGAACCAAAAACAATACCCCCTGCCCTCCCCCTTTGGGGGCGGCGCGGGATAATTAGCACTCTCAGTTTTTCAGCTTATGGGCTTTAAGCACTATGAGCAGGACCTCTCAACTTTTAAAACTGAATTACTCCTATGTTATTATCACACAGTAATCAATCAATTATGTACAACCCCAATTCTGAAATAGTTGGGACAAAGTGTAAATTGTAATAAAATCAAAACGCAATGACTTTCAAATCACACCAGCCAGTATTTTATTCACAATAGAACAGAGATAACATAGCAAATGTTGAAACTGAGAAATTTTACAATTTTATCCACAAAATGAGCTCATTTCAAATGTGGTGGCTGGACTCAAAAAAGGTGGGACAGGGGCCTGTTTACCATGGTGTAGCATACCTTCCTCTTTTTAACACAGAGTGGAGGCGTCTGTGCATTGAGGAGACAAGTTTCTTGAGTTTAGCCATTGGAATTTGATCCCACTTGTTTAATACAGGCTACCAGCTGATGGAGAGTTTTGGGTCTCCTTTGACGGACTTTTTTTTGTTTAATTATGCGGCAAATGTTCTCAAACAGTGAAAGATCAGGACTGCAGGCAGGCCAGTTCAGCACACGGACTCTTCTACAACGAAGCCATGCTGTTGTAATAGCTGCAGTATGTGGTTTTGCATTGTCCTACTGAAATACACAAGGCCTTCCCTGGAAAAGAGGTCTTCTGGAGGGGAGCATATGTTGCTCTAAAACCTTTATATACCTTTTAGCATTCATGGTGCTTTTTAAAACATGCAAGTGTCCCACCCCATTTGCAATAATCCATCCCCATACCATCAGAGATGCTGATAACAGGAGGGGAGGTCTTTTCCCTCTTTAGCCCGGAGGACACGACGCCAATGATTTCCAAAAAGAATGTCAAATTTGGACTCGTCTGACCAAAGGAAACTTTGCTACACTCCATTTTAAATGAGCGTTGGCCCACAGAACACGGAGGCGCTTCTGGATCATGCTCAACAATGGCTTCCTTTTTGCATGACAGACTTTTAGGTGGCATCTGTGGATGGCATGGTGGACTGTGTTTACAGACAGTGGTTTCTTGAAGTATTCCTGGGCCCATTTAGTAATATCTATGACAGAATCAGCCGATGAGTGATGCAGTGGCGTCTGAGGGCCCAAAGATCATGGGCATCCAGTATAGGTATTCGGCCTTGTCCCTTATGGACAGAGATTTTTCCAGTTTCTCTGAATCTTTTGATGCTGTTATGCACTGTCGATGATGAGACCTTCAAAGCCTTTGCAATTTGACGTTGAGGAACATTGTTTTTACAGTATTTCGAAACATTTTTACGCAAGCCTTCACAGGTTGGAGAGCCTCTGGCCATCTTTACTTCTGAGAGACTCAGCCTCTCTAAGACATCCCTTTAATAGCTAATCATGTTACACACCTGATGCCAGTTAACTTAATTACTAGTTAAATGTTCTTTCAGCTGATTCTCTTATATATTAATGGCTTTTTCCGCCCTTTTCTGCCTGTGTCCCAACTTTTTTGAGACCTGTTGCAGCTAGAAAATTTGAAATAAGCTTATTTTGTGGAAAAACTTTTAAAATGTCCCAGTTTCAACATTTGGAATGTATTCTATGTTCTATTGTGAATAAAATACTGGCTCATGTGATCTGAAAGTCATTGCATTTTGACTTGATTCACAATTTACACTTTGTCCCAACAATTTCAGAATTGGGGCTGTATTTAATGAACAGAATCTTAGCTAAATGAACTTGTGTAAATATTTGTGCTTTTTAAGATTATTTTTTAAGGTGCTTTTTTTCCCCCAAGACTGTTATTTTAGCGTTCTCCCCCGTAACATGAGCCTCGAACTTTCCACATACTCCCCCTCCCCCCCCCCCCCCCCATCATCAGATACTAATTATCTTAACATTTTCTGACAGATTAGAAGGTAAGTAAAACAGCCATTTAAAATTTGCCATCAGTTGGCATGTATTTAGCAATTTATAACAATTTGTAATCAGGATGTCTGTTTCTCCATTTCACATGAGGTCCAGACCCCTTGGGTCTGTTGGCCATCAACCTGACAACCAGATTATCAACTCCGAGGCCGTGTTCGAAACCGCGCTCTACGGTCTACATACTACTCTCCCTACACACTAGTCACAATACTCGGTTCTCCCTACGAGCAAACCCTTCCTTCTTCTTCTTCTTTTGAATTATATGGTGAATTGCACACCAATTTGTGTATTACCGCCATCATCTGTGTGGTATAAAATAATGATTTACGAACGAACCCGTTTGAGAAATTAATATTTTCCATTGTGATCTATAAAATAAAATCCTCTTAACCCAACAATACGCGGAAGACCAAAGGTGGAAAAATGTGCATTCGTTTTGAGGGGATTGAAACAGGATGTTTAGCCAACCTGACTTTAGCCAACCTAAAATAGCAGTTTTCGACCCCCGACCGGCATTTCGCCGTTATGCCTTACCTGCTGAAGATGCGGCTAAGGACACAACGGAGTCAATCGGCCCGCCGTCAGCGTTTCATCTGTGCGCTTATGAATATTCATCAGAGGTAAGATACCATTTAAAAACAAGTTTATACTTTCACTCAGCTTACCTACTCCCAGTGGATGATGTGAACAGATGAGAGTGAATTGTTAACCTGGCTTCAACCAAAAAACAGTTGTCAACCAAAGAATGACCACGAAGAAAGTATTCTTTAAATTACCATTTAATGTTAATTATCATGCACAATGTTATCGTATTTCTACTTGAAACAAAACTTAAACCCAAACAGTTACGTATAATGAGCAGAACGCGCCAAATGCTCTACAAATGAAATTGTAGGGAAAAAGTAGCCTAAATTTACACTAACCCCTTGGCGCAGTTATATACACCTGAATTCATGAATACCAAAATGTAATGGCTAAATTAATTCTGTGATTGAATTTTTGAATGTTTTACTTCAATTGAACCATTTTGGCCAGTATCTGCAATACAAATACTGAGTGATGAAGCATTAATTAAAACAGGGAAAAAACTCCTTTATTTGTATTCTGCATAAAGGGGAACATTTGAGCTCAGATATATTAAAATAAGATACAAAAATAATAAGATGGCAAACGTGAATTTAATCTTTAAAAAAACAGTCAAAATGCAATAATTTCATGGAAATATTCCAATGAGAAATTTAATAAATTACTTCACTTTTCTTTAAAGTTTAATAAATAATTACATTATCATATAGTAAAGAAAAAGATAAAGAAAATGGCTCTGTAACTAATTGCATTGAATAGTTAACAATGTATATGAAATTATTTAACAACATTCAATACATAGTCCAATTAATTATTTAAAATATTGTCCCTTATAGTTGGGTTCGAGAGGGCCATATTGCAGGTTGAATCCCCAGGGTTCCCTGTTGCGCCTGTATTTTGAGGGAGGTGACCTGCGGAAGGACTTTCGCCCATGAAGGTCATAGCTGGAGAGCCTTATCCATCTCCTGGGAGAGAACGACCATGGATGGGGGAAGTCAATAGAGGTGCTGGTGTTTGTGTACTGGCTGGCCTTTGGAACGTCCTACCGGGTCACGCCAGAGGCCTTTGACATTCCCCGCACCTCATGCCATGACATGATCCACCGGGTCAGTAAGGGCATCCAGGGGGTTTCCAGGAGGCTCATCCACCTCCCCACCCCGGATAAGCTGCAGGAGATTGGAGCCGGGTTCCAGCAGCTGTCTGGTTCCCCAGCCTTTGGTTGGGTGGGTGGGAGCATTGATGGCTGCCATGTCCACATTGGTCCACCTGGGCTGTTTGCAGTGGACTATTACAACAGGAAGCTGTTCAACTCGGTCCAGTTCCAGGCCATCTGCGACCACAAGGGTCGCTTTCTGGATGTGGTGGTGGGCTGCCCTGGCTGCGTCCATGATGCGCGGGTCCTGAGGTGCAGCCCCTTGTACGGTCACCAACTGTACCCACCTCCTGGATGGTGTCTGCCGAGCGATGGCGGATTCCCGTGCTTGGCAGAGCCATTCCAGGAGCCTGTCCGGAATCCTGTGGAGACCAGGTACAACACCAGGCTGTCCAGGGCACGGTGCGTGGTGGAGAGGGCAGTTGGGGTCCTCAAGACCAGGTGGCAGTTAATTTTACTGAAGGCACTGCAGGCGAAGGTGGAGTTTGTGCCTGAGGTCATCTGTGCCTGCCTTTTCCTGCACAATGTCTGCCTCGAAAACGGGGACGTCTTGGAGCCTGAGGTCAAAGACGAGGATGACGGGGATGATGGCGATGATACTGATGATGTTGAAGCCCACGAGCCACTCCAGCGGTCCGGGGACACCCTCAGGGACAGAGCTGCAGCATAAGTGTTTGCTCCTGATGTTCCCACTCCAGCGGTCCGGGGACATCCTCAGGGACAGACTTGCAGCATAAGTGTTTGCTTCTGATGTTCCCACTCCAGCGGTCCGGGGACACCCTCAGGGACAGACTTGCAGCATAAGTGTTTGCTCCTGATGTTCCCACTCCAGCGGTCCGGGGACACCCTCAGGGACAGAGCTGCAGCATAAGTGTTTGCTCCTGATGTTCCCACTCCAGCGGTCCGGGGACACCCTCAGGGACAGACTTGCAGCATAAGTGTTTGCTTCTGATGTTCCCACTCCAGCGGTCCGGGGACACCCTCAGGGACAGACTTGCAGCATAAGTGTTTGCTCCTGATGTTCCCACTCCAGCGGTCCGGGGACACCCTCAGGGACAGACTTGCAGCATAAGTGTTTGCTTCTGATGTTCCCACTCCAGCGGTCCGGGGACACCCTCAGGGACAGAGCTGCAGCATAAGTGTTTGCTCCTGATGTTCCCACTCCAGCGGTCCGGGGACACCCTCAGGGACAGAGCTGCAGCATAAGTGTTTGCTTCTGATGTTCCCACTCCAGCGGTCCGGGGACACCCTCAGGGACAGACTTGCAGCATAAGTGTTTGCTCCTGATGTTCCCACTCCAGCGGTCCGGGGACACCCTCAGGGACAGAGCTGCAGCATAAGTGTTTGCTTCTGATGTTCCCACTCCAGCGGTCCGGGGACATCCTCAGGGACAGACTTGCAGCATAAGTGTTTGCTTCTGATGTTCCCACTCCAGCGGTCCGGGGACACCCTCAGGGACAGACTTGCAGCATAAGTGTTTGCTCCTGATGTTCCCACTCCAGCGGTCCGGGGACACCCTCAGGGACAGAGCTGCAGCATAAGTGTTTGCTCCTGATGTTCCCACTCCAGCGGTCCGGGGACACCCTCAGGGACAGACTTGCAGCATAAGTGTTTGCTTCTGATGTTCCCACTCCAGCGGTCCGGGGACACCCTCAGGGACAGACTTGCAGCATAAGTGTTTGCTCCTGATGTTCCCACTCCAGCGGTCCGGGGACACCCTCAGGGACAGACTTGCAGCATAAGTGTTTGCTTCTGATGTTCCCACTCCAGCGGTCCGGGGACACCCTCAGGGACAGAGCTGCAGCATAAGTGTTTGCTCCTGATGTTCCCACTCCAGCGGTCCGGGGACACCCTCAGGGACAGAGCTGCAGCATAAGTGTTTGCTTCTGATGTTCCCACTCCAGCGGTCCGGGACACCCTCAGGGACAGAGCTGCAGCATAAGTGTTTGCTTCTGATGTTCCCACTCCAGCGGTCCGGGGACACCCTCAGGGACAGACTTGCAGCATAAGTGTTTGCTCCTGATGTTCCCACTCCAGCGGTCCGGGGACACCCTCAGGGACAGACCAGCAGCATAAGTGTTTGCTTCTGATGTTCCCACTCCAGCGGTCCGGGGACACCCTCAGGGACAGACTTGCAGCATAAGTGTTTGCTCCTGATGTTCCCACTCCAGCGGTCCGGGGACACCCTCAGGGACAGACCAGCAGCATAAGTGTTCGCTTCTGATGTTCCCACTCCAGTGGTCCGGGGACACCCTCAGGGACAGACTTGCAGCATAAGTGTTTGCTTCTGATGTTCCCACTCCAGCGGTCCGGGGACACCCTCAGGGACAGAGCTGCAGCATAAGTGTTTGCTTCTGATGTTCCCACTCCAGCGGTCCGGGGACACCCTCAGGGACAGACTTGCAGCATAAGTGTTTGCTTCTGATGTTCCCACTCCAGCGGTCCGGGGACACCCTCAGGGACAGACTTGCAGCATGAGTGTTTGCTCCTGATGTTCCCACTCCAGCGGTCCGGGGACACCCTCAGGGACAGACTTGCAGCATAAGTGTTTGCTCCTGATGTTCCCACTCCAGCGGTCCGGGGACACCCTCAGGGGCAGAGCTGCAGCATAAGTGTCTGCTCCTGATGTTCCCACTCCAGCGGTCCGGGGACACCCTCAGGGGCAGAGCTGCAGCATAAGTGTCTGCTCCTGATGTTCCCACTCCAGCGGTCCGGGGACACCCTCAGGGACAGACTTGCAGCATAAGTGTTTGCTTCTGATGTTCCCACTCCAGCGGTCCGGGGACACCCTCAGGGACAGACTTGCAGCATAAGTGTTTGCTTCTGATGTTCCCACTCCAGCGGTCCGGGGACACCCTCAGGGACAGACTTGCAGCATAAGTGTTTGCTTCTGATGTTCCCACTCCAGCGGTCCGGGGACACCCTCAGGGACAGACTTGCAGCATAAGTGTTCGCTTCTGATGTTCCCACTCCAGTGGTCCGGGGACACCCTCAGGGACAGACCAGCAGCATAAGTGTTCGCTTCTGATGTTCCCACTCCAGTGGTCCGGGGACACCCTCAGGGACAGACCAGCAGCATAAGTGTTTGCTTCTGATGTTCCCACTCCAGCGGTCCGGGGACACCCTCAGGGACAGACTTGCAGCATAAGTGTTTGCTTCTGATGTTCCCACTCCAGCGGTCCGGGGACACCCTCAGGGACAGACTTGCAGCATAAGTGTTTGCTTCTGATGTTCCCATTGCAGCGGTCCGGGGACACCCTCAGGGACAGACTTGCAGCATAAGTGTTTGCTTCTGATGTTCCCATTGCAGCGGTCCGGGGACACCCTCAGGGACAGACTTGCAGCATAAGTGTTTGCTCCTGATGTTCCCACTCCAGCGGTCCGGGGACACCCTCAGGGACAGACTTGCAGCATAAGTGTTTGCTTCTGATGTTCCCATTGTAGTGCTGCAAGAACATGATTTTTGTTAGTTTTTTTTTTTTTGGTTTGTGTTACTCTGCCCAGGGAGTTCTTAGTTCCTGATTTATCTAAAATATTCAGAGTGATTCACCCCTGGTGTACATAGTTGTCTTATAGTTCTTTAATTATTGCCTCTTAAAAATCCAACCCCTCGTCCGAGTCATAAGAGCTGGAAACAGGTAAAGTATAGGACTGCCAGGCAGGGAGAAGTGGGTGGGTTTAGTGGGTGGTTTAACCACCTGGGCTGATACAGCAACCATGAAGTCCTGTCTTGATCTACCTGGAAACGCGCTGGCTAACAGGGCTCTGGTAAAACTATGTGGACCAATCACCTGCTTAGCGGATAAGTCATGATTACAGAGAAATTGCAGGAAGACCTAAGGCTAAGTGTAGAAGTCAAAGGTCTCTCCCTAAAACATGGTGCTGGACAATGACAGCTAAAAAGAAGTTGCTCAATTCATGTATGATCGTTGCCACCTGAAAAAGAGGGGTTTTTAGTGAAGTTAGTCAACAGGTTGATATTTCACTTTTTCATGTTCCCTTGCAATATTTAATACATTTCTGCAGAGCAAAAAACAGACACAACACCTTCCATTATTATTTAGGTTCTCTCAGGCAATGCAATTTGTGTGCGTATTCCATGGTACTTGACAGTTTATTCTCTCGTGCTAGGCTGTTACGCAAAATCAGACCAGAGTAATGTAAAAGTATATGAAAACACACAATGCAATAAACCAGCTGGTCACAACTCTTGATATCACTTGTTGTCGCTTACATTTTCATGGTCACTTGAAAATCAACAACGCTGTCTTTTTCCCTCAACTTTATTAACTTTTTCCCAATTCAGAACAGAATTATACAAAAAGCATTTTTTGTTAACATTTTGATTAAGCTCACGATCCCCATCATCATCTTGTTTCATTTGTGTTGACTGCAGTGCATATGATTTTTCAACTTACTTTATATTTCTGTTTGAGGTTCTCCCATTTCTGTTTTATCCACCGTGGCTCCACTTTGCCCTCCAGGCCATGCTCCTTTATTAACATTCTACAGAAACATGACATCGGTGACATCGACCTAACTGAATATAAGCATTTCCTAACGTTGCAATACACCGATAATATTATTTACATACTGAAATCCTCTGACCGCCGCATTGAGCCCCACCGGGAAGAGCGCCTCATTGCAGGCTCTCCACGAGATGAGGCGCCCTGTATCTTCACCTGCCCCTATAAGAAACGGACAAACAAGCAAGATGTGCGTAGTTAGATCCAACATGCTGACAGTATATAAGCGGACGGAGACGTTCTTTGCAACTCTGAAATAATTCATTCAATACACCTTCAGCTGAATATTATTTTACCATATATGACCCGTATTACAAATTAAGAATTTTACTCACGTTTGTATTGACGCTGCTCCTGGCTGGTGCCATGTCGTCTCCCACAGGTTCCGATGTTTTGTAGTTAAAGTGGCTTCTTATTATTTCTCGGCAAGTTTTTTCTTGGCAGTTTACGTCGCGTTGCATCTTGGGCAATTTGTGTATGAATAGTGTGCATACGATGCACCCACAAAATATCTGCACGATCTAGTATACATCCGGGAACTTCTTTCGGACACAAACTCACTCCCCACGCATCAGTGAACACCCTACCCCCTACCTCTGACGTAATTGCCAGTGTTAATGTACGAGGTTTCGCGCACAGGTAATTGAATAGTGAGCTTGCGATGCACCCACAAAATATTTTCCCGATCTAGCATACATCCGGAAACTTTTCGTGGTCACAAAATCACTCCCCACGAATAAAAACACCATGTCCCCTTAATCTGACGTCATCGGTAGTGCGAGCAGTGCGAGTAGTACATTAGTGCGCGGTTTCGAACACGGCCCATGTGTCTTTATCTATAATCTGGAAGCACTTTGTCTAAACTTACTTTATATACAATTTCATTGATAAAGATGCATATTTTCTATGTAAACCAGGCACCTTTTGGAATCTCACAGTGTGTAATTTCCAGTCGATTAGAGAAGGTTATTTTGCCCTACTGAGCTGCAGATGACTTTTTTCATATCTAAAAGTAGTGTTTCTTCTATGAAAGTTATATATTCTCAAAGCACTTTTTGAGGACTACACTTTTATCAAAAAGTGAAAAAAGTGACTTTGAAAATTTAAATACAGCATTTTCGTAGCCTTTTTCTTTGAATCTCCTTCTCTGTAATTGTTAGGCAGTCAGAGGCCTGAGGCAGACTGCTATCAGGACAGGTCAGCAGAACAACAGGCCTCTCTTCTGCTGAACTTTAATATTTTCTCTTGAAAATTACATGGTTAGAAAGCACTTTTTGAGAACTACATATTTATAAAAATTATAACCTTGAAATGTAAAAATAAGCAGATTTCTTATTTTTTTCTTAAATCTCCTTGTTTGTAATTATTAGACTAGGGATACCCACTCTTTTCCAGAATGAGCCGCAGTGGGTGCAGCTTTCGTTCTAACCATGCAGTTACACACCTGATTCTACTTATCAAGGGTCTATGGCAAAAACTTTAAGGGTTAATTAGTAGAATCGGGTGTGCGACAGATCGGATAGAGTGAAAGCTGTGCCCACTGTGGCTCATTCTGGAAAAGAGTGAGTATCCCTGTGTTAGACAGTCAGACTTGAGGCAGGCTGCTAGCAGCAAATGCCCTAGAGGCTGAAAAAGGTTCTTGGATGAATCACAACATGGACCTGTTACCTGGAATACAGCCCACAGATGAGAAATTGAGGATGCATCTTCCCTGTAAGACTCATTGAGTTCGCTGCATGTCTACCTGGTTATTTTAGAGGGATTTTAGTTGTGCCAGAAGGTAGGCAACTCCATGCCTGGACTTAGTCCCGTTATTGCATTGAATGACATTAAAATCCAAGATGGCGGCCTCCATGAAAAACATGCGAAGTGTGCAAAAAATGTCCAAATTTGGCCCATGTTTTGGAGGTAAAGTAAGTATTTTGATTTTTCTGATGGTAAAGTTGTAAAATGAATAGTCTAAACCATTGTTGAAATTTTAAAAAGGGCCCCTCTTTTTCAACCCTCTGGACTTAAATGTACACAGTATGTACACAGACCCCTAACACCCGCAAAGATGGTGCATGAAAGAGACTTCTTTTTCGAGGTTTGGATTCTGAGCCTATCATAATATGCCTATATTGTGCTTTTTATATTTCTGACACACTGGCCCATTTACTTATCATGCTGTAGCCTGTGCCTACTGGTTAGATAGGCAAGCAGGTCTTTAACAACGCCATGGCTACTGGGTGGACCAGAAAATGTCTCCTGAACAAGAAATCCATAAGTTTTGAAAAACACTCAAGTCAATCAGGGATTTTGGCAAACTAAGTCTTTGGATTTGACCCCCTTCTTGAATTATCAAATTAGAAGAAGGGCCTAAAAAGTATTCATTTTTATGATTTTTCACCAGAACTCATGCTCTTTCTGCTAAGAATGGACAACTGTAATGAATATGACCATGTTTCCCCACATAGGTGAAAAAAAGTGTTTTTGTTCATTTTCTCAAAATGTCACTGATGACACTTGATAGTACTAGCATCCTCAACTGTTGACTAGTTAGTTCCCAGGAGTTCTGCAACCCATCTTTGTTGTTTTACAGAATCCCTATTGCTCTGTCATGGAGATTTTCAGCAAGTTGTGGAATCTTTGCTTTTTCTCACAGAAAAGTCATTTCTCCCGTAAATTTATGGCTAAAAACCAAGGGATGGGAACTGCGTCAATCCTGACTCACTGTCGAGACCTCATGCCGCTCACGTGGAACCACTTGTTTGCCCATTACTGATTACTCACGAAAATCTTGCACACAAAAGCAAGCAATAAACTTTCCTTTCACAGATATAAGCAGTTTGTGCAAAATAGCTCATTTTACCTGAAATCACCAACGCAGGAGAAAACCAACAGACTCAGTTGCAAAATTCAAAATATGCGTTTTTAAAGTTGCTCACTTTATATGTAGTTACACATTAGAATGCTCATGCAAATTTTCACTCTTCTAGACCTTGTAAAAATAATGAGATTGGCCCTTGTGGTCATTCCACTGGTCATTTTTTCTCAACACATTATTGCTATGGGCCTGGTTTAGCCATAGGCGGCCAAACCCATGTTTCATCTGTTTTAAATGAAATGAGCCCCGCCCTTCAGGCAGCCCCCAACTGACAGGCAAAAATTTTCATCCTAAACCTTAACTATAATGCCGAGGTGCATCGGCAGGTGAGGTAAAATAGGCAAATGTTTGGGATCCCAAATGGCCACTCAGATTGGCACATGTTGCAATGACTCATAAAATCCTGATTAAGCCTCCTATAGGCATTATAGCACGGCCCCAGCGTGGGCAGGATGAGACATTTTGGGCTTGTATTTGCGGTGCTGTATTCCGTGAGAGCACACTGGGTATCGATGAGTCTGTTGTGATTCTAATCTGTTTGCCATTCTGTCTTGTTTGGATTTCGATCTCTGCTTTGCCTGACAATGCCTTGTATTATGTATTGATTTTGATGCCTGATTATGTTCATGTCTTGTCTTGTAATGTTTTACCATGTTTTGTATTTTTCCATATTCCATTCCTGCAGTTACATTCCGGTCCATGTTTTTGTTTTTACCATGCTTTGCACTTTGTCTCCCCCTGTCTGGTATTCTGTCATGTGTTTGCTCACAGCCCCAGTATTGTGATATGGACTCCGGTCATTTTTTCCATGTGGTCTTATGCACTACAGGCCAAAAGTTTAGGGCCACCCTCAGATTAAAAATAATAATAATAAAAAATCACACATCAACTGTTCTTTCTTTATTTTTTGCACATGAAATGACTTCAGTGCATAAAATATAGGAAGCCAATAGGTTTTGGGTGAATTCCAGACCTCCGACCACATTTTATAGATGTCTTGAGTGATTGATCACTGACCACAATGTTTTAAAATTGAGTTCCAATGCCTTTGTGTCACATGAATTTATGTCACTCGGACGTGAACAATTTTATGTAACAAGAAGGCATGCTGTATAAATGCCTTCCCCAAAACCAAGGGGTCACATCGCACTTGGTGCACCATTAAAAATCTGAGGATGGCCCAAGCTTTCGGCTTGTAGTGTATGTCTTTCAATGTTCTTGAGAACCGTTCATCAGATCACCTCTGAATTTGGTGGCCTGCTATCTAAACCAATAAATGGGTCTGGCCTACGGGAATTGATTGGATTTTTTTCAATGCGGAGCTGTCAATGATGCTGAAAATGTACATAATGCATTAAAGAATTTTAAGTCAGAAAATAAGCCATCGTTCATGCAGACAAATTTGAATTAGAACTTTTTTCCCCCCTGATGTTTTTTAGGGTCCCACATTCGCTTCTGAAAGGTTCCCCCGATGCTTAAAGCAGCACTATGTAGTTTATGTCGGATTCGATTGTGGTGTCCTTGTACAGTTGATAAATGGTATTGTCTGTAACAACTGTCATAAAATCTGTCTACACGTGCATTTGTTGACAAGCCAACTACTCCAGTGAACGTTCTGAAGCAGGACGTGCAATGTGCGATCCCATCAGCCATGTCTTCAGACCAGGTAAGAGAGACTTAAAAATAGATCTTACTCACATAGATGGCGAAGTCCACACTACGACTATAACGACAATGATAATGGCAAACATCATTGTTGCGGTCACTTTCAGAGCGATTTTATGCATGGTAAAAAAACTGATCGCTAATCAAAATCTGTCGGAATTCACAGGGCGTTGCATTCATTCAACATGGCAGATGACATCGCAGAGAAAAAAGGGCTCTCACACAGCTGGAATGCACTACATCAATGTTCACACAATATTGTTCATCTTTCTTGCTCTGCTAAGAAGTGAGAGGACGTCGCTTACATTCACAGTCGCTGTTCGAATAGGCAGTCTCTTTGTGGAATTCGACCACAAAGTCGTCATGCACAGAACTGATTAGCTTGTGCAATAAAGCAAGAGGGCGGCAGGGAGTTGACAGAAAATCCCTGAAACGACCTGAGTACATGCCAATTCAGATCATTACCTTAATCTTCCGAAATTAAACATGACAAATCGTCTGCCTGTAGTACTCTATACAGGACTGAAGTACACGTTTATGATCAAACATTTAGCAATGTTTGCCAGATAGCAATAGCATGACAACTAGCTAGCATGTCAGATACCAGCTAGCTTGGTAAATCGCTGTAGACGATTATTTGACTGAGCAGAAACTGGGTACTAGATGATTTCAATGACGCAGCCTGACACAAAGCAAATTCAAACGCACTAGAACTAGATCTAGAATGAAGGATTAAGGTAACAATTTGTACTTACTTGTCCAAAAGTAACAACGCCAGGGCGCCCTCAGTCGGACATCCCTCCTCCTATCTCAGCTTGCGCCAGCGAGTGAAAGCTGATCCAGTGTTGACCCTGGTCCTGGCTCTTATCGCTTTCTCGTTTTCTTTTAAATGTCTCCTCGTACAACACCTTTTCTCCTCGGACAACACCTTTTCCTTCCTTGGTTTCCTCACCGCTTCAGCCTTTACAACCACTTCTGACTCTGCTTCATTCTGCATTCGCTCATTGGTCTTGACAGCCGTGGGGGAGGGGCATTGTGTGACGTATGTATAAAGCAGCAAGTTTTGTAGTTCTTGGGCCTGGGTTCCTACCCGAAACCCGAAGTTACATAGTGCCAGTGAACGCAATGCAGGCGCGATTGAGCCATGGCAAAGGTGTCATTCAGTCTATTGTGAGTTGAAGTATCGCTAGAATGATCTTGGAAATATAGTCTGAGAGTGAAAAAACTACATAGTGTTGCTTTAAGGTCTCCACTGGGCTTACATACTGGGTGTGTTATGTGACAGCTTGTGGAAAGCCTGGATTTTGAGATGAGTGCGCAGATGAGTGCGCGAGGGGTGCAAAGACTCACGGCCGGGTATCCTCCAAAATGGAGGATACGCTCAACTGTGTCCGCAGTGTGAGAGCCCACGTTCTAAAACCTACCGAGGCTTTTATTCCTAAAACACAAATGGGTTAACTCTCATGCTCCATTTGTCATTGGTTTTATGTTAGGTGACGTACTGATGTTTTATTTCACATTTTGCTAATCATGTTTATATTTTCTCCCTTGAACTGGAAAAAAGTATATACTGTCAAAACTGATTTGATAAGAAACTCATCAGTGATATCGTTAGACTTATGGAGATCCCTCAGGTAAAACTATCACATTAGGCACAATAACATACTCATCAGTGATATAGTTAGAGATATTGAGATCCCTCAGGTAAAACGATCACATTAGGCATAGTTAGGAGGATGCGGCCTCTGGGCAGGCGTTGGCAAAAGATTATTCAATGTATTTTCACAAGCTTCCTCATTTTTAGCCTATGGCTCTCTGTTGATTAAAAAAATCCTGTGATTTTATGCGGCCTAGCAGTGTGTAAGGATTGTCAACCATGCTGTAGAGGCCGTCTTGGGATAAAGGCTTTAGCTGATCTAATTAAACACTTCCTGTAATGCGTACACAATTTAGATATAAAGTAATTGTGGTTGGCATTATGGGCCCTTTTAATTTAAGAATTTAAGAAATCCCTTCTCAAATCAGGCCTCAGTCCTTAAGCAATGTACAACGTAATGTTTAATAGAAGATTCCAGGACTCCTACTTGCATTAAGCATTTAGATTTTCTGCTCGATATGCTCTTGTTAATCTCCTTCTGCTCTTTGCTAACATTCATTACCATGCCCCCCCCCCCCATTTTACTCCACATTTAATATTGGACCCTTAAATTAGCACAAATAAGCTATAACAGGACTCCTGGTCAATACCCTGTTAACGACGATGTCCTTTGTTTAGTTTTTTGGGGAAGGTAAGACAGAGATAAGCCATCTCCCTTAAGCTAATTAACTTTTCTTTTTATCACAAAACTCAATTACGAAATAATGTCAAGACTGAAGCGCGGGAGGTGGAGAAATATTGCACCAGAAATGATAGTGATGAAGTGGATGAATGCTGGAAAGGGAGAGGAGAAAAAGTGTCCTTTTTAAGAAACTGGTAAGTTGGTGTCACATGATGGAGGAGTAGAAGAGGGCTCAATGCAGAGTATGTGACGCGCGGTGCTTTGTCTCCTCCTGAGGAGCTGATAAGAAAGATTTATGGTGTTTTTCTATTGCCTGGCAGACCATCGGCACTCCAGCGGGTCAAATGTGACCGCAATCTCAGCCGTCTTTACCCCAGCGAAGGTGACAAAGCAAAAGGATGAGGTGTTCTGTTGGTGACATAACGGTGCTGCCCAGATAGCAACGAGAGGAAAGAAACCAGCCGCCAAAACTATTAATGGTGTTATGGCCCCAATTTGTTATTACATTTACAACACAACAGCAACAGCAAGGGATGACAGACACAGTTTTAAAAACTTAAACACATTTAATGAACAGACAACTAAACAACTAACTACGCCACTGACCAAGATTGATTAACAAGACAAAAAAAAGAAATATTTACAGTCCCTTTTTGGTGGGGTGGCTTGGTGATGTCCTGGGTGAGGAAAATGCTCTATGGGGCAAAAATCCACAAAAGAAACTTTCACAGGTTTTGAACAAAATGACAGGTCTGGTCACACGTATCCTTCTTCTTGCAATTTCTCCTACCACCTTACTGTCTCAATTCTCCCCTTTATATACTCTTTTGCAGACCCCTCCCACCTTTTAGACTTTTCTTTTCTTTTCTTTGGGACTTGTTTCAGACATGCCCGAAACATGCCCAAACCTAGCTCCAGTCTGAGCTTAACAAAAAAAGGTAAATACTGCCATCCAGTGGCCTATATTCACATTACACCGCCATTCCAAAAGGGAAAAATTCTGACTCAGAAAGGCAAAATTTTTCTTTTCAATACAAAATGGTTAAGTGAACACTTGTCTATATATACATATCATACAATATTCAAAGAAAACACATGATATATTTATACATATTCAAACACGAGATAAGCAATCAGCAATCACATTGTCAGCACCCTTTACATGCTTAATTTCCAAGTCAAACTCCTGTAAAATCAAACTCCAATTCAACAATCTCCAACAATCTCTTGTTTTTCATCTTACTCAAAAACATTAACTGATTGTGGTCAGTGTACACAATCATTGGCTTTTGCCCTGTACAAACATAAACATCAAAGTGTTGTAAAGATAGAACCAGAGCCAACAGCTCCTTCTCTATTGTGGAATAGTTCCTTTGGTGGCGATTGAACTTCCTGGAGAAGTATGCCACGGGATGCTCAATGTCATCAGAGTCACTTCTCTGTAGGAGCACAGATCCACAAGCTTGGTCGCTAGCATCGACCGCGATGGAGAACGGTTTGTTGAAGTCAGGAGATTTGAGCACGGGGAAGTGACACAGCAGAGACTTCAGGTGATCGACGGCTCTCTGGCATGAATCATCCCAGGTGAACTTTACGCCTTTCCTCAGTTGGTTAGTTAGACTGAGAGCAATCTCAGCAAAGTTCTTGCAGAACTTGCGGTAGTACCCGATCATTCCAAGGAAGCGGCGCCAAGCTTATTTTGTTGTCAGGAACTGGAAAGTCCATGATGGCTTGGACTTTAGCATTTATGGGTGCCACCTTACCCTGGCCTATGACGTAGCCAAGATAGGTGACAGTAGCACAACCGAAGTCACTCTTGCTCAGGTTAACAGTCAGGTTAGCCTAGGTCAGGCGCTGGAACAACGTCTCTACATCTTTTAGATGTTCTTCCCAGGAGTCACTCCATGTGATCAGGTCATTGATGTACGCACCCGTGTATGGCAATCCGGCGATTGTAGACTGTATCATCCTTTGGAATGTGGCTGGGGCATTTTTCATGCCAAAGGGTAGGACTTCATACTGGTTCAACCCAGATGGTGTGGCAAAAGCAGAGATGCTCTTGGCCCTCTCAGTTAAAGGCACACACCAATAACCCTTCAATAAATCAATCTTGGTCAGAAACTTTGCTTGCCCTACTCTATCAATACAATCATCAATCCTAGTGTAACACTCCTTCCAGATTAGGACCCGTTATTTAGCCCAAGCTGGACTATGCTGTGACTAGGATCTAACTATAATGTGGCTAGGTTCGACTGCTGGAGCCCACGTGGATAAGAAACGACAGGACAACGACGTTGTATGAAATGCCAGCGCTGTATTGGACAATATAGATTGTGGTCGACCAAGAATAAATGAAATAAAATAAACAATTACGAAATACACTTCAATACCCAGTATGCGATCACATGAAAAAAATGGCCTAGGTTGCAACCGTCTAAGCATTAAATGTACATTCCGAGCATGAGATCTATAGAGTGCACTCATTTGATTTGGCTTATCAGTGGAATACAGTACAGTATCTGAATCACTAATACCCAAGATCAATATATCAAAATCAAAAGAAGGTTCAGATCCAGCCAGGTACAATGTCCTGTAGATACTGCTATGGCTTGTACACAGCAGTCAGTGAGTGGAGAAAGGTTCGTCCTACCACTCAGAAGTTGTTTCCAGTCCTCTCCCAGGAAATAACTAAAAGTCACTTCACCAGTTCTCTTATGCAAGGTGTAGGTATGAATCCCTCGATGGATGGCTCGCCACCTGGGAGTGGGCTGTAGTACAATTCTTCCTGATACAAAAAACCTGACCTGATGATGAGGTCAGAATATATAAAATGAGCCAAGTCATTCTTACAAAACACAGCTTAAAGCTTTTTTTTTTTTTCACACAGTATAATTTTTACACAGTGCAGCTTTAAGCTTCTCCTACACACATATGCACAAACTCCGTTTTAGGATTCGCCATTTCAGAAACACAGTATACAATCATCGAAAACAAATGAAAATTGACCGCTCACCAAAGAAAATGTCTCCCACGCCCTCCGTCAGAGGTAGAACAGCTTTAGTTGAGACCACGGGGACGACGAGTGACCAACAAGTGCGGAACACTAACTGAACGTCTGCTCTCGGCTGCAATTATATGTCTGCAACAGCAAATAACAATAGAGTAAAGTTAGCCGCACATTAACTGAGCGCCTGGTCTCGGCTGCATTTATGTCAGCCACAGCTAATAACAAAATAGTATCGTTAGCTGCACATTTCGCCAGCTATACATCTACGAGATAGTTCAGTTCAATGGTGAAATGCGAATAGTAAAATGTAAACATGAACAGTCACGTCGCAGCTAGCAACATGCACATTTCTCCGGCTAAAATGGCTAATTGAGTTTCACACCAAACGGACAAACTCACCAAAAAAAGTATGAAAAGTCCCCACCACAATGCACAGCAGCTACACGCGATGAAATGACTTCAATTTCTCCGGACAAAAGACAGTATTTTAACGTACAATCGATCGATTCTCTCTTCAGAGTACAGTTCTTCACAAGTTCGGCGGAGTTCGCTTCTCACATCAGTCTCTCCCTCTGCGGCATCTAACTCATGCCCTCTCTCTCATCACCATAGCAACCGCACCCCCCAGCAAGGGCAGTCAAGAGACTGCGCAGGCCACATAATTGGAGATAGAAAGCTGTCAATCATGTCATACTAGTATTACGATTGGACCATACATTCACATGGGTTGTTCTTTTTGACTAGACCATGAAATGAAATACAAATCTTTTTTTCTTCTTTTTTTTCGTTGAATGAATCATGACATTTATTACAACTCTAATATTAATTTGTTTACTAGTTTATAGCTTTGTATACTACCAGTATGAATGATACCCATTATCCAGTAACTCTAGTATGAATTTATTCATTTTAATATCTTATAGCACTAATGTGAAGTGACCTGTGCTACACTAGGTATTGGAAACACATCAGTTCTAGTTACAGCATTGACTTTGCGATAATCTGTACAGAATCTAGCACTTCCATCAGGTTTTGGAACTAGCACACAGGGTGAACTCCAATCTGAGTTGGAGGGTCTGATAATATCATGTTCTAACATGTACTCAACCTCTTTCTCAGCAATCTTTCTCTTTTGAGGATTCATTCGGTACAGATGCTGCTTTATTGGTTTGGCATCACCAACATCTACATCATGAGAGGCTATAGAAACTCTCTTTGGAACATCAGGAAACAGATCCTCATTTTTCTTGATCAACCTCTCAAACTGATCTCTCTGTGAGGGTTCTAAGTGCTGGAGTTTTACATCAAGATTTTGCAACACTTCAGAATTTGACAATTTACATGAAAGAACTTCAGCTTTAATTCTTGGTTCATCATCTTGAAACTCCCCCTCATCTTCACACGTTTCGGCCATAAGAGAATCTGAAGTGACAGCTGCAACCCTAGCATTTCTGTCATGATAAGGCTTCAGCATGTTAATGTGACACAACTGTTTTGGCTTTCTCCTATCTGGAGTATTCACAATGTAATTGAGATCATTGAGTTTTGTCAGAATTTCATAAGGACCATGAAATCTAGCCTGCAATGGATTGGACTGCAAGCGAAACAACACAAGAACCTTATCTCCTGGTTTAAACTCACGGCTTCTAGCCTTATGATCATACCAAGTTTTCATTTTTCCCTGACTTGATTTCATGTTCTCTTTGGCTAGGTCACAAGCTACACGCAATCTTTGCTTGAACTTGCTAACATAGTCAAACAGACTGATGTGCGGCTCTTCCTCTTGCCATTGTTCACTCAATAATAGCAAAGGTCCTCTCACTTCATGGCAAAACACGAGCTCAAACGGGCTGAATCCAGTAGACTCCTGCACTGCTTCTCTAGCTGCAAACAACAGCAAATGAACACCATTATCCCAGTCTTTCTCATGGTCATAACAATAAGTCCTCATCATTGTCTTGAGAGTGGAATGAAACCGCTCTAAGGCACCCTGACTTTCTAGATGATAGGCACTAGAAAGAATCTGCTTTGCACCTAGTTCATACACAACCTGCTGAGACAATCCTGAAGTGAAATTGCTACCTTAGTCTGACTGAATTTCCCAGGGAAGGCCAAACAACGTGAAGAACTTTATCAAAGCCTTCGAGATTGCAGTTGCCTTGATGTTACGGAGAGGTATGACTTTGGGGAAAATGGTAGATGCACACATGATTGTCAACAAGTACTGATTTCCAGATCTAATCTTGGGTAATGGACTAACACAATCAACAATGACCTTAGAGAATGGCTCCCCAAATGCTAAGATGCGCTGCAATGGAGCTACAGGTGGGTCTAACTGGTGTTCTCCAACTACCTGACAAGTGTGACAGGTTTTGCAAAAGTTGGAAACGTCTTTCCGAAGCCCAGGCTAAAAGAAGTGTTTCATGATCTTATCAACAGTCTTGTTAACACTAAGATGACCTCCTAAAGGTAAAGTATGAGCCATTTTAAGATCTCATTCCTGTAGACCTTCAGAACAACAATTTGCCTGACCACTGCCCAATCTGCATTGGCAGGGATATCAGGAGGGCGCCACTTCCGCATCAACACACCATCCTTGAGATAATACCCAACTGGGACTGCGTCTATTTCTTTATCAGGAAGGGCTCTCCTCCTTAGTGCACAAATTTCAGGATCATTAGTTTGCTCCTCAATCAACCGCTTCCTGGACAGAGACAAGTCTCCAGACACATCAGAATCACCAAACCCATCCGGCTGGCTGAACAATGAACTGATAAAAGTGTCTGATAAGTTCTCAAACGGAGAAACCATAGTAGGCCAATCAAAGTCATGAGGCGAACCACCTGAGTCCTGACTATTCAATGTGCTGGACGGCACCACAACATCTTCTCCTTTAGCCTTCTAGGCCATAGCACGAGTCACTGCGCAAAAAGGATACAGAGATGGGTCCTCATCCCCATCTTCAGTGCTCGGCTGTGAAGTAAGATGTACACGGGGAACTACTTTGCCCCCAGCCAGGTCATTGCCTAGCAACAGAGAAACACTCTTTATAGGTAGACTTGACATAAGTCCCACCTTTACCTGTCCTGTAACTAAATCTGACTTCAAGAATATAGAGCGCAGGGGTACAGATACAGTCCTCCCTTCAATACCTTGTACAAGTATGAAATCCCCAGAAGTGGTCTCATCACATAACTCCAAGGAGTCCATCAACAAAAGTGACTGAGAAGCTCCGGTATCCCTTAGGATATATATGGGGACAGGAGTAGTATGCTCATTCAGAGCCACAAATCCCTCTGACACAAATGGAAGAAATTCCTCCCTCACAAAGTCAGCTGTATCAGGCTTTTTAGCCCCACAAGAAGCAGGCAATTTATCAGATCAGTTATCTACTACGGGGGTTTCTAACCTTGTTTTCACAAAGGCATTTGGTTTGGTATCCTTTTCTTTTTCTTTCTTAGCTTTAAGGAACCAACAGTTAGTTTTAACATGACCAGATTTCTTGCAATAACTGCAAACTAGACCACTTTTGTCACTGTCAGCTTTCACACTTGATCAGACCTGTTACTGGATTTCTGAGCACCATCACCAGATTTGTCTTTGTCTTTGGGTGAGGAATCTTGGGTATCACCGTAACCCTTTTTCTGAAATTGGGACCATCTATTGTTGCTGCTAGACTGAAATTTGGACTTATGTGTGAGAACATATTCATCTGCAAATTTGGCAGCTGATTGCAAATTCAGTGCTTGCTTCTCATTAAGGTAGGTCTTAACATCATCCTTAACACAGTTCTTGAATTCTTCAACTAACACCATCTCTTTTAGTGAGTTCAAATCATCCTTGACCTCCATAGAATTACACAAGCGCTCAAAGCAAACCTTCTTCTCATTAGCAAATTCCACATAAGTCTGATTTTCAGATTTCTTCAGACCCCTGAATTTCTGTCGGTAAGCCTCTGGAACCAACTCATAAGCTCTCAAAATAACCTTTTTGACAGCCTCATAATCAGAGGAATCATCTGCAGACAAAGCCGAATAGGCTTGTTGAGCTTTACCCTTGAGGACAGTTTGCAACATCAGAGGCCAGTGTTACTTTGGCCACTGGCAACTCTTTGCTACCTTTTCAAAACACTGGAAATAGTTGTCAACATCCTTTTCCGAAAATGGAGGCACCAGTTTTACCTCCTAGCTAGCCCGAAATTTATTTTTAATTTCAGGTTTAGTTCTTAGTTGCTCCATTTGGAGTCTTTCTTCTCTATCGAATTTCTCTAATTCAAAATCTCTCTGTCTCTGTCTCTCTCTTTCTGCTCTTTCCTCTTTCTCTCTCTCAAATTCTCTTTGTTTTTCCTTTTCCTCCCTTTCTTTCTTCTCTTATCTTGCTAATTTTTCTAACTCAAATTCTCTTTGTTTTTCTTTTTCCTCCCTTTCAATCTCTATCATTTTTAATTTAAGTTCCATTTCTATATTTGGATTTTCCACTGGAAACTGTTCCAGATCTCCTGGTGCAAACACATTTTCATCAATGTAATATTCAACTATCTCTCTAGCCAGTCTTGCTTTTCGCATGGCTGGTTTTACCTCTGTCAGCTCTAAATGTCTGCAAATTTCTAGCAGTTCTGTCTTTTTAAAAGACTTCAAAACCTCAACGGTTGGTGATGCCAAGAAATCATCCATTGCTGTTGATCTGTCAATATATATATATTCAATTAAAAAAAAAACAATTTTACAATTTGAAATGTTAAATTTTCAATAAATTACTCACATAATGGTCTGTCCCGGACTTGAGCCCCCAATTTGTTATGACCCCACCCACCTTTCAGACTTTTTATTTCTTTTCTCTGGGACTTGTTTCAGACATGCCCGAAACATGCCCAAACCTAGCTCCAGTCTGAGCTTAACAAAAAAAAGGTAAATACTGCCATCTAGTGGCCTAAATTCACATTACAATGGCATTGCTGGTGGAAAAAACAGGTCTGGGCTATGAAAACAAGACAAGCAATGGTGAAACCATTACAATTCACTGGTATCTGCATGAGAAACATTTTGCACCTCCTTTCATGAAGTACTAGTTTTTGGGGTGAAGTGGGGGCTGAAAGGATCCTTTTTCAGGAAAGGATAACTGAAAAAGATAAAATATTGGCTCAAAAATTAAGGAAGCACTTAATCATTGTGGAAAACACCAAGTCAGTTAAACTTAAAAGATATTTATCTGTCCATTCAGGAATCACAAGTGATTGTGAAAACATTTCACCTGCTTCGCTCAAATTAGATTGCCTCCTCACTGCACCGGTTGGCAAAGGCGAAAGAACCTTAAAAGAGGGAGGGGTTGTGCATGAGGTGGTCACAAACTCGCTCTTTCCTGATCCCTCCTAAAAGAGAGAAGGGTTGTGCATGAGATGGTCACAAACTCACTCTCTCCTGATCCCTCCTAAAAGAGAGAAGGGTTGTGCATGAGGTGGTCACAAACTCACTCTCTCCTGATCCCTCCTAAAGGAGGGGAGGGTTGTGCATGAGGTGGTCACAAACTCGCTCTCTCCTGATCCCTCCTAAAAGAGGGAAGGGTTGTGCATGAGGTGGTCACAAACTCGCTCTCTCTCGATCCCTCCTAAAAGAGGGAAGGGTTGTGCATGAGATGGTCACAAACTCGCTCTCTCCTGATCCCTCCTAAAAGAGGGAAGGGTCGTGCATGAGGTGTTCACAAACTCGCTCTCTCCTGATCCCTCCTAAAAGAGGGAAGGGTTGTGCATGAGATGGTCACAAACTCACTCTCTCCTGATCCCTCCTAAAGTAGGGGAGGGTTGTGCATGAGGTGGTCACAAACTCACTCTCTCCTGATCCCTCCTAAAAGAGGGAAGGGTCGTGCATGAGGTGTTCACAAACTCGCTCTCTCCTGATCCCTCCTAAAAGAGGGAAGGGTTGTGCATGAGATGGTCACAAACTCACTCTCTCCTGATCCCTCCTAAAGGAGGGGAGGGTTGTGCATGAGGTGGTCACAAACTCGCTCTCTCCTGATCCCTCCTAAAAGAGGGAAGGGTTGTGCATGAGGTGGTCACAAACTCACTCTCTCCTGATCCCTCCTAAAGGAGGGGAGGGTTGTGCATGAGGTGGTCACAAACTCGCTCTCTCCTGATCCCTCCTAAAAAAGGGAAGGGTTGTGCATGAGATGGTCACACACTCGCTCTCTCCTGATCCCTCCTAAAAGAGGGAAGGGTTGTGCATGAGGTGGTCACAAACTCACTCTCTCCTGATCCCTCCTAAAGGAGGGGAGGGTTGTGCATGAGGTGGTCACAAACTCGCTCTCTCCTGATCCCTCCTAAAAGAGGGAAGGGTTGTGCATGAGGTGGTCACAAACTCACTCTCTCCTGATCCCTCCTAAAGGAGGGGAGGGTTGTGCATGAGGTGGTCACAAACTCGCTCTCTCCTGATCCCTCCTAAAAGAGGGAAGGGTTGTGCATGAGGTGGTCACAAACTCACTCTCTCCTGATCCCTCCTAAAGGAGGGGAGGGTTGTGCATGAGGTGGTCACAAACTCGCTCTCTCCTGATCCCTCCTAAAAGAGGGAAGGGTTGTGCATGAGGTGGTCACAAACTCACTCTCTCCTGATCCCTCCTAAAGGAGGGGAGGGTTGTGCATGAGGTGGTCACAAACTCGCTCTCTCCTGATCCCTCCTAAAGGAGGGGAGGGTTGTGCATGAGGTGGTCACAAACTCGCTCTCTCCTGATCCCTCCTAAAGGAGGGGAGGGTTGTGCATGAGGTGGTCACAAACTCGCTCTCTCCTGATCCCTCCTAAAGGAGGGGAGGGTTGTGCATGAGGTGGTCACAAACTCGCTCTCTCCTGATCCCTCCTAAAGGAGGGGAGGGTTGTGCATGAGGTGGTCACAAACTCGCTCTCTCCTGATCCCTCCTAAAAGAGGGAAGGGTTGTGCATGAGGTGGTCACAAACTCGCTCTCTCCTGATCCCTCCTAAAAGAGGGAAGGGTTGTGCATGAGATGGTCACACACTCGCTCTCTCCTGATCCCTCCTAAAAGAGAGAAGGGTTGTGCATGAGATGGTCACAAACTCACTCTCTCCTGATCCCTCCTAAAAGAGGGAAGGGTCGTGCATGAGGTGTTCACAAACTCGCTCTCTCCTGATCCCTCCTAAAAGAGGGAAGGGTCGTGCATGAGATGGTCACAAACTCACTCTCTCCTGATCCCTCCTAAAGGAGGGGAGGGTCGTGCATGAGGTGTTCACAAACTCGCTCTCTCCTGATCCCTCCTAAAAGAGAGAAGGGTTGTGCATGAGATGGTCACAAACTCACTCTCTCCTGATCCCTCCTAAAAGAGAGAAGGGTTGTGCATGAGATGGTCACACACTCGCTGTCTCCTGATCCCTCCTAAAAGAGGGAAGGGTTGTGCATGAGATGGTCACAAACTCACTCTCTCCTGATCCCTCCTAAAGGAGGGGAGGGTTGTGCATGAGGTGGTCACAAACTCGCTCTCTCCTGATCCCTCCTAAAAAAGGGAAGGGTTGTGCATGAGATGGTCACACACTCGCTCTCTCCTGATCCCTCCTAAAAGAGGGAAGGGTTGTGCATGAGATGGTCACAAACTCACTCTCTCCTGATCCCTCCTAAAGGAGGGGAGGGTTGTGCATGAGATGGTCACAAACTCACTCTCTCCTGATCCCTCCTAAAGGAGGGAAGGGTTGTGCATGAGGTGGTCACAAACTCGCTCTCTTCTGATCACTAATAAAAGAGGGAGGGGTTGTGCATGAGATGGTCACACACTCGCTCTCTCCTGATCCCTCCTAAAAGAGGGAAGGGTTGTGCATGAGATGGTCACACACTCGCTCTCTCCTGATCCCTCCTAAAAGAGGGAAGGGTTGTGCATGAGATGGTCACACACTCGCTCTCTCCTGATCCCTCCTAAAAGAGAGAAGGGTTGTGCATGAGATGGTCACAAACTCACTCTCTCCTGATCCCTCCTAAAAGAGGGAAGGGTCGTGCATGAGGTGTTCACAAACTCGCTCTCTCCTGATCCCTCCTAAAAGAGGGAAGGGTCGTGCATGAGGTGTTCAAAAACTCGCTCTCTCCTGATCCCTCCTAAAAGAGGGAAGGGTTGTGCATGAGATGGTCACAAACTCACTCTCTCCTGATCCCTCCTAAAGGAGGGGAGGGTTGTGCATGAGGTGGTCACAAACTCGCTCTCTCCTGATCCCTCCTAAAAGAGGGAAGGGTTGTGCATGAGGTGGTCACACACTCGCTCTCTCTTGATCTCTCCCAAAAGAGGGAAGGGTTGTGCTTGAGGTGGTCACACACTCGCTCTCTCCTGATCCCTCCTAAAAGAGGGATGGGTTGTGCATGAGGTGGTCACAAACTCGCTCTCTCCTGATCCCTCCTAAAAGAGGGAAGGGTTGTGCATGAGGTGGTCACAAACTCGCTCTCTCTCGATCCCTCCTAAAAGAGGGAAGGGTTGTGCATGAGGTGGTCACAAACTCGCTCTCTCCTGATCCCTCCTAAAAGAGGGAAAGGTTGTGCATGAGATGGTCACAAACTCGCTCTCTCCTGATCCCTCCTAAAAGAGGGAAGGGTTGTGCATGAGATGGTCACAAACTCGCTCTCTCCTGATCCCTCCTAAAAGAGGGAAGAGTTGTGCATGAGGTGGTCACAAACTCGCTCTCTCCTGATCCCTCCTAAAAGAGGGAAGGGTTGTGCATGAGGTGGTCACAAACTCGCTCTCTCCTGATCCCTCCTAAAAGAGGGAAGGGTCGTGCATGAGGTGTTCACAAACTGGCTCTCTCCTGATCCCTCCTAAAAGAGGGAAGGGTCGTGCATGAGGTGGTCACAAACTCGCTCTCTCCTGATCCCTCCTAAAAGAGGGAAGGGTCGTGCATGAGGTGGTCACAAACTCGCTCTCTCCTGATCCCTCCTAAAAGAGGGAAGAGTTGTGCATGAGGTGGTCACAAACTCGCTCTCTCCTGATCCCTCCTAAAAGAGGGAAGGGTCGTGCATGAGGTGTTCACAAACTCGCTCTCTCCTGATCCCTCCTGAAAGAGGGAAGGGTTGTGCATGAGGTGGTCACAAACTCGCTCTCTCCTGATCCCTCCGAAAAGAGGGAAGGGTCGTGCATGAGATGGTCACAAACTCACTCTCTCCTGATCCCTCCTAAAGGAGGGGAGGGTTGTGCATGAGATGGTCACAAACACGCTCTCTTCTGATCCCTCCTAAAGGAGGGAAGGGTTGTGCATGAGGTGGTCACACACTCGCTCTCTCTTGATCCCTCCCAAAAGAGGGAAGGGTTGTGCTTGAGGTGGTCACACACTCGCTCTCTCCTGATCCCTCAGAAAAGAGGGATGGGTTGTGCATGAGGTGTTCACAAACTCGCTCTCTCTCGATCCCTCCTAAAAGAGGGAAAGGTTGTGCATGAGGTGGTCACAAACTCGCTCTCTCTCGATCCCTCCTAAAAGAGGGAAAGGTTGTGCATGAGATGGTCACAAACTCGCTCTCTCCTGATCCCTCCTAAAAGAGGGAAGGGTTGTGCATGAGGTGGTCACAAACTTGCTCTCTCCTGATCCCTCCTAAAAGAGAGAAGGGTTGTGCATGAGGTGGTCACAAACTCCCTCTGTCCTGATCCCTCCTAAAAGAGAGATTGGTTGTGCATGAGGTGGTGAAACACTCGCTCTCTCCTGATCCCCCCTTAAAGAGGGAATGGTGAAGAAGGGCCCTCCCTGCTGCTGCAGTGGTTACAGTCCTGAATGGTGAAGAAGGGCCCTCCCTGCTGCTGTAGTGGTTAGAGCCCTGAATGGTGAAGAAGGGCCCTCCCTGCTGCTGTAGTGGTTAGAGCCCTGAATGGTGAAGAAGGGCCCTCCCTGCTGCTGGAGTGGTTAGAGCCCTGAATGGTGAAGAAGGGCTCTCCCTGCTGCTGCAGTGGTTACAGTCCTGAATGGTGAAGAAGGGCCCTCCCTGCTGCTGTAGAGGTTAGAGCCCTGAATGGTGAAGAAGGGCCCTCCCTGCTGCTGCAGTGGTTAGGGCCCTGAATGGTGTAGAAGGGCCCTCCCTGCTGCTGCAGTGGTTAGAGCCCTGAATGGTGAAGAAGGGTCCTCCCTGTTGCTGTAGTGGCTACAGCCCTGAATGGTGAAGAAGGGCCCTCCCTGTTGCTGTAGTGTTTAGAGCCCTGAATGGTGAAGAAGGGCCCTCCCTGCTGCTGTAGTGGTTACAGCCCTGAATGGTGAAGAAGGGCCCTCCCTGCTGCTGTAGTGGTTAAAGCCGTGAATGGTGAAGAAGGGCCCTCCCTGCTGCTGTAGTGGTTACAGCCCTGAATGGTGAAGAAGGGCCCTCCCTGTTGCTGTAGTGGTTAGAGCCCCGAATGGTGAAGAAGGGCCCTCCCTGCTGCTGCAGTGGTTAGAGCCCTGAATGGTGAAGAAGGGCCCTCCCTGCTGCTGTAGTGTTTAGAGCCCTGAATGGTGAAGAAGGGCCCCCCTTGCTGCTGCAGTGGTTAGAGCCCTGAATGGTGAAGAAGGGCCCTCCCTGCTGCTGCAGTGGTTAGGGCCCTGAATGGTGTAGAAGGGCCCTCCCTGCTGCTGCAGTGGTTAGAGCCCTGAATGGTGAAGAAGGGTCCTCCCTGTTGCTGTAGTGGCTACAGCCCTGAATGGTGAAGAAGGGCCCTCCCTGTTGCTGTAGTGTTTAGAGCCCTGAATGGTGAAGAAGGGCCCTCCCTGCTGCTGTAGTGGTTACAGCCCTGAATGGTGAAGAAGGGCCCTCCCTGCTGCTGTAGTGGTTAAAGCCGTGAATGGTGAAGAAGGGCCCTCCCTGCTGCTGTAGTGGTTACAGCCCTGAATGGTGAAGAAGGGCCCTCCCTGTTGCTGTAGTGGTTAGAGCCCCGAATGGTGAACAAGGGCCCTCCCTGCTGCTGCAGTGGTTAGAGCCCTGAATGGTGAAGAAGGGCCCTCCCTGCTGCTGTAGTGGTTACAGCCCTGAATGGTGAAGAAGGGCCCTCCCTGTTGCTGTAGTGGTTAGAGCCCCGAATGGTGAACAAGGGCCCTCCCTGCTGCTGCAGTGGTTAGAGCCCTGAATGGTGAAGAAGGGCCCTCCCTGCTGCTGTAGTGTTTTGAGCCCTGAATGGTGAAGAAGGGCCCCCCTTGCTGCTGCAGTGGTTAGAGCCCTGAATGGTGAAGAAGGGCCCTCCCTGCTGCTGAAGTGGTTACAGCCCTGAATGGTGAAGAAGGGCCCTCCCTGCTGCTGTAGTGGTTAAAGCCGTGAATGGTGTAGAAGGGCCCTCCCTGCTGCTGAAGTGGTTCGAGCCCTGAATGGTGAAGAAGGGCCCTCCCTGCTGCTGTAGTGGTTAGAGCCCTGAATGGTGAAGAAGGGCCCTCCCTGCTGCTGCAGTGGTTAGAGTCCTGAATGGTGAAGAAGGGCCCTCCCTGCTGCTGTTGTGGTTAGAGCCCTGAATGGTGAAGAAGGGCCCTCCCTGCTGCTGCAGTGGTTAGAGCCCTGAATGGTGAAGAAGGGCCCTCCCTGTTGCTGCAGTGGTGAGAGCCCTGAATGGTGAAGAAGGGCCCTCCCTGTCGCTGCAGTGGTTAGAGCCCTGAATGGTGAAAAAGGGCCCTCCCTGCTGCTGTAGTGGTTAGAGCCCTGAATGGTGAAGAAGGGCCCTTCTTACGAGTTGGGGTATTTCCTGATTAGAGTGAATGTTTTGTTTGTCTCCCCCTGCTGGTTTTTGTTGTTCAACACTTTTTCAGTTCCTTTTTCAATAGGTTCCACCTGCTTGTTCAGTGAAGGCCTTAACAGCTGGAACCAGTTCTTCAATTAAGAAAACACCAATCATCTCCTTTCCCATTCTATGTAAGTTGATTTGTTTGCTTAGTTCGAGAGAGGTGGCAGCTCTCGTTTTGTGTTGTTATTTTGATTCTGTTGTTTTTTTTGTGTGTGTTATGTTATAGTTATGTGCTTGAGTTTTCTTTGGTAATCATTTTTTTTTTGCCATTTTGTTTTTTGGTTGATTTACTAATCATTTCTTTGTCTTCTTTCTTTAGGTGGGTCGCAGAGTGCAGAGGTAGGGAAACTAGTTAACCACCTGCAGGTATACATGTTTCCCCACCTCACGTAGGCAACCCCCATGTATTAATTCATTAGTTAGGGCAGCGGCAATAACCCATGTATTTTGGGGTACGGGAGTACCTGTCAAAATAGGGTTAGTTTCAGGGTTGTTTTGGGTTTTAGGTATTAGTTGGGGTTTTTTTTCTGGGATTTTCCTTAATTGCCGCTGCATAGCTCAGGGGGTTGGGGTATGACTGTGCTCTGTGTCCCTTGCTTTGAGTTTGGTCTGTAAATAAATAAGTTTGTTTAAGTCCTCGTTTGCAACCTGCCTCTTTCATTCACACTCTTGCTGTCTATGTTGCGTTGGCGGCCTCTGACTAGCAGAGGAGGGCGTAACATATTGGGGGCTCGTCCGTATCTTGAGATTTCGCCAAGACAGCGAGAGTGTGGGTGTTGGAGTGCAGTGGGAAAAGGTTGGGATATATATATATATATATTTTTTTTTTTTTTTTTTTTTTTTTAGGATCTGACTGCCTTGGTTCTGTAGCAGAGTGTGGGGCATATCTGGAAGTTGCTTTAGTAGCTTAGGCCCTGTGGTAATGTAGTGCTTGGTGACTTTGTGTCGTATAGTGTTTGGTGACTTTACCAATATTTTATTGGTGTTGGGTGTGTGTGTGTTTGCTTTTTTTCTTTTCTCTCCCTAGATTTCACACACAAATGGCTACAGGTTTTAGTGTTGAGGATTTCCTGAGCAAGCCTACTTTAGGCGGGCTGGATCGATGTAAAAAGGCAGATTTATGTGCAATTGGCATTCATTTTGGAGTGGAGTTCTCCATGTCTAAAACATTGGCTCAGTTAAAAGAAGCTGTTATAATTCTGCTAGAGGAAAAGGGGGTGTCCATAGAGGAGAGGGTAGAATGTCTTTCTGCTTCTCAGGTGGAGGGGGAGGAAACTCCTCCAGTTTTTCAGGTGGAGAAGGAGGAAACTCCTCACACTAGTCGAAAGCCCTCTTTTGATAATTTTAATACCTCTCCTCGGTTAAAGATTCGGCTAGCCCGTTTAAAGCTCGAAAATGAAGAGAGGGAAAGAGAAGCAGAGTATAAACATAAGCAGGCTATGTACAAATTAGAACTGGATGCCAAAAATGCAGTTAGATTAAAGGAACTAGAAGTTGAAAGCAGAAGACTTGAGGTAACGTTAGGAGCTGGTAGATCTACAATAGCGCAAAGTGATTATTCTCTGCCTAAACCTTTTGATGCCAGTAGACAAATTTCTCTTGTTCCAGAATTCCGAGAATCGGAGGTGGACGAGTATTTTGAGGCCTTTGAAAGAATAGCCGTAGCTTTTAAATGGCCACAAGAGGCTTGGGGACCCTTGCTACAGAGCAAGCTGACAGGGAAAGCCCGTGATGTAATGAATAAAATGCCTTTAAAAGATAGTATGAATTACTTTAGTTTAAAAGAGACTGTTCTACGTCCGGTTTCGTCCTATGAACCTTTTATGCTAGATGGCCAGGTTTCCTTAGGCTCAGGAAAGCTATGTTCAGTTCGCATACTTCGGGATACCGGAGCTGCCCAGTCCTTCATTTTGAGTGAAGTGTTACCTTTTAGCGAAGAGTCTTCATGTGGCTCAAGTGTGCTGGTTCAGGGGATTGGAATGGAGTATATTTCTGTGCCGTTACATAATGTTAATTTGTCCTGTGATCTCGTAACAGGAACTTTTTCTGTGGGGATTCGTTCGGCACTGCCAATGCAAGGTGTAACGTTTCTTTTGGGGAATGACATCGCAGGTGGGAAAGTTATGCCTGTTCTGGAGATCTTGGATCAGCCTGATGGGTCGCAGCCAGATGACGTGGGGCAGATTTACCCTGACGTGTTCCCGGTTTGCGCCGTCACCCGTGCGCAAGCGAGAAAGCTGGGTAATGTAGTTGATTTGTCGGATACTATACTTATTCATGATTCCATTCACAACAAAGAGAAAAATGAAACCACAGTGCCCGTATTAAAAGAAAAAGTGTTTGATGCTGCATCTCTGTCTATGACTCGTGACAACCTAATTGAAGCACAGAAGTCTGATAATAGGTTGTCTAAATGTTATGATGCAGTTCAGAACCCACATGAAACAAAGAACAAGGACATAAAGTATTTTATTGAGGATGGGTTGCTGCTGAGGAAATGGAGGTCTCATTCAGACTTGGATGCTGATGATAGTGTTGTTCAAGTGGTTATTCCCTCAAAGTATCGCCAATTAGTGTTGTCCTTGGCTCATGATAATGCATGGTCAGGCCATTTAGGTGTGACAAAAACGTACAATCGTGTATTGAGACATTTTTTCTGGCCAGGTTTGAAGAGGGACGTCTCTCAGTTTTGTCGTACGTGTCACACATGTCAAGTGGCTGGAAAATTAAATCAGGTGATTAAACCTGCGCCCCTTCATCCTATCCCTGCCATCGGCGCAGCTTTTGAGCACGTCCTGGTCGATGTCGTAGGCCCGCTACCAAAAACAAGGAGTGGTAATCAGTATTTGCTCACAATGATGTGTGTGGCAACTAGGTACCCTGAAGCAATACCACTTAGGAAAATAACATCACAGTCTGTAGTCAAGGCGCTGATCAAGTTCTTCTCTACGTTCGGGCTGCCAAAATTGGTACAAACTGATCAGGGTACTAATTTCCTATCTGGTATTTTCAAGCAGGTTCTAACATCTCTAGCTATCACTCACCGAACATCTAGTGCTTATCACCCAGAGTCGCAGGGAGCCTTGGAGAGGTGGCATGGTACATTAAAATCCGTCCTGAGGAAGTACTGTTTAGATCACAGTAAGGACTGGGATGATGCCGTCCCGTTAGCTCTCTTTGCAGTCCGAGAGACTGTACAGGAATCTCTAGGTTTTAGTCCAGCAGAGCTCGTATTTGGCCATACGGTGCGGGGGCCTTTGAAGGTCTTAAAAGATGAAATCCTGAGTGAAGGACTGTCAAAGAAAAAGAACATTCTTAGTAATGTGAGCAGGTTTCGGGAACGGCTACATGGAGCATGTAGCCTAGCAAAAGAGTGTTTATTGGGAGTGCAGAGCGACATGAAGAAATGGTACGACAAGAATGCTGTTCCCCGTTCTTTAGTGCCAGGTGACCAGGTATTGGTGTTATTACCTATTCCAGGTTCGTCCATGTCAGCTCGGTTTTCAGGTCCTTATACTGTGGCGAAAAAGTTGAGTGAAACTGATTATGTAATTCAAACTCCTGACCGAAAGCGGAAAACGCGTGTATGTCATATTAACATGTTAAAACTTTATCATGAGAGAGACCGTTCCGGGTCTGTGAGTGCGCCTTCAGAGGCCATAGTTGGGGTTGCTGTTTCTAGTTCTCAAAAGTTGTTAAGGGAGTGTGATGAAGATGGTTTAGACATCCGTAGACTTCATCAACAAAGTCCTCGATTGTTAAATTCCGAGATGTTGAATGATTTGTCAAGTTTAATGACACATTTGAGTGCTGATCAGCAGAAGGATTTAAAATCCTTAATTTCGGAGTATGAAGTTTTGTTTGGAGACATTCCATCATGTACAAATGTTTTGAAACATGATATTGATGTTGGAGATGCGCGGCCAATAAAACAACATCCTTACCGTGTTGATGCAGTCAAGAGGGCGGCCATGAGACAGGAGACTCAATACCTCCTTGAGCATGGTCTTGCAAAACCTAGCTCTAGTCCATGGAGTAGTCCCTGCCTCCTTGTGCCAAAATCAGATTCAACATTGAGGTTCTGTACTGACTATCGAAAGGTGAATAACCTAACTGTGCCGGACTCCTTTCCCCTTCCTCGTGTTGACGACTGCGTGGATACAGTTGGTTCAGCACGTTATGTATCGAAGTTGGACCTATTAAAGGGATATTGGCAGGTGGCTCTTACTGATCGTGCTTCTGACATCTCGGCATTTGTAACCCCAGACAACTTTTTGCAGTACACTGTAATGCCTTTTGGTCTGAAGAACGCACCAGCTTGTTTCCAAAAGTTGGTAAACACAGTCCTAGGTGATGTTTCCAATTGCACTGCATATCCTGATGACGTGGTCATACATTCCAATGACTGGGAGGAGCACATGCGTACACTCCAAACCATCTTCCAGCGTTTAGCTGAGGCCTCACTAACCATTAATTTGGCTAAGTGTGAGTTTGGTAAGGCGTCTGTTACCTACTTGGGCAAACAGGTGGGTGGTGGCAAAGTGCGCCCCCTGGCGGCCAAGGTAGCAGCTATTAACTCTTTTCCAGTGCCTACCACCCGACGAGAGTTACGCCGCTTCCTGGGAATGGCAGGGTATTATAGAGGCTTCTGTAATAATTTTTCTACAGTAACAGCTACCCTGACCGACCTTGTCAGTCCAAAATGTGCATTTCAGTGGACAGAACAGTGTCAGAGTGCATTTGAAAATTGTAAGGCTCTGTTATGTAGTGCACCTGTTTTGAGCACTCCAAACTTCGACTGACCATTTGCGTTAGAAGTCGATGCCAGTTGTATGGGGGCGGGTGCAGTCCGATGATGAAGGGTTGGACCATCCTGTAGCATATTTTTCAAAAAAGTTTAATGGAAGCCAGAGAAAATATTCGACTATAGAGCAACAGACTCTGGCTCTACTCCTGGCGCTGCATTGTTTTGATGTATATGAAGGCTCCAGTGTTGCACCAGTGGTTGTACATACGGACCACAATCCATTAGTCTTCATTCACAAAATGTACAATCATAACCGGAGGTTAATGCAGTGGTCCTTATTTCTTCAAAATTATGATCTTATCATTAAACATAAAAAAGGAGTAAACAATGTGTTTGCAGATGCTCTGTCCCGGTGTGGGCAGTAGTGAGTTGTGTGTTTTTTTGGTCAGCAAGTTTTTTTGTTTTTTTTTTTCTCTTTCTGGTTTGTGCACTTATGCTCTGCTATGAATGTAATAGTTGTATTTTTAATATTACCCGGAAATGCTATACTCTTGTAATTGTTAACTTGTGTTGTGTGGATGGGTTAGTCCGGATATTCCTGTCTATATCAACTGGAAGTTGATATTTTAGGGGGAAAGTGTTACGAGTTGGGGTATTTCCTGATTAGAGTGAATGTTTTGTTTGTCTCCCCCTGCTGGTTTTTGTTGTTCAACACTTTTTCAGTTCCTTTTTCAATAGGTTCCACCTGCTTGTTCAGTGAAGGCCTTAACAGCTGGAACCAGTTCTTCAATTAAGAAAACACCAATCATCTCCTTTCCCATTCTATATAAGTTGATTTGTTTGCTTAGTTCGAGAGAGGTGGCAGCTCTCGTTTTGTGTTGTTATTTTGATTCTGTTGTTTTTTTTGTGTGTGTTATGTTATAGTTATGTGCTTGAGTTTTCTTTGGTAATCATTTTTTTTTTGCCATTTTGTTTTTTGGTTGATTTACTAATCATTTCTTTGTCTTCTTTCTTTAGGTGGGTCGCAGAGTGCAGAGGTAGGGAAACTAGTTAACCACCTGCAGGTATACATGTTTCCCCACCTCACGTAGGCAACCCCCATGTATTAATTCATTAGTTAGGGCAGCGGCAATAACCCATGTATTTTGGGGTACGGGAGTACCTGTCAAAATAGGGTTAGTTTCAGGGTTGTTTTGGGTTTTAGGTATTAGTTGGGGTTTTTTTTCTGGGATTTTCCTTAATTGCCGCTGCATAGCTCAGGGGGTTGGGGTATGACTGTGCTCTGTGTCCCTTGCTTTGAGTTTGGTCTGTAAATAAATAAGTTTGTTTAAGTCCTCGTTTGCAACCTGCCTCTTTCATTCACACTCTTGCTGTCTATGTTGCGTTGGCGGCCTCTGACTAGCAGAGGAGGGCGTAACAGCCCTCCCTGCTGCTGCAGTGGTTAGAGCCCTGAATGGTGAAGAAGGGCCCTCCCTGCTGCTGTAGTGGTTAGAGCCCTGAATGGTGTAGAAGGGCCCTCCCTGCTGCTGTTGTGGTTAGAGCCCTGAATGGTGAAGAAGGGCCCTCCCTGCTGCTGTAGTGGTTAGAGCCCTGAATGGTGAAGAAGGGCCCTCCCTGTTGCTGCAGTGGTTAGAGCCCTGAATGGTGAAGAAGGGCCTTTCTGTTGCTGCAGTGGTTAGAGCCCTGAATGGTGAAGAAGGGCCCTCCCTGCTGCTGTAGTGGTTAGAGCCCTGAATGGTGTAGAAGGGCCCTCCCTGCTGCTGCAGTGGTTAGAGCCCTGAATGGTGAAGGGCCCTCCCTGCTGCTGTAGTGGTTAGAGCCCTGAATGGTGTAGAAGGGCCCTCCCTGCTGCTGCAGTGGTTAGAGCCCTGAATGGTGAAGAAGGGCCCTCCCTGCTGCTGCAGTGGTTAGAGCCCTGAATGGTGTAGAAGGGCCCTCCCTGCTGCTGCAGTGGTTAGAGCCCTGAATGGTGTAGAAGGGCCCTCCCTGCTGCTGCAGTGGTTAGAGCCCTGAATGGTGTAGAAGGGCCCTCCCTGCTGCTGTAGTGGTTAGAGCCCTGAATGGTGTAGAAGGGCCCTCCCTGCTGCTGCAGTGGTTAGAGCCCTGAATGGTGAAGAAGGGCCCTCCCTGCTGCTGCAGTGGTTAGAGCCCTGAATGGTGTAGAAGGGCCCTCCCTGCTGCTGCAGTGGTTAGAGCCCTGAATGGTGTAGAAGGGCCCTTCCTGCTGCTGTAGTGGTTAGAGCCCTTAATGGTAAAGAAGGGCCCTCCCTGCTGCTGCAGTGGTTAGAGCCCTGAATGGTGAAGAAGGGCCCTCCCTGCTGCTGCAGTGGTTAGAGCCCTGAATGGTGTAGAAGGGCCCGCCCTGTTGCTGTAGTGTTTAGAGCCCTGAATGGTGTAGAAGGGCCCTCCCTGCTGCTGCAGTGGTTAGAGCCCTGAATGGTGAAGAAGGGCCCCTCCCTGCTGCTGCAGTGGTTAGAGCCCTGAATGGTGAAGAAGGGCCCTCCCTGTTGCTGCAGTGGTGAGAGCCCTGAATGGTGAAGAAGGGCCCTCCCTGCTGCTGCAGTGGTTAGAGCCCTGAATGGTGAAGAAGGGCCCTCCCTGCTGCTGCAGTGGTTAGAGCCCTGAATGGTGTAGAAGGGCCCTCCCTGCTGCTGCAGTGGTTAGAGCCCTGAATGGTGTAGAAGGGCCCTTCCTGCTGCTGTAGTGGTTAGAGCCCTTAATGGTAAAGAAGGGCCCTCCCTGCTGCTGCAGTGGTTAGAGCCCTGAATGGTGAAGAAGGGCCCTCCCTGCTGCTGCAGTGGTTAGAGCCCTGAATGGTGTAGAAGGGCCCGCCCTGTTGCTGTAGTGTTTAGAGCCCTGAATGGTGTAGAAGGGCCCTCCCTGCTGCTGTAGTGGTTACAGCCCTGAATGGTGAAGAAGGGCCCTCCCTGCTGCTGTAGTGGTTAGAGCCCTGAATGGTGAAGAAGGGCCCCTCCCTGCTGCTGCAGTGGTTAGAGCCCTGAATGGTGAAGAAGGGCCCTCCCTGTTGCTGCAGTGGTGAGAGCCCTGAATGGTGAAGAAGGGCCCTCCCTGTCGCTGCAGTGGTTAGAGCCCTGAATGGTGAAGAAGGGCCCTCCCTGCTGCTGAAGTGGTTACAGCCCTGAATGGTGAAGAAGGGCCCTCCCTGCTGCTGTTGTGGTTAGAGCCCTGAATGGTGAAGAAGGGCCCTCCCTGCTGCTGCAGTGGTTAGAGCCCTGAATGGTGAAGAAGGGCCCTCCCTGTTGCTGCAGTGGTGAGAGCCCTGAATGGTGAAGAAGGGCCCTCCCTGTCGCTGCAGTGGTTAGAGCCCTGAATGGTGAAAAAGGGCCCTCCCTGCTGCTGTAGTGGTTACAGCCCTGAATGGTGAAGAAGGGCCCTCCCTGCTGCTGCAGTGGTTAGAGCCCTGAATGGTGAAGAAGGGCCCTCCCTGCTGCTGTAGTGGTTAGAGCCCTGAATGGTGAAGAAGGGCCCTCCCTATTGCTGCAGTGGTTAGAGCCCTGAATGGTGAAGAAGGGCCCTCCCTGCTGCTGTAGTGGTTAGAGCCCTGAATGGTGAAGAAGGGCCCTCCCTGCTGCTGTAGTGGTTAGAGCCCCGAATGGTGAAGAAGGGCCCTCCCTATTGCTGCAGTGGTTAGAGCCCTGAATGGTGAAGAAGGGCCCTCCCTGTTGCTGCAGTGGTTAGAGTCCTGAATGGTGAAGAAGGGCCCTCCCTGTTGCTGCAGTGGTTAGAGCCCTGAATGGTGAAGAAGGGCCTTTCTGTTGCTGCAGTGGTTAGAGCCCTGAATGGTGAAGAAGGGCCCTCCCTGTTGCTGCAGTGGTTAGAGCCCTGAATGGTGTAGAAGGGCCCTCCCTGCTGCTGCAGTGGTTAGAGCCCTGAATGGTGAAGAAGGGCCCTCCCTGCTGCTGTAGTGGTTAGAGCCCTGAATGGTGAAGAAGGGCCCTCCCTGCTGCTGCAGTGGTTAGAGCCCTGAATGGTGAAGAAGGGCCCTCCCTGCTGCTGCAGTGGTTAGAGCCCTGAATGGCGAAGAAGGGCCCTCCCTGCTGCTGTAGTGGTTAGAGCCCTGAATGGTGTAGAAGGGCCCTCCCTGCTGCTGCAGTGGTTAGAGCCCTGAATGGTGAAGAAGGGCCCTCCCTGCTGCTGCAGTGGTTAGAGCCCTGAATGGTGTAGAAGGGCCCTCCCTGCTGCTGCAGTGGTTAGAGCCCTGAATGGTGTAGAAGGGCCCTTCCTGCTGCTGCAGTGGTTAGAGCCCTTAATGGTAAAGAAGGGCCCTCCCTGCTGCTGCAGTGGTTAGAGCCCTGAATGGTGAAGAAGGGCCCTCCCTGCTGCTGCAGTGGTTAGAGCCCTGAATGGTGTAGAAGGGCCCTCCCTGCTGCTGCAGTGGTTAGAGCCCTGAATGGTGAAGAAGGGCCCTTCCTGCTGCTGTAGTGGTTAGAGCCCTTAATGGTAAAGAAGGGCCCTCCCTGCTGCTGCAGTGGTTAGAGCCCTGAATGGTGAAGAAGGGCCCTCCCTGCTGCTGCAGTGGTTAGAGCCCTGAATGGTGTAGAAGGGCCCTCCCTGTTGCTGTAGTGTTTAGAGCCCTGAATGGTGTAGAAGGGCCCTCCCTGCTGCTGTAATGGTTACAGCCCTGAATGGTGAAGAAGGGCCCTCCCTGCTGCTGCAGTGGTTAGAGCCCTGAATGGTGAAGAAGGGCCCTCCCTGCTGCTGTAGTGGTTAGAGCCCTGAATGGTGAAGAAGGGCCCTCCCTGTTGCTGCAGTGGTTAGAGCCCTGAATGGTGAAGAAGGGCCCTCCCTGCTGCTGTAGTGGTTAGGGCCCTGAATGGTGAAGAAGGGCCCTCCCTGTTGATGCAGTGGTTAGAGCCCTGAATGGTGAAGAAGGGCCCTCTCTGCTGCTGTAGTGGTTAGGGCCCTGAATGGTGAAGAAGGGCCCTCCCTGTTGCTGCAGTGGTTAGAGCCCTGAATGGTGAAGAAGGGCCCTCCCTGCTGCTGTAGTGGTTAGAGCCCTGAATGGTGAAGAAGGGCCCTCCCTGCTGCTGCAGTGGTTAGAGCCCTGAATGGTGAAGAAGGGCCCTCCCTGTTGCTGCAGTGGTTAGAGCCCTGAATGGTGAAGAAGGGCCCTCCCTGCTGCTGTAGTGGTTAGAGCCCTGAATGGTGAAGAAGGGCCCACCCTGCTGCTGTAGTGGTTAGAGCCCTGAATGGTGAAGAAGGGCCCTCCCTGCTGCTGTAGTGGTTAGAGCCCTGAATGGTGAAGAAGGGCCCTCCCTGCTGCTGTTGTGGTTAGAGCCCTGAATGGTGAAGAAGGGCCCTCCCTGCTGCTGTAGTGGTAAGAGCCCTGAATGGTGAAGAAGGGCCCTCCCTGCTGCTGTAGTGGTTAGAGCCCTGAATGGTGAAGAAGGGCCCTCCCTGTTGCTGCAGTGGTTAGAGCCCTGAATGGTGAAGAAGGGCCCTCCCTGCTGCTGGAGTGGTTAGAGCCCTGAATGGTGAAGAAGGGCCCTCCCTGCTGCTGCAGTGGTTACAGCCCTGAATGGTGAAGAAGGGCCTTTCTGTTGCTGCAGTGGTTAGAGCCCTGAATGGTGAAGAAGGGCCCTCCCTGCTGCTGTAGTGGTTAGAGCCCTGAATGGTGAAGAAGGGCCCTCCCTGTTGCTGCAGTGGTTAGAGCCCTGAATGGTGAAGAAGGGCCCTCCCTGCTGCTGCAGTGGTTAGAGCCCTGAATGGTGAAGAAGGGCCCTCCCTGCTGCTGCAGTGGTTAGAGCCCTGAATGGTGTAGAAGGGCCCTCCCTGCTGCTGCAGTGGTTAGAGCCCTGAATGGTGTAGAAGGGCCCTTCCTGCTGCTGCAGTGGTTAGAGCCCTTAATGGTAAAGAAGGGCCCTCCCTGCTGCTGCAGTGGTTAGAGCCCTGAATGGTGAAGAAGGGCCCTCCCTGCTGCTGCAGTGGTTAGAGCCCTGAATGGTGTAGAAGGGCCCTCCCTGCTGCTGCAGTGGTTAGAGCCCTGAATGGTGAAGAAGGGCCCTTCCTGCTGCTGTAGTGGTTAGAGCCCTTAATGGTAAAGAAGGGCCCTCCCTGCTGCTGCAGTGGTTAGAGCCCTGAATGGTGAAGAAGGGCCCTCCCTGCTGCTGCAGTGGTTAGAGCCCTGAATGGTGTAGAAGGGCCCTCCCTGTTGCTGTAGTGTTTAGAGCCCTGAATGGTGTAGAAGGGCCCTCCCTGCTGCTGTAATGGTTACAGCCCTGAATGGTGAAGAAGGGCCCTCCCTGCTGCTGCAGTGGTTAGAGCCCTGAATGGTGAAGAAGGGCCCTCCCTGCTGCTGTAGTGGTTAGAGCCCTGAATGGTGAAGAAGGGCCCTCCCTGTTGCTGCAGTGGTTAGAGCCCTGAATGGTGAAGAAGGGCCCTCCCTGCTGCTGTAGTGGTTAGGGCCCTGAATGGTGAAGAAGGGCCCTCCCTGTTGATGCAGTGGTTAGAGCCCTGAATGGTGAAGAAGGGCCCTCTCTGCTGCTGTAGTGGTTAGGGCCCTGAATGGTGAAGAAGGGCCCTCCCTGTTGCTGCAGTGGTTAGAGCCCTGAATGGTGAAGAAGGGCCCTCCCTGCTGCTGTAGTGGTTAGAGCCCTGAATGGTGAAGAAGGGCCCTCCCTGCTGCTGCAGTGGTTAGAGCCCTGAATGGTGAAGAAGGGCCCTCCCTGTTGCTGCAGTGGTTAGAGCCCTGAATGGTGAAGAAGGGCCCTCCCTGCTGCTGTAGTGGTTAGAGCCCTGAATGGTGAAGAAGGGCCCACCCTGCTGCTGAAGTGGTTAGAGCCCTGAATGGTGAAGAAGGGCCCTCCCTGCTGCTGTAGTGGTAAGAGCCCTGAATGGTGAAGAAGGGCCCTCCCTGCTGCTGTTGTGGTTAGAGCCCTGAATGGTGAAGAAGGGCCCTCCCTGCTGCTGGAGTGGTTAGAGCCCTGAATGGTGAAGAAGGGCCCTCCCTGCTGCTGCAGTGGTTACAGCCCTGAATGGTGAAGAAGGGCCTTTCTGTTGCTGCAGTGGTTAGAGCCCTGAATGGTGAAGAAGGGCCCTCCCTGCTGCTGTAGTGGTTAGAGCCCTGAATGGTGAAGAAGGGCCCTCCCTGCTGCTGTAGTGGTTAGAGCCCTGAATGGTGAAGAAGGGCCCTCCCTGCTGCTGCCGTGGTTACAGCCCTGAATGGTGAAGAAGGGCCTTTCTGTTGCTGCAGTGGTTACAGCCCTGAATGGTGAAGAAGGGCCCTCCCTGTTGCTGCAGTGGTTAGAGCCCTGAATGGTGAAGAAGGGCCCTCCCTGCTGCTGTAGTGGTTAGAGCCCTGAATGGTGAAGAAGGTCCCACCCTGCTGCTGTAGTGGTTAGAGCCCTGAATGGTGAAGAAGGGCCCTCCCTGCTGCTGGAGTGGTTAGAGCCCTGAATGGTGGAGAAGGGCCCTCCCTGCTGCTGTAGTGGTTAGAGCCCTGAATGGTGTAGAAGGGCCCTCCCTGCTGCTGGAGTGGTTAGAGCCCTGAATGGTGGAGAAGGGCCCTCCCTGCTGCTGTAGTGGTTAGAGCCCTGAATGGTGAAGAAGGGCCCTCCCTGTTGCTGCAGTGGTTACAGCCCTGAATGGTGAAGAAGGGCCCTCCCTGCTGCTGTAGTGGTTACAGCCCTGAATGGTGAAGAAGGGCCCTCCCTGCTGCTGTAGTGTTTAGAGCCCTGAATGGTGAAGAAGGGCCCTCCCTGCTGCTGTAGTGGTTAGAGCCCTGAATGGTGAAGAAGGGCCCTCCCTGCTGCTGCAGCGGTAAGAGCCCTGAATGGTGAAGAAGGGCCCTCCCTGCTGCTGTAGTGGTTAGGGCCCTGAATGGTGAAGAAGGGCCTTCCCTGCTGCTGTAGTGGTTAGGGCCCTGAATGGTGAAGAAGGGCCCTCCCTGTTGCTGTTGTGGCCGGACTGGAGCTGAACGGCTTTGGCGATGCTCCAGAGGTGTATCAGAAGCCTCTTCAGATGAAGAGGCAGCCTCAACAACCGCCAGGGGTGGGGCCTCATATCAAAGATTTTTTTTGTACTTCACATTCACTTGCAAATTCATAATCCACATGCACTACATGGCCTAAAGGGTGTGAATCTTCTCCGTCTGCAGAGCATGAGCATAAGTTCCACAATAAGAGCAAAAAGTAATGCCCTGGTTTTGTGTGTGTGTGTGTGTGCATGCGTGCCTGCGTGCGTGTGTGTATGGGGTGGGGGTGGACCTGAACAAGCACTTTCCCATTTTCATTTCACCAACCGTCTCCTTACCCCGAGATCCTCTGTAGTACATTGTCCACAAGTTGACACTTCCCAGCTCCCTGCCCCGGGGCACTGCTGATGGAACGGGGTTAAAACACAGCGGTCGCATTAATGCACCTTATCTATATTTTAATAGCGCTGCTGTGCTTTTAATGAAGAAATGAGGCTGCGCTTGCAATTCACAAGGACTCTTAGATCATTATGTACTTGGAGAGCCCCGGGTGCTCGAAGAGGCAGCTTGTGAGAGAGCGAGTGACAGGCTTAGAGTCCGCCTGAGATAAAAGACACGGCATCTTAAGTTGCTGTTATTAAAGACACTTAATTATATTTCTTTGCATATCTGAGTAGATTTTATTGGTTGTTGAAACCTTACAGGGTGGAGTTTGTTGTATTTCAGATTAACCTCTCATTAACCTGAACCCCCCTGCTACTGGGGACAATCAATGAACATCATAAATACAGCATGTTTCCTTATAGCAACATCGAGCGGCATATTCACTTTACGGGAAGAAACTCTGCGAAAAGCTCATGTTGAACATTTTCATCTCAACCAAACACAATTCAAGCACTAAGCAAGTAAATAACCATGTAGCATAACATAAATTAAAATAATATCAGTGCTCTATTGCAAGCGTTTCTACTGACAAATCAGTGGGCTGCAGTGTTGTTACATCACATTTTAGAACCTCCTAGTACCTAGCATTTTTGGAACCCCAGGAGAGCAGGTACCAAAAAGGGTGGTACCAGGCACCATATACCAGGTACTTTTTTCCTAATCGAAAAGCAATAAAGGGGAGTAGAGTAGAGTAGAGTAGAGCCGGTAGTACGCAGTGGAAATGGGGCATGAGTGGCGGAGACACTGCGCACTGGTTTGGGTGACCTGGGTTTCATTCCCACTGAAATTGCACTGTAGCATAGTTCTTATATGAATGTCTTTTGTTTTTACTTTTTACCTTTTATCTTTGTATTTAAAGTTTTGTTTATTTTCTTGTTTTATTGAATAAATCTGCTCCAGTGAAGACAAACTTCATTTCCTTTGTTTGTATTTTCTTCGAATTGGAAAATGTATGGTTGGTTACTAGAAAATGTATGGGCCGGTTACTACAAAAAATAACTAAAAATAATAATTTCAAAAAAGATTATCTAATTAGATGGAATGTATTCCTGTTGTGACATGTAAGTGAAATTAAATTAGTTTGACAGTTTGGTGGTTGAGAAACTTCCAAAGGCACACACTGCCCAAAAAGGGTGCCACAGAAGCCAATTTGGAGTTGCCACCTGACATTCCTGAACTCAAACCTCTCTAATTTTGCTCTGATTTACTTGACTAAAATAAACTTTGCCACTTATAATAGTGAGAGTCGGTGCTGTCATTTTTTTAAAATTTCTGACTGCAACTATAAAGTTCAAAAGGGATAGAAATGAAATTTTGATGGGCGGAAATGAGATCTTTCATTTATGCTGTTTCATCTTCGTTTACTCTGACTCAGTGACATATACACTGACTCTGACACCACAACAGAAATCCAAAATGGTGTTAACTTTATTATGAGACAAATGTTTGTAATGACTAAGTAGTTGCAGAGATATACAAATTTCATTTTGGGCATGTCATTTTCGAGACAGAGGCTCAGGGCTGAAGAGGTTTAACATTGTCTGTAGATGTCAATTTTTTTTCCCCAAGAAACTAGGACATCTTCCTCAGTGACCTGAGAGCTCATTCAGTGGGACTGTCTGATGCCATCCATTGGGTTCTTGACTCAATGGCTAATCAGAGAGGAGAAAAGTTCCACCCATGTCCTGAAATCATCCCGGAGTTCCTTCTGGTGAAGTCCTCCAAACCAATCATTTCTATTAAATGTTTAGAATTGGAATTGAAGTAGTTGCTTAAGTAAATGAAACCTCTGAAAACAAGGCAATCAGATATAGCAGACCTGGCCCCAGCCACGGGCTGACAGACAGACTGACAGAAACACACACACACACACACACACACACACAGACATGATTATTGCATAACCTGGCCCCCAAGGGGAGGGGCCAGGTAAAAATAGCAATCAGAAAAGATCTGAGGAAAAGACAAATTAAGATTGACCCGAGAAAGTTTGTAGTCCATCTGTCTCAATACAGGGTGGAACCTTTGTGCTTTCTGGGAGGCCAGGGTTTCGGTGCAGAGGTTTGTAATCCAATCCCAAACCAATCCTTGTCTGAATGGATATAAATAGATAAAGAGGGAATACTTTCCTCTCTTTTCTACAGGAAAATTTTAGAAATTAAGAAAATGAAGCCTTTAAATGAAATACTGTGAGATGTCTGAAATGCATCGGCAATCTTCAAAGTGTGTGTTCCTTCCCAACTCGCTCTGCAGCCTGGGACAGTCCCTGACTGCCCTCCTGTGCGCCGGGCCAGGAATGAAAGAGTTTGAAAATGGAGGACGGGCTGATGTTCCCTGCGTTCCTGTGGCACTCGGCTGAGGAAATCACACACCATTCATCCCTTCATCACCAGAATGTGGAAAAGGACTAAATTTGCTTTCAGACACAAGTTGCATAGAAAATTTCCTCAATTCCATTGATCCCTCAACCATGCGCTTTCTCCAGGGAGAAAGAATCAGTGCGACCCTGCTGTTTAAAGTGCACATCAGGGAGACGCTGTGGTTGTCTGCAGGGGACTCGTGGAGAAACCCTTGCGAGAGCAGGGGAAATGAGATGAGGGGATCAATACTGTTTATGAATTTAAAATGGTCTCATAACCAGCAAAGCATCCTCACTGCAGCCACAGACAGTCATCACAGTTATTGTCTCGATTACTTTGCATCTCCCTCAGCATTTGATTCATGTCTGAATAAAGCGTGATTTGCCGCATGCAGGTCAGTTAGTGACTAAGCTCCCTCATCTGACCATCAGATGACATTTGGAGAGTTAATTGGAGATTAAATTATCTTACTGGACTCAAAGTGCTCTCGCTTAGCAGGATAGAAAAATGGCCAAAACACCATTTATGTATTTGTTTCAAAACAACATTCCAATGCCCCAAATTGAAAATATAATTGTGACTGTGACATCCCCCTAACATGCGGCAGCACAGTGAAAGTTGTCCTGCAGCTGGGGCATCTGGTGAACTGGCGATAGGGGAAGCTCAAACCATCTCTTAAAAATAATGATTGGTCAGGACCTGCTTTCAATCATTTATTTAAATCACCATAACGGAAACTCTGAAAACTCTCAACATTATCAGGTGTGGTCAGTATTCATTAATAACGCATACCTGTTAACTCTCACACATTCGCATTCAGTTTTAGTGGTATATGTACGTTCTCCTGCTGTAGTCAGCAATCACTCAATCAACGCATATGCAAGAGATTCTCTCGCGGAATTGAAGTCCTTGTGCATGGAGGTTTATCAGTTTCACCTGCGTTATGGTGGATTTCACCTCTAGTAGTGTCATATGGAAACCGATGATGACTCTAGACTTATCACGCTTGTCTTTACACAGGGGTTGGGAGCAATGCATGTGTATCACGATTGTTTAAATTGTTTAAATGAAATAAGAGCATTGGAAGACATGGAATTGGAAAAAGATGTTTCAAATGATCTTATTGTCTTTAAACAATAAAAGCCACGCAAAGTCAGATGATGCTTTTTTTAAACTGGGTGTCATGGTTATGGTTTTTGGTCATATTTATGTTCTGGTTCTGTGTTCATGATTATTGTCTTTTATTTATTCTTTTTGGTTATTGTAATACTCAGGTTTCTGGTTCATTCCATGTTTCAGTTCCATTGCATTTGTCTCCCCTGTCTCGTGATCGAGTTGGTTCAGTCTGTCTTCCCTGTCTGCGTGCTCTCTGACTTTGGGTGATTTAAATGAATTCTGGTGTTTAAAATATTCCTTCAATTCTCGTTTTCATCCTTCACCCTTCTGTTTTGATTACTAACAAGACTAACTTTTGTATTTTGTATCATGGTCTACTAACACAACAAATCCATGTATATAAGATTACCAACTTGCTAACAAGCACTCTAATTTAATATGTAAAGTTGCTCCGCTGCTAATTTAGACTAATTCCCTCTCCGCAATTGCCCTGTTCTATACTCCGCCCCTCAGCCTGTCTCTGTCCTCTCCCTATGTTCAGCGAGAATCTCTAGCACGTGCTTAATCACTCTCCTGCGCTCGTTATCTGTGCACGTAGAACTCCTGGACCGGAGCTGTTTAAATGTCATAGGCTGTTTGTGTGATTCCCGTTCGCATTTTGTCTTTCGCCAATTTTCGTGGTTAGGGTTTCCCTCGTGATTCTCCCGTTGTAATTAGTCTGATTCCCCACACCTGATTCCTGTATAGCATGTGACCTTCCCTGTGTGTATATTAGCAGTCTTTTCACTCACAGCTCTTGTCAGAACGATAATCAATACTTCTTTGTGCAGAGCGCCTCATATGCCATTGAATATTATTTCTCTTCTACTGGAACGTCCGACTTTGATTTTTGCCATAGCCCTTTTTGTACTGTTTTTGTCTTTCTGGATTTTGACCTATTTTTGTATGACCACGAGTTCTGTGTTTGGATGCCCTGTGTATGACCCTTGGCTTTGTTCATCGACTACGACTTTTTTCCTATCGTTTTTGTACCTTTGTTCATCTGTCTTACTGGTTCTGACCCCTGCCCGTCTATTCGACACTGTTTTTGGATTTCGTATTGTGGCTTGGAAATTCCTGTGTTTTGGCTTTGACCCGGACTCCATTAAAGGCATACGATATTTATAAATTTTTTTTTTTATTTATTTTTTTCTGATTTCTGTCTTGCATGTGGTTCCTGAACTGTACGTCAGTGTTTGAAACAATATTCAGAATGGTAAGATTATCATAATTCTCACAATTCTTCGTGGAACCAGTGGACAATGAGAAGAGAGAGCATTAATACATAATCACAGCACTCAGATAATTGAGATGCAGAGAAAAGATTCAAATTTTGGGGAATGCTCAAGCAGCTGATCTTACCATACAAGGGAAGTGGCTTATTCCTTATTAACCTCCGCCGAGGAGGTATATGTTTTTGGTGCCGTTTGTTTGTTTGTGTACAACATAACTCAAAATTATGGCCGGATTTTGACAAAATTTTCAGGGTAGGTGGGTATTAACTCAAGGAAGAGGTGATTAAATTTTGGCATATCTAGGCCAAAGTACTGCTGAGATATACGCCAAAGTTCAAGATTTCAAGTCTTTCCAATGGGCCGGAGTTCCAATCGCCGTGCTTTTGGCTTTGCTGCCCCCTGGCGGAAGTTCTGCGCTCTGAGTGCTTTTCTAGTTTAAGGAAGGAAATGGGCATATTTGGGAAGAGAGTTTTGTTTGAAAGCAATTACCATAATTTGGGAATTGTCTCATGAATTCAGTGAGATCCACTAATACCCTTGGCCCAGTGATTATACATATGATATTAAACCAAAAGTAATCAATTTTTTTTTTTGTCTGTCCGTTACATGAAAATAAAAACGTCACAGAGCAATTCAAATATATTATACTTTTATGTCTAGTGTATATAAAGGATTGTACACTAGTGGGCATGTAATATGAAATTTATGACAGGACTTTTGTAAATTTAGTGTCTGTTGCAAACTTTTTAGCAGGCAAAAAATCTCAAGTTTCATAACTTTATGAAACGACCAAGACACTAAGATTCTGTTTACCACCTAACTGAACTTTGTAAATCAATAGAAAAGAAATGTAATTTCCGTTAACATTAGTTATGTTAGCACATATGTTCCATCAGTTTAGTTTTAGCAATGAGCTAATGTTATCACTCTGCTAACAGTCACCGAGTCACAGACGTTTGCTTTTGAGCTAGTTGAAGTTGGTAAATTCAGTCAACTGAGTATTAGCTAACGTTAGCTTGCCAACTGAAAAAGGACTGTTATGGAATGGTTAGGATAAAGAGCTGTGTGCATGTGCTGGTTGATCAGATAAATGATGTTAAATTGGTGATGTAAGTGGTGCTTGGTACAGTGCTGAGCCACACTGATGTAACCAACATTACACTCGGTCTTCAGTTTGGTTGAATATTAACAGAGTGACGTAACAAAGGGCGATTTTATTTATTTTCCCCCCAAGCTCTCTGCCACTGAAATTTTGCTGAAGTAATATGTACCCAGGGTGATATAATATATATCACGAGCCGGATTACGAGAAAAGTACTACAGTGAAGATATTTACTGTACAATAAAACATACAAATAAAAAACATGTCTTCCTTTGTGGATAAATTGCCCTTGCACTGTTATAAATTGACTGAATTTAAAAGTTAAATTAAAGCATTGTTTTCCTATTATTTTGAATGTAAGTAGAGTCCCGCGTGCATTTAACTGTGGTTTACAGTTAACATTCATGGAACCTCTGTTATAAACTGATTGTAAAATTACAGTTAAAATAACCGACAAAAAACGTGCCAGTTTATAACAGTGTAGAGTCGTCCACCAGGTTTCACAGGTCAGCTGAGTGAGATGGTCACATGATATCTGCAGCTTGCGAAGGCTTTGACCCTGTTTACAGGTTCATTAATGGACTAGGGCTGCCAGGCTGGTTCCAAAAAACCCACGTCAGAGTTATAAAATCTGCCTGGGAAAGGCCCCAAAGAATAGTAATTAACTTAAAATGCCAACTGGCTTCAAACAAAGTCATGGTAAAAACGCAAAGGTGGTCATTTTAGCATAGGAATGTGTTGCCGCCCAATTTGGAGGGATCTGTGAAAAAAGCTTGGATGACGATGGGAGAGGAAAGTCCTGAGGCATGCTGGAGTGTTCCGGCACCCGGTCACAGGGGATCCAGTTCAGCCTGAGGGAATGGATCTGCCAGTTTCCCTGTCCATAATGTTAATGGTGTGTGACTGTTTATGACCTTGTATTACCTCTGTTTCCCATCTTGCTGCTTCTTATTGATAATGTACAACCAATGCTGGGAACAGGAGCTCCGCATCGATTTACCTGCCTGTGTTTATCCTTCGCAAACAGCTATTCTCACCAATCACTGCTGAGTTAGAGGGGGTTTAAGTCCCCGGCCTCTTTTTTTTCTTTGTAGACTCTGAAAGAAACCCTTGCAGCGTCAAAATGCCAGTCTGACAATTTCATTAAAATTTGCCATATGCAGTGACAGCTGAGTGCTTTTCCCTGGGCGCAGGCCTTTCCCTCTCTCTATTTTGACTTTGCCTGCTTTTATTCAGTCTGACACTATTTACAGAAATCTCCAGAACCACCTAAACCCAGTCAGCTTTTCTATCAGACAAGTGGATGCGAAAACTGAAAATTCAGCCAATTCCGCTGCGGATGCCAAAGCTGGCAAAATCACTGGTCACTTCAGGATACGGGCAGCTCTGTTTCAGAGACGGCCTGTCCTCTCTGGTCACGGTGGAAATTAATTCCATAAAGGCACGGAGGTTTAGGACCCACCCAGAACTTAACGTCAGTGTGAGGTTTTACAAAATGAACCAAGAGCAAACACCAGTAAAATGCAAAAAGGAGGCTTTATTTCTGAAGGGGGAAACCCCCCAACAGAGCTGGCAACAGTACAATGTCCGCAATCCAAAATCAGAATCCAAAGGGCGAAATCCAGAGTCATACACAGGGCACCAATCACAAAAAATCGTAGTCAGACAAGAGGTCAAAAAACAAGAATGCGGCAAAAGTCCAGGGAGTAGGCAAAACTCGATATCAAAGACGGTCCAGTCAGAAAGATAAACACTGAGAGATCAAGGCGAGAAACGTGGCACGAGAAAACTAGGGAGAACGATCTGACAAGAGAGTGTACCAAACAGACATCTTATATACACACCCGGGGTAAACACATGACCAGGGAGAACAGGTGCAATCAGTGGGAACAATGATCAAGGAGAGACACATGAGGAATAAACTAATTACATGAATTAGGCTGTAGCCAAAACACAGACAGGGATCACAAGACAAACCTAAGTACAAAACAACAGCTCCGGTTAAGGAGTACTAAAGTGCCAAGATAAAAGAAAAGGAAAGCACAAAGTATAAGTGGAAATCCACAGAAACTTGCAGCAGAGATAATTAGGGATAGGCAAGGAGGCGGAGACTATAGGGCAACAGCTGAGAGATCGTTAGTCAATTAGTAAGTGCAGCTATACAATCCCAAGTGCTTGTTAGTAAGTTAGTCCAAATATACAAGGTTAGTGTGGATTAGTATTGAGCAAAAACAATGAACTGTTAGTATGTGTTAGTAAGACAGAAAAAGAGAGAGGAAGGAAGAACACGAGATAATGAAAGAAGATTGAAACCCAGAAACCAATAAATCACCCGAATGAGTGTCACACAAGACAAGGGACCGTGAGCAAAGATACACACCTGACAAGACAGGGGAGACAAAGTGCAAAGCATGAAAATGAAAACATGGCTTGGAAACTAAATGATCTAAACATGAAAAATAGTAAACAGGAAATCTAAATACCAAATACACAATACATAATCTAAGAATGGTCAGACAAGGTCAGTGGTCTCTAAACACAAGAATCAATAACATGGCAGAGCCAGGCACAGAACTTAACATGAAACGCAGAATCATAACATGAGCAAAAAGCAGAATCACAACAGTCAGAATGTCGTTGCCATGGAATGGCAGTGCGATGACTTTGAATAGCATTCCAGTGACAATGTGAAACATTACATGCTTGCAGGATGCAGATTCGCAATCAAGGTCAGCTCACAAGCCATTGCTTGTCCAGGGAAAATATGGCTAAAAAAAATTAACCTTAATGTGTTTGAATCTTCATTCATTCAGAACATACATATTTGCATAATGTTGATATTTTTTGTCATCAGCATGCGACCATTTATTGTCCCTTTCACTGAACTGCAAAGACAGACTTAATGTAATTATCTTTAATTTATTGAGGGCTGGACTGTATTTTCGGGCAGAATTGCAATCAGAGGTGAATAGTACATGGATCACATGGGAAAAGTGCTGCAATGCGTTTCTGCCAAATGATAAACCCGGGCTGCTGTTTTAACTTAAACCCTGAAGCGCTAGTCGCTATAGCCGCGATAACAATAATTGTAACGGCTGCTGATCACGGCTATTCCCATGAGGAAGTTTCCAGCCACAACTGCTAGCTGTGGCAAAAGGGGTGTGCACTGTAACCATTTCTCTGTACTATAGCCTTCCTATGAATAAATCATTACCATATTCTTGTTTCATGGATTTTGACCATGCATTATTTCAAAATGCCGGTGTTTGAGAACTTGTCAAGTGATGGCAGCGAGTTTAACAATGAAAATGCTGAATATCTAGAAACATTGTTTGCTGAAAGTGACAGTGAAAATGAAGCTGACTTTCATGGCTTTGAGGAGCGAGAAATTAATATCTGATCGATTCAGCGCTGACGTGTCCCATGTGGGAAATATTTTGAGCAGAATGTTGGTATTTTTTAAAAATAATTTAGCACTTAAAGGGTGAATAATTCAACCTCCTGACTGAAAAAAAATGCTGATTGTGGTTGCCACAAAACTCTGAGAAAGACTTTGGCTTTATACTTTTGACACCTCTGACTGTAAAGTAATTTAAAGCAACACTACGTAACTTTTCAACCTTCATAAAATATTTTCATAACTTTTGTGATGATACATGAACTTACACCTGGTTGACTGACACCTCTGTCATGGCCTGAGGGGTCTGCGTCACTTTCACTGGTACTGAGCAGCTTTGAGGAGGCGGCAGGAACCCTGCCACACAAAACACTACAGATGTGCTGACTGCTTTACGACATACGTCACTTTCCCCTTTCGTTACAAAGACGGAAGTCGATGCGAAAGCCTACGCGCAATTACTGCTATCAAGGCAGAAGCTGCAAAACATCGAAAGAAGCGAAAAGTTTTGTCTGAGGAGACAAAAAAAAAAGAAAACAAAAAAGAAAAAGGGAGGCTAGCCAGATAAAAGGACAGTCAAGGATCAACATTGGCCCGGCTGTCACTCGCTAGCCTGAGCTAAAAGACGAGGAGGGATTTCCGACCCATGCTGCCTTGGCCCTGTTCCTGCTGGACTAGTAAGTAGCTTTCGATGCTCAAATCAATATTATAATGCTACTGTAAGCTATCGGAAATTTGCGTGGGAGCAATAAAAAGCCACCAGCTTGATAGTTCGCAGTTCCACGCTGACACGACCAGCCACGCAACAAACTCAAAAGTAATGTATAAAAAAGACCAAAGCGATGACTGCAAACCGCAAATATAAAGTTTAAGTAAAATAAGTAGGTTCCTACTGTGGAAAGATCAGTCATACTTGTTATGGCCCCAATTTGTAATTAGATTTACAATGCAACAGCAACAGCGAGGGATTACAGACACAGTTTTAACAACTAAAACATTTAATTTTTAAAACAAAGACAATAACGACTAAGCAACTAACAACTAAGACCAAGATTGATAAGTAAAAAAAAATATTTACAGTCCCTTTTTGTGGGGCGGCTTGGTGATGTCCTGGGTGAGAAAATGCTCAAACACAGGCAAAGAAATCCACAAAAGAAACGTCACAGGTCTTGAACAGAATGGCAGGTCTGGTCATCTTCTTGCAATTTCTCCTCCTACTTTACTGTCTCAATTCTTTTCCTTATATACTCTTTTGCAGACCCCACCCACATTTAGACCTCTTTTTTTTTTATTTTCTGAGACTTGCCCCAGACATGTCCAGGACATGTCTAAACATGACTCCAGTCTGAGCTTAACAAAAAAAAGGTAAATACTGCCATCTAGTGGCCTATATTCACATTACACCTCCATTCCAAAAGGGAAAAATTTTGACTCATAAAGGCAAAATTTTTCTTTTCAATACAAAATGGTTAAGTGAACACTTGTCTATATATACATATCATACAATATTCAAATAAACACAGGATATATATATATATATATATACATATTCAAACACGAGATAAGCAATCAGCAATTACATTGTCTGTACCCTTCACATGCTTAATTTCCAAGTCAAACTCCTGTAAAATCAAACTCCAATTCAACAATCTCCGATTCTTGTTTTTCATCTTACTCAAAAACATTAACGGATTGTGGTCAGTGTACACAATCATTGGCTTTTCCCCTGTACAAACATAAACCTCAAAGTGTTGTAAAGAAAGGACCAGAGCCAACAGTTCCTTCTCTATTGTGGAATAGTTCCTTTGGTGGCGATTGAACTTCCTGGAGAAGTATGCCACGGGATGCTCAATGTCATCAGAGTCACTTCTCTGTAGGAGCACAGATCCACAAGCTTGGTCGCTAGCATCGACCGCGATGGAGAACGGTTTGTTGAAGTCAGGAGATTTGAGCACGGGGAAGTGACACAGCAGAGACTTCAGGCGATCGAAGGCTCTCTGGCATGCATCATCCCAGGTGAACTTTACGCCTCTCTTCAGTTGGTTAGTTAGACTGAGAGCAATCTCAGCAAAGTTCTTGCAGAACTTGCGGTAGTACCCGATCATTCCAAGGAAGCGGCGCAAAGCTTTTTTGTTGTCAGGAACTGGAAAGTCCATGATGGCTTGGACTTTAGCATTTATGGGTGCCACCTTACCCTGGCCTATGACGTAGCCAAGATAGGTGACAGTAGCACAACCAAAGTCACTCTTGTTCAGGTTAACAGTCAGGTTAGCCAGGGTCAGGCGCTGGAACAACGTCTCTACATCTTTTAGATGTTCTTCCCAGGAGTCACTCCATGTGATCAGGTCATCGATGTATGCACCCGTGTGTGGCAATCCGGCGATTGTAGACTGTATCATCCTTTGGAACGTGGCTGGGGCATTTTCCATGCCAAAGGGTAGGACTTCATACTGGTACAACCCAGATGGTGTGGCAAAAGCAGAGATGCTCTTGGCCCTCTCAGTTAAAGGCACACACCAATAACCCTTCAATAAATCAATCTTGGTCAGAAACTTTGCTTGCCCTACTCTATCAATACAATCATCAATCCTAGGTATTGGAAACACATCAGTTCTAGTTACAGCATTGACTTTGCGATAATCTGTACAGAATCTAGTACTTCCATCAGGTTTTGGAACTAGCACACAGGGTGAACTCCAATCTGAGTTGGAGGGTCTGATAATATCATGTTCTAACATGTACTCAACCTCTTTCTCAGCAATCTTTCTCTTTTCAGGATTCATCTGGTACGGATGCTGTTTTATTGGTTTGGCATCACCAACATCTACATCATGAGAGGCTATAGAAACTCTCTTTGGAACATCAGGAAACAGATCCTCATATTTCTTGATCAACCTCTCAAACTGATCTTTCTGTGAGGGTTCTAAGTGCTGGAGTTTTACATCAAGATTTTGCATTACTTCAGAATTTGACAATTTGCATGAAAGAACTTCAGCTTTAATTCTAGGTTCATCATCTTGAAACTCCCCCTCATCTTCACACATCTCGGCCATTGGAGGATCTGAAGTGACAGCTGCAACCCTAGCATTTCTGTCATGATAAGGCTTCAGCATGTTAATGTGACACAACTGTTTTGGCTTTCTCCTATCTGGAGTCTTCACAATGTAATTGAGATCATTGAGTTTTGTCAGAATTTCATAAGGACCATGAAATCTAGCCTGCAATGGATTGGACTGCAAGGGAAACAACACAAGGACCTTGTCTCCTGGTTTAAACTCACGGCTTCTAGCCTTATGATCATACCAAGTTTTCATTTTTCCCTGACTTGATTTCAAGTTCTCTTTGGCAAGGTCACAAGCTGCACGCAATCTTTCCTTGAACTTGCTAACATAGTCTAACAGACTGATATGGGGTTCTTTCTCTTGCCATTGTTCACTCAACAATAGCAAAGGTCCTCTCACTTCATGACCAAACACTAGCTCAAATGGACTGAATCCAGTAGACTCCTGCACTGCTTCTCTAGCTGCAAACAACAGCAAATGAACCCCTTCATCCCAGTCTTTCTCATGGTCATAACAATAAGTCCTCATCATTGTCTTGAGAGTGGAATGAAACCGCTCTAAGGCACCCTGACTTTCTGGATGATAGGCACTAGAAAGAATCTGCTTTGCACCTAGTTCATACACAACCTGCTGAAACAAACCAGAAGTGAAATTGCTACCTTGGTCTGACTGAATTTCCCTGGGAAGACCAAACAACGTGAAGAACTTTATCAAAGCCTTCGAGATTGCAGTTGCCTTGATGTTACGTAGAGGTATGGCTTCGGGGAATCTGGTAGATGCACACATGATTGTCAACAAGTACTGATTTCCAGATCTAGTCTTGGGTAATGGACCAACGCAATCAACAATGACCCTAGAGAATGGCTCCCCAAATGCTGGGATAGGCTGCAATGGAGCTACAGGTGGGTCTCACTGGTGTTTTCCAACTACCTGACAAGTGTGACAGGTTTTGCAAAAGTTGGAAACGTCTTTCCGAAGCCCAGGCCAAAAGAAGTGTTTCATGATCTTATCAACAGTCTTGTTAACACCAAGATGACCTCCTAAAGGTAAAATATGAGCCATTGTTAAGATCTCATTCCTATAGACCTTCTGAACAACAATTTGCCTGACCACTGCCCAATCTGCATTGGCAGGGATATCAGGAGGGCGCCACTTCCGCATCAACAAACCATCCTTGAGATAATACCCAACTGGAACTGCGTCTATTTCTTTATCAGGAAGGGCTCTCTTCTTTAGTACACAAATTTCAGGATCATTAGTTTGCTCCTCAATCAACCCCTTTCTGGACAGAGACAAGTCTCCAGACACATTAGAATCACCAGACCCATCCGGCTGGCTGAATAGAGAACTGATAAAAGTATCTGATAAGTCCTCAAACGGAGAAACCATTGTAGGCCGAACAGAGTCATGAGGCGAACCACCTGAGTCCTGACTATTCAATGTACTGGACGGCACCACATCATCTTCTTCTTTAGCCTTCTTGGCCATAGCACGAGTCACTGCGCAAGAAGGATACAGAGATGGGTCCTCATCCCCATCTTCAGTGCTCGGCTGGGAAGTAAGATGTACAGGGGGAACTACTTTGCCCCCAGCCAGGTCATTGCCTAGCAACAGAGAAACACCCTTTATAGGTAGACTTGACATAAGTCCCACCTTTACCTGTCCTGTAACTAAATCTGACTTCAAGAATATATATCGCAGGGGTACAGATACAGTCCTCCCTTCAATACCTTGTACAAGTATGAAATCCCCTGAAGCGGTCTCATCACGTAACTCCAAGGAGTCCATCAACAAAAGTGACTGAGAAGCTCCGGTATCCCTTAGGATATATATGGGGACAGGAGTAGTATGCTCATTCAGAGCCACAAATCCCTCTGACACAAATGGAAGAAATTCCTCCCTCACAAAGTCAGCTGTATCAGGCTTTTTAGCCCCACAAGAAGCAGGCAATTTAGCAGATCGGTTATCTACTACAGGGGTTTCTACCCTTGTTTTCACAAAGGCATTTGGTTTGGTATCCTTTTCATTTTCTTTCTTAGCTTTAAGGAACCAACAGTTAGTTGAAACATGACCAGATTTCTTGCAATAACTGCAAACTAGACCACTTTTGTCACTGTCAGCTTTCACACTTTGATCAGACCTGTTACTGGATTTCTGAGCACCATCACCAGATTTGTCTTTGTCTTTGGGTGAGGAATCTTGGGTATCACCATAACCCTTTATCTGAAATTGGGACCATCTATTATTACTGCTAGACTGAAATTTGGACTTATGAGTGAGAACATATTCATCTGCAAATTTGGCAGCTGATTGCAAATTCAGTGCTTGCTTCTCATTAAGGTAGGTCTTAACATCATCTTTAACACAGTTCTTGAATTCTTCAACTAACACCATCTCTTTTAGTGAGTTGAAATCATCCTTGACCTCCATAGAAGTACACCAGCGCTCAAAGCAAACCTTCTTCTCATTAGCAAATTCCACATAAGTCTGATTTTCAGATTTCTTCAGACCTCTGAATTTCTGTCGGTAAGCCTCTGGAACCAACTCATAAGCTCTCAAAATAACCTTTTTGACAACCTCATAATCAGAGGAATCATCTGCAGACAAAGCCGAATAGGCTTGTTGAGCTTTACCCTTGAGGACAGTTTGCAACATCAGAGGCCAGTGTTCCTTTGGCCACTGGCAACTCTTTGCTACCTTTTCAAAACACTGGAAATAGTTGTCAACATCCTTTTCCGAAAATGGAGGCACCAGTTTTACCTCCTGACTGGCACAAAATTTATTTTCAGTTTCAATTTTAATTTTTAGTTGCTCCATTTGGAGTCTTTCTTCTCTATCGAATTTCTCTAATTCAAAATCTCTCTGTCTCTCTCTGTCTCTCTCTTTCTGCACTTTCCTCTTTCTCTCTCTCAAATTCTCTTTGTTTTTCTTTTTCTTCCCTCTCAATTTTCTCTTCTCTTGCTAATTTTTCTAACTCAAACTGCCTTTGTTTTTCTTTTTCTTCCCTTTCTTTCTCTCTTTCTTCCCTCTCAAATTCTCTTTGTTTTTCTTTTTCCTCCCTTTCAATCTCTAGCATTTTTAATTTAAGTTCCATTTCTATATTTGGATTTTCCACTGGAAACTGTTCCAGATCTCCTGGTGCAAACACATTTTCATCAATGTAATATTCAACTATCTCTCTAGCCAGTCTTGCTTTTCGCATGGCTGGTTTTACCTCTGTCAGCTCCAACTGTCTGCAAATTTCTAGCAGTTCTGTCTTTTTAAAAGACTTCAAAACCCCTACGGTTGGTGATGCCAAGAAATCATCCACTGCTGTTGTCAATATATATCTAGGAAAATTCACAAAAACAATTTCACAATTTGAAATGTTAGATTTTCAATAAATTACTCACACAATGGTCTATCCCGGACCTTGAGCCCCCAATTTGTTATGGCCCCAATTTGTAATTAGATTTGCAACGCAACAGCAACAGCGAGGGATGACAGACACAGTTTTAACAACTAAAACACATTTAATTTTTAAAACAAAGACAATAACGACTAAGCAACTAACAACTAAGACCAAGATTGATCAGTAAAAAAAAATATTTACAGTCCCTTTTTGTGGGGCGGCTTGGTGATGTCCTGGGTGAGAAAATGCTCAAACACAGGAAAAGAAATCCACAAAAGAAACGTCACATGTCTTGAACAGAATGGCAGGTCTGGTCATCTTCTTGCAATTTCTCCTCCTACTTTACTGTCTCAATTCTTTTCCTTATATACTCTTTTGCAGACCCCACCCACATTTAGACCTCTTTTTTTTTTATTTTCTGAGACTTGCCCCAGACATGTCCAGGACATGTCTAAACATGACTCCAGTCTGAGCTTAACAAAAAAAAGGTAAATACTGCCATCTAGTGGCCTATATTCACATTACATACTAAATCACTGTGGTATAATTGTGTCAGTTTGTATGTCCATGACAGTCGTTTCTGATGATTGTTATGTAATAGTTTGAGAGAGAAACGGGATTCTTGTTGTGTTTTTGTTGAGTTGACTACAGTGATTGCAGAAGAAGTCAAACCACGTTGCTTATTCTAAATAAGCAAAACAAAACCCATGTGCATTGAGTTTACACTCCATCTGCAGTGGGTAGGTTAAGTCCTTCTACCCACTGCACACTTTCGTACTCTTTTATAATAATGGCCACCAGGTGTCAACCGCAAGTCGACGACGACTGAGGACCAATCAGCGCCGAGCTTACAAATGCGTCGCCAGCAGCAGACGGAATAGCGGAAGTAACATGTAAACGGTAAACAATCCGCGATGATCATGGCAGAAAATACTCCCAAAAAAATGATATACCGTTGTGCCGAAGGGCTTTCATGCTTCTGCGTGGTATGTCAGTGCGATATAAGATTAGGAAATACGTTCGCGTCTGGTGTGAAAGCGACTCTAGGATGTTAAATAACGTAACATTGGCATGCTAGCTAAAATATTATAGTTATCGATGTCTCTAGCAAAATGGCTCGCTCGCGAGTATTCAGTTGTGAGTGAACTGTAGCCTTTAAGCTCGCTAGCTAGTTGGCCATGTAGCTAAATACAATGGCGCGCTAATTATGACACACAGCTTGGCATCACTTTGGCTTGGCCTATTATCACTTTGGCCCATTATTGGCTAGGTAGCCAACTAGCTTGCTAGCAAGTAAGGCTCAAACGGTTTAAATCAAAAACCGTTTAAATTATCCTGTTTAAATCAGGATAATTAGACTGTCACTTCACGGCCTGAACTGAATTTTAAGATGATACTTATAACAGTTAGATCAAGACAATTATTATAACAGATTTACAAACCTGTTCCCAGACTCAGTCTCCAACACCCGGTCCAAGTTGTCACTGTCAGCATGTAGATCGATCGCCGTGATGCCGATGCTCCTCAAATGAGCAACCTGGGTGCTAATAAATGTCACCAACGGAGACACGACTAACACGGCTGGATCTGCAGCCTGGCTCGAGGGTGACAAAAGTGACAGGCCTGACTCACGAGCGGTTGAAATCGCCGAAATCAGGCCTTTGAAACACAAGGATTTGCCGCTGCCAGTCGGCATACAGACAAGAACATCTTTCCCCAACAGCACAGACTTTATAGCTTCCATCTGGTAGGTTCTTAAACTGTCGATATGCCATATACCGCAGTTTTTCCTCAACATTTTACATCAAAACGTCCATGACGTCGCTCGTCGTGGAGGAAGCCATCATGTTTGATCACGGGGGTCACCCGGAGTCAATGACAAAAGATGTCAGATTCTGAATTTTAAGGCAAGATGAGTGCGCGGATTGGATGGTTGTGATCATGTGACCCAGTGGCCATTATTATGAAATGGTACGAAAGCGTGCAGTGGGTAGAAGGGCTTAACCTACCCACTGCAGATGGAGTGTAATTGAGTTATGACTTTTCATAGTCCTGCTTATCAATAGCACCTTGCGCTGAGTGTAGCTGACATTACACGGAATGTTGCATGTTTAAAATTTTACATGTGACGTTTTATTTTGTCAGTTCTGAAGTGTCTGTGTGTAGCTCACTTCAGTAGCACCAGGTGCCCAACTTCAGGAAAGCACTTTTCCTTTCATCAACACTAATGTCAGTGTGTTTGACTAAAACATTATAATGAAAATGCTGAAGCTGGTATAACTTTTACTTTTATATCAAATGTCAATATCTATCTAATAAATTGTACTCTGGTTTGTATACAATGACTTGTATATGTTCTCATACTCTACAGGACGACATTGGATCTGGAAAACTTCCAGAATCACATGCTCATGTATGCAGGGAAGCAGTTCTCCTATACTCCAGCAGTGTATGGCACGCTAACTCTCCTACACTCCAGCAGTGTATCGCACGCTAACTCTCCTACACTCCAGCAGTGTATCGCATGCTGACTCTCCTACACTCCAGCAGTGTATCGCACGCTAACTCTCCTACACTCCAGCAGTGTATCGCACGCTAACTCTCCTACACTCCAGCAGCGTATCGCACGCTGACTCTCCTACACTCCAGCAGTGTATCGCACGCAAACTCTCCAACACTCCAGCAGTGTATCGCACGCTGACTCTCCTACACTCCAGCAGTGTATGGCACGCTGACTCTCCTACACTCCAGCAGTGTATCGCACGCTGACTCTCCTACATTCCAGCAGTGGATGGCACGCTGACTCTCCTACACTCCAGCAGTGTATGGCACGCTGACTCTCCTACACTCCAGCAGCGTATGGCACGCTGACTCTCCTACACTCCAGCAGTGCATCGCACGCTAACTCTCCTACACTCCAGCAGTGTATGGCACGCTGACTCTCCTAGACTCCAGCAGTGCATCGCACGCTAACTCTCCAACACTCCAGCAGTGTATCGCACGCTAACTCTCCCACACTCTAGCAGTGTATGGCACGCTGACTCTCCTACACTCCAGCAGTGCATCACACGCTAACTCTCCTACACTCCAGCAGTGTATCGCACGCTAACTCTCCTACACTCCAGCAGCGTATGGCACGCTGACTCTCCTACACTCCAGCAGTGTATGGCATGCTGACTCTCCTACACTCCAGCAGTGTATCGCACGCTAACTCTCCTACAATCCAGCAGTGTATCGCACGCTGACTCTCCTACACTCCTGCAGTGTATGGCACGCTGACTCTCCTACACTCCAGCAGTGCATCGCACGCTAACTCTCCTACACTCCAGCAGTGTATGGCACGCTGACTCTCCTACACTCCAGCAGTGTATCGCACGCTAACTCTCCCACACTCCAGCAGTGTATGGCACGCTGACTCTCCTACACTACAGCAGTGCATCGCACGCTAACTCTTCTACACTCCAGCAGTGTATGGCAAGCTGACGCTCCTACACTCCAGCAGTGCATCGCACGCTAACTCTCCTACACTCCAGCAGTGTATCGCACGCTGACTCTCCTACACTCCAGCAGTGTATCGCACGCAATCTCTCCTACACTCCAGCAGCGTATGGCACGCTGACTCTCCTACACTCCAGCAGTGTATCGCACGCTGACTCTCCTACACTCAAGCAGGGTGTCTCACGCTGACTCTCCTACACTCCAGCAGTGTATGGCACGCTGACTCTCCTACACTCCAGCAGTGTATCGCACGCTTACTCTCCTACACTCCAGCAGTGTATCGCACGCTGACTCTCCTACATTCCAGCAGTGGATGGCACGCTGACTCTCCTACACTCCAGCAGTGTATGGCACGCTGACTCTCCTACACTCCAGCAGTGTATGGCACGCTAACTCTCCTACATTCCAGCAGCGTATGGCACGCTGACTCTCCTACACTCCAGCAGTGTATGGCATGCTGACTCTCCTACATTCCAGCAGTGGATGGCATGCTGACTCTCCTACACTCCAGCAGTGTATGGCACGCTAACTCTCCTACATTCCTGCAGCGTATGGCACGCTGACTCTCCTACACTCCAGCAGTGTATGGCACGCTGACTCTCCTACATTCCAGCAGTGTATGGCACGCTGACTCTCCTACACTCCAGCAGTGTATGGAACGCTAACTCTCCTACATTCCAGCAGCGTATGGCACGCTGACTCTCCTACACTCCAGCAGTGTATCGCACGCTGACTCTCCTACACTCCAGCAGTGTATGGCACGCGGACTCTCCTACACTCCAGCAGTGTATCGCACGCTGACTCTCCTACACTCCAGCAGTGTATCGCACGCTGACTCTCCTACATTCCAGCAGTGGATGGCACGCTGACTCTCCTACACTCCAGCAGTGTATCGCACGCTCACTCTCCTACATTCTAGCAGCGTATGGCACGCTGACTCTCCTACACTCCAGCAGTGTGTCGCACGCTGACTCTCCTACACTCCAGCAGTGTATGGCACGCTAACTCTCCTACACTCCAGCAGTGTATCGCACGCTGACTCTCCTACATTCCAGCAGTGGATGGCACGCAGACTCTCCTACACTCCAGCAGTGTATGGCACGCTGACTCTCCTACACTCCAGCAGCGTATGGCACGCTAACTCTCCTACACTCCAGCAGCGTTTGGCACGCTGACTCTCCTACACTCCAGCAGCGTATGGCACGCTGACTCTCCTACACTCCAGCAGTGTATGGCACGCTGACTCTCCTACACTCCAGCAGTGTATCTCACGCTGACTCTCCTACACTTCAGCAGTGTATCGCACACTGACTCTCCTACACTCCAGCAGTGTATGGCACACTGACTCTCGTACACTCCAGCAGTGTATCGCACACTGACTCTCCTACACTCCAGCAGCGTATGGCACGCTGACTCTCCTACACTCCAGCAGCGTATCGCACGCTGACTCTCCTAAACTCCAGCTGCGTATCACACGCCGACTCTCCTACACTCCAGCAGCGTATCGCACGCTGACTCTCCTACACTCCAGCAGTGTATCGCATGATGACTCTCCTTCACTCCAGCAGCGTATCGCACGCTGATTCTCCTACACTCCAGCAGTGTATGGCACGCTGACTCTCGTGCACTCCAGCAGTGTATCGTACACTGACTCTCCCACACTCCAGCAATGTATGGCACGCTGACTCTCCCACACTCCAGCAGAGTATCGCACGCGGACTCTCCTACACTCCAGCAGCGTATGGCACGCTGACTCTCCTTAACTCCTGCAGCGTATCGCACGCTGACTCTCCAACACGCCAGGAGCGTATCGCATGCTTACTCTCCTACACTCCAGCAGCGTATCAGACGCTGACTCTCCTACACTTCAGCAGTGTATCGCACGCTGACTCTCCTACACTCCAGCAGCACACCGCACGCCGACTCTCCGACACTCCAGCAGCGTATCGCACGCCGACTCTCCTACACTCCAGCAGCGTATTGCACGCTAACTCTCCTACACTCCAGCAGCGTATGGCACGCTGACTCTCCTACACTCCAGCAGTGTATGGCACGCTGACTCTCGTACACTCCAGCAGTGTATCGCACACTGACCCTCCCACACTCCAGCAGTGTATCACATGCTGACTCTCCCACACTCCAGCAGTGTATGGCACGCTGACTCCCCTACACTCCAGCAGTGTATGGCACGCTGACTCTCCTACACTCCAGCAGTGTATGGCACGCTGACTCTCCTACACTCCAGCAGTGTATCTCACGCTGACTCTCCTACACTCCAGCAGTGTATCGCACGCTGACTCTCCTACACTCCAGCAGTGTATGGCACGCTGACTCTCGTACACTCCAGCAGTGTATCGCACACTGACTCTCCCACACTCCAGCAGTGTATCGCACGCTGACTCTCCCACACTCCAGCAGAGTATCACACACTGACTCTCCTACACTCTAGCAGCGTTTGGCACGCTGACTCTCCTACACTCCAGCAGCGTATCGCACGCTGACTCTCCTAAACTCCCGCTGTGTATGGCACGCTGACTCTCCTACACTCCAGCAGCGTATCGCATGCTGACTCTCCTACACTCCAGCAGCGTATCGGACGCTGACTCTTCTACACTCCAGCAGTGTATGGCACGCTGACTCTCCTACACTCCAGCAGCGTATCACATGCTGACTCTCCTACACTCCAGCAGTGTATGGCACGCTGACTCTCCTACACTCCAGCAGTGTATGGCATGCTGACTCTCGTACACTCCAGCAGTGTATCGCACACAGACTCTCCCACACTCCAGCAGTGTATCGCACGCTGACTCTCCTACACTCCAGCAGCGTATGGCACGCTGACTCTCCTACACTCCAGCAGCGTATCGCATGCTGACTATCCTAAACTCCAGCTGCGTATCGCACGCTGACTCTCCGACACTCCAGCAGTGTATGGCACGCTGACTCTCCTACACTCCAGCAGTGTATGGCATGCTGACTCTCGTACACTCCAGCAGTGTATCGCACACTGACTCTCCCACACTCCAGCAGTGTATCGCACGCTGACTCTCCTACACTCCAGCAGCGTATGGCACGCTGACTCTCCTACACTCCAGCAGCGTATCGCATGCTGACTATCCTAAACTCCAGCTGCGTATCGCACGCTGACTCTCCTACACTCCAGCAGCGTATCGCACGCTGACTCTCCTACACTCCAGCAGCGTATCGCACGCTGACTCTCCTTCACTCCAGCAGCGTATCGCACGCTGACTCTCCTACATTCCAGCAGTGTATGGCACGCTGACTCTCGTGCACTCCAGCAGTGTATCGTACACTGACTCTCCCACACTCCAGCAATGTATGGCATGCTGACTCTCCCACACTCCAGCAGAGTATCGCACACTGACACTCCTACACTCCAGCAGTATACTGCACGCGGACTCTCCTACACTCCAGCAGTGTATCGCACGCTGACTCTCCTACACTCCAGCAGTGTATGGCACGCTGACTCTCCTACACTCCAGCAGCGTATCGCACGCTGACTCTCCTAAACTCCCGCTGCGTATGGCACGCTGACTCTCCTACACTCCAGCAGCGTATCGCACGCTGACTCTCCTACACTCCAGCAGTGTATCGCACGCTGACTCTCCTACACTCCAGCAGTGTATGGCACGCTGACTCTCCTACACTCCAGCAGTGTATGGCACGCTGACTCTCGTACACTCCAGCAGTGTATCGCACGCTGACTCTCCCACACTCCAGCAGTGTATCGCACGCTGACTCTCCCACACTCCAGCAGAGTATCGCACACTGACTCTCCTATACTCCAGCAGCGTATCGCATGCTGACTCTCCTAAACTCCAGCTGCGTATCGCACGCTGACTCTCCTACACTCCAGCAGCGTATCGCACGCTGACTCTCCTACACTCCAGCAGCGTATCGCACGCTGACTCTCCTTCACTCCAGCAGCGTATCGCATGCTGACTCTCCTACACTCCAGCAGTGCATGGCACGCTGACTATCGTGCACTCCAGCAGTGTATCGTACACTGACTCTCCCACACTCCAGCAATGTATGGCACGCTGACTCTCCCACACTCCAGCAGAGTATCGCACACTGACTTTCCTACACTCCAGCAGTATACCGCACGCGGACTTTCCTACACTCCAGCAGCGTATGGGACACTGAATCTCCTTCACTCCAGCAGCGTATCACACGCTGACTCTCCTTAACTCCAGCAGCGTATCGCACGCTGACTCTCCTACACTCCAAGAGCGTATCGCATGCCGAATCTCCTACACTCCAGCAGTGTATGGCACGCTGACTCCCCTACACTCCAGCAGTGTATGGCACGCTGACTCTCCTACGCTCCAGCAGTGTATCGCACGCTGACTCTCCTACACTCCAGCAGTGTATCTCACGCTGACTCTCCTACACTCCAGCAGTGTATCGCACGCTGACTCTCCTACACTCCAGCAGTGTATGGCACGCTGACTCTCCTACACTCCAGCAGTGTATGGCACGCTGACTCTCGTACACTCCAGCAGTGTATCGCACACCGACTCTCCCACACTCCAGCAGTGTATCGCACGCTGACTCTCCCACACTCCAGCAGTGTATCGCACGCTGACTCTCCTACACTCCAGCAGTGTATCTCACGCTGACTCTCCAACACTCCTGCAGTGTATCGCACGCTGACTCTCCTACACTCCAGCAGTGTATGGCACGCTGACTCTCCTACACTCCAGCAGTGTATGGCACGCTGACTCTCGTACACTCCAGCAGTGTATCGCACACTGACTCTCCCACACTCCAGCAGTGTATCGCATGCTGACTCTCCCAGACTCCAGCAGAGTATCGCACACTGACTCTCCTACACTCTAGCAGCGTTTGGCACGCTGACTCTCCTACACTCCAGCAGCGTATCGCACGCTGACTTTCCTAATCTCCCGCTGCGTATGGCACGCTGACTCTCCTACACTCCAGCTGCGTATCGCATGCTGACTGTCATACACTCCAGCAGTGTATGGCACGCTGACTCTCCTACACTCCAGCAGCGTATCACACGCTGACTCTCCTACACTCCAGCAGTGTATCGCACGCTGACTCTCCTACACTCCAGCAGTGTATGGCACGCTGACTCTCGTACACTCCAGCAGTGTATCGCACACTGACTCTCCCGCACTCCAGCAGTGTATCGCATGCTGACTCTCCCAGACTTCAGCAGAGTATCGCACACTGACTCTCCTACACTCTAGCAGTGTTTGGCACGCTGACTCTCCTACACTCCAGCAGCGTATCGCACGCTGACTCTCCTAATCTCCCGCTGCGTATCGCATGCTGACTCTCCTACACTCCAGCAGTGTATGGCATGCTGACTCTCCTACACTCCAGCAGCGTATCACACGCTGACTCTCCTACACTCCAGCAGTGTATCGCAAGCTGACTCTCCTACACTCCAGCGGTGTATGGCACGCTGACTGTCGTACACTCCAGCAGTGAATTGCACACTGACTCTCCCACATTCCAGCAGTGTATCGCACGCTGACTCTCCTACACTCCAGCAGCGTATGGCACGCTGACTCTCCTACACTCAAGCAGTGTATGGCACGCTGACTCTCGTACACTCCAGCAGTGTATCTCATGCTGACTCTCCCACACTCCAGCAGAGTATCGCACACTGACTATCCTAAACTCTCGCTGCGTATGGCACGCTGACTCTCCTACACTCCAGCAGCTTATCGCATGCTGACTCTCCTACACTCCAGCAGTGTATGGCACGCTGACTCTCCTACACTCCAGCAGTGTATGGCACGCTGACTCTCGTACACTCCAGCAGCGTATCGCACACTGACTCTCCCACACTCCAGCAGTGTATCGCACGCCGACTCTCCAACACTCCAGCTGCGTATCGCATGTTGACTCTTCTACACTCCAGCAGCGTATCGCACGCTGACTCTTCTACACTCCAGCAGTGTATCACACGCTGACTCTCCTACACTCCAGCAGTGTATGGCACGCTGCCTCCCCTACACTCCAGCAGTTTATGGCACGCTGACTCTCCTACACTCCAGCAGTGTATGGCTCGCTGATTCTCGTGCACTCCGGCAGTGTATGGCACGCTGACACTCCTACACTCCAGCAGTGTATCGCAAGCTGACTCTCCTAAACTCCAGCAGTGTATGGCACGCTGACTCTCCTACACTCCAGCAGTGTATGGCACGCTGACACTCCTACACTCCAGCAGTGTATCGCACGCTGACTCTCCTACACTCCAGCAGCGTATCGCACGCTGACTCTCCTGCACTCCAGCAGCGTATGGCACGCTGACTCTCCTACACTCCAGCAGTGTATGGCACGCTGACACTCCTACACTCCAGCACTGTATCGCACGCTGACTCTCCTACACTCCAGCAGTGTATCGCACGCTGACTCTCCTGCACTCCAGCAGCGTATGGCACGCTGACTCTCCTACACTCCAGCAGTGTATGGCACGCTGACACTCCTACACTCCAGCAGTGTATCGCACGCTGACTCTCCTACACTCCAGCAGTGTATCGCACGCTGACTCTCCTGCACTCCAGCAGCGTATGGCACGCTGACTCTCCTACACTCCAGCAGTGTATGGCACGCTGACACTCCTACACTCCAGCACTGTATCGCACGCTGACTCTCCATTACTCCAGCAGTGTATCGCACGCTGACTCTCCTCCACTCCAGCAGTGTATGGCACGCTGACTCTCCTACACTCCAGCAGTGTATGGCATGCTGACTCTCGTACACTCCAGCAGTGTATCGCACACCGACTCTCCCACACTCCAGCAGTGTATCGCACGCTGACTCTCCCACACTCCAGCAGTGTATCGCACGCTGACTCTCCTACACTCCAGCAGTGTATCGCACGCTGACTCTCCCACACTCCAGCAGTGTATCGCATGCTGACTCTCCCAGACTCCAGCAGAGTATCGCACACTGACTCTCCTACACTCTAGCAGCGTTTGGCACGCTGACTCTCCTACACTTCAGCAGCGTATCGCAAGCTGACTTTCCTAATCTCCCGCTGCGTATGGCACGCTGACTCTCCTACACTCCAGCAGCGTATCGCATGCTGACTCTCCTACACTCCAGCAGTGTATGGCACGCTGACTCTCCTACACTCCAGCAGCGTATCACACGCTGACTCTCCTACACTCCAGCAGTGTATCGCACGCTGACTCTCCTACACTCCAGCAGTGTATGGCACGCTGACTCTCGTACACTCCAGCAGTGTATCGCACACTGACTCTCCCACACTCCAGCAGTGTATCGCATGCTGACTCTCCCAGACTCCAGCAGAGTATCAAACACTGACTCTCCTACACTCTAGCAGTGTTTGGCACGCTGACTCTCCTACACTCCAGCAGCGTATCGCACGCTGACTCTCCTAATCTCCCGCTGCGTATGGCACGCTGACTCTCCTACACTCCAGCAGCGTATCGCATGCTGACTCTCCAACACTCCAGCAGTGTATCGCACGCTGACTCTCCTACACTCCAGCAGTGTATGGCACGCTGACTCTCGTACACTCCAGCAGTGTATCGCACACCGACTCTCCCACACTCCAGCAGTGTATCGCACGCTGACTCTCCCACACTCCAGCAGTGTATCGCACGCTGACTCTCCTACACTCCAGCAGTGTATCGCACGCTGACTCTCCCACACTCCAGCAGTGTATCGCATGCTGACTCTCCCAGACTCCAGCAGAGTATCGCACACTGACTCTCCTACACTCTAGCAGCGTTTGGCACGCTGACTCTCCTACACTTCAGCAGCGTATCGCAAGCTGACTTTCCTAATCTCCCGCTGCGTATGGCACGCTGACTCTCCTACACTCCAGCAGCGTATCGCATGCTGACTCTCCTACACTCCAGCAGTGTATGGCACGCTGACTCTCCTACACTCCAGCAGCGTATCACACGCTGACTCTCCTACACTCCAGCAGTGTATCGCATGCTGACTCTCCTACACTCCAGCAGTGTATGGCACGCTGACTCTCGTACACTCCAGCAGTGTATCGCACACTGACTCTCCCACACTCCAGCAGTGTATCGCATGCTGACTCTCCCAGACTCCAGCAGAATATCAAACACTGACTCTCCTACACTCTAGCAGTGTTTGGCACGCTGACTCTCCTACACTCCAGCAGCGTATCGCACGCTGACTCTCCTAATCTCCCGCTGCGTATGGCACGCTGACTCTCCTACACTCCAGCAGCGTATCGCATGCTGACTCTCCAACACTCCAGCAGTGTATCGCACGCTGACTCTCCCACACTCCAGCAGAGTATCGCACACTGACTCTCCTACACTCCAGCAGTGTATCGCACACCGACTCTCCCACACTCCAGCAGTGTATCGCACGCTGACTCTCCCACACTCCAGCAGTGTATCGCACGCTGACTCTCCTACACTCCAGCAGTGTATCGCACGCTGACTCTCCCACACTCCAGCAGTGTATCGCATGCTGACTCTCCCAGACTCCAGCAGAGTATCGCACACTGACTCTCCTACACTCTAGCAGCGTTTGGCACGCTGACTCTCCTACACTTCAGCAGCGTATCGCAAGCTGACTTTCCTAATCTCCCGCTGCGTATGGCACGCTGACTCTCCTACACTCCAGCAGCGTATCGCATGCTGACTCTCCTACACTCCAGCAGTGTATGGCACGCTGACTCTCCTACACTCCAGCAGCGTATCACACGCTGACTCTCCTACACTCCAGCAGTGTATCGCACGCTGACTCTCCTACACTCCAGCAGTGTATGGCAGGCTGACTCTCGTACACTCCAGCAGTGTATCGCACACTGACTCTCCCACACTCCAGCAGTGTATCGCATGCTGACTCTCCCAGACTCCAGCAGAGTATCAAACACTGACTCTCCTACACTCTAGCAGTGTTTGGCACGCTGACTCTCCTACACTCCAGCAGCGTATCGCACGCTGACTCTCCTAATCTCCCGCTGCGTATGGCACGCTGACTCTCCTACACTCCAGCAGCGTATCGCATGCTGACTCTCCAACACTCCAGCAGTGTATCGCACGCTGACTCTCCCACACTCCAGCAGAGTATCGCACACTGACTCTCCTACACTCCAGCAGCGTATGGCACGCTGACTCTCCTACACTCCAGCAGCGTATCCCACGCTGACTCTCCTAAACTCCAGCGGAGTATCGCACACTGACTCTCCTATACTCCAGCAGCGTATCGCACGCTGACTCTCCTACACTCCAGCAGCGTATCGCACGCTGACTCTCCTAAACTCCAGCAGCGTATCGCATGCTGACTCTCCTACACTCCAGCAGTGCATGGCATGCTGACTCTCGTGCACTCCAGCAGTGTATCGTACACTGACTCTCCCACACTCCAGCAATGTATGGCACGCTGACTCTCCCACACTCCAGCAGAGTATCGCACACTGACTCTCCTACACTCCAGCAGTATACCGCACGCGGACTCTCCTACACTCCAGCAGCGTATGGGACACTGACTCTCCTACACTCCAGCAGCGTATCGCACGCTGACTCTCCTAAACTCCAGCAGCGTATCGCACGCTGACTCTCCTACACTCCAAGAGCGTATCACATGCCGAATCTCCTACACTCCAGCAGTGTTTGGCACGCTGACTCCCCTACACTTCAGCAGTGTATGGCACGCTGACTCTCCTACACTCCAGCAGTGTATCGCACGCTGACTCTCCTACACTCCAGCAGTGTATCTCACGCTGACTCTCCTACACTCCAGCAGTGTATGACACGCTGACTCTCCTACACTCCAGCAGTGTATGGCACGCTGACTCTCCTACACTCCAGCAGTGTATGGCACGCTGACTCTCGTACACTCCAGCAGTGTATCGCACACCGACTCTCCCACACTCCAGCAGTGTATCGCACGCTGACTCTCCCACACTCCAGCAGTGTATCGCACGCTGACTCTCCTACACTCCAGCAGTGTATCTCACGCTGACTCTCCTACACTCCTGCAGTGTATCGCACGCTGACTCTCCTACACTCCAGCAGTGTATGGTACGCTGACTCTCCTACACTCCAGCAGTGTATGGCACGCTGACTCTCGTACACTCCAGCAGTGTATCGCACACTGACTCTCCCACACTCCAGCAGTGTATCGCATGCTGACTCCTCCAGACTCCAGCAGAGTATCGCACACTGACTCTCCTACACTCTAGCAGCGTTTGGCACGCTGACTCTCCTACACTCCTGCAGCGTATCGCACGCTGACTTTCCTAATCTCCCGCTGCGTATGGCACGCTGACTCTCCTACACTCCAGCAGCGTATCGCATGCTGACTCTCCTACACTCTAGCAATGTATGGCACGCTGACTCTCCTACACTCCAGCAGCGTATCACACGCTGACTCTCCTACACTCCAGCAGTGTATCGCACGCTGACTCTCCTACACTCCAGCAGTGTATGGCACGCTGACTCTCGTACACTCCAGCAGTGTATCGCACACTGACTCTCCCACACTCCAGCAGTGTATCGCATGCTGACTCTCCCAGACTCCAGCAGAGTATCACACACTGACTCTCCTACACTCTAGCAGTGTTTGGCACGCTGACTCTCCTACACTCCAGCAGCGTATCGCACGCTGACTCTCCTAATCTCCCGCTGCGTATGGCACGCTGACTCTCCTACACTCCAGCAGCGTATGGCACGCTGACTCTCCTACACTCCAGCAGCGTATCCCACGCTGACTCTCCTAAACTCCAGCTGCGTATCGCACGCTGACTCTCTTACACTCCAGCAGCGTATCGCACGCTGACTCTCCTACACTCCAGCAGCATATCGCACGCTGACTCTCCTTCACTCCAGCAGCGTATCGCACGCTGACTCTCCTACACTCCAGCAGTGTATGGCACGCTGACTCTCGTGCACTTCAGCAGTGTATCGTACACTGACTTTCCCACACTCCAGCAATGTATGGCACGCTGACTCTCCCACACTCCAGCAGAGTATCGCACACTGACTCTCCTACACTCCAGCAGTATACCGCACGCGGACTCTCCTACACTCCAGCAGCGTATGGGACACTGACTCTCCTACACTCCAGCAGCGTATCGCACGCTGACTCTCCTAAACTCCAGCAGCGTATCGCACGCTGACTCTCCTACACTCCAAGAGCGTATCACATGCCGAATCTCCTACACTCCAGCAGTGTTTGGCACGCTGACTCCCCTACACTTCAGCAGTGTATGGCACGCTGACTCTCCTACACTCCAGCAGTGTATCGCACGCTGACTCTCCTACACTCCAGCAGTGTATCTCACGCTGACTCTCCTACACTCCAGCAGTGTATGACACGCTGACTCTCCTACACTCCAGCAGTGTATGGCACGCTGACTCTCCTACACTCCAGCAGTGTATGGCACGCTGACTCTCGTACACTCCAGCAGTGTATCGCACACCGACTCTCCCACACTCCAGCAGTGTATCGCACGCTGACTCTCCCACACTCCAGCAGTGTATCGCACGCTGACTCTCCTACACTCCAGCAGTTTATCTCACGCTGACTCTCCTACACTCCTGCAGTGTATCGCACGCTGACTCTCCTACACTCCAGCAGTGTATGGTACGCTGACTCTCCTACACTCCAGCAGTGTATGGCACGCTGACTCTCGTACACTCCAGCAGTGTATCGCACACTGACTCTCCCACACTCCAGCAGTGTATCGCATGCTGACTCCTCCAGACTCCAGCAGAGTATCGCACACTGACTCTCCTACACTCTAGCAGCGTTTGGCACGCTGACTCTCCTACACTCCAGCAGCGTATCGCACGCTGACTTTCCTAATCTCCCGCTGCGTATGGCACGCTGACTCTCCTACACTCCAGCAGCGTATCGCATGCTGACTCTCCTACACTCTAGCAATGTATGGCACGCTGACTCTCCTACACTCCAGCAGCGTATCACACGCTGACTCTCCTACACTCCAGCAGTGTATCGCACGCTGACTCTCCTACACTCCAGCAGTGTATGGCACGCTGACTCTCGTACACTCCAGCAGTGTATCGCACACTGACTCTCCCACACTCCAGCAGTGTATCGCATGCTGACTCTCCCAGACTCCAGCAGAGTATCACACACTGACTCTCCTACACTCTAGCAGTGTTTGGCACGCTGACTCTCCTACACTCCAGCAGCGTATCGCACGCTGACTCTCCTAATCTCCCGCTGCGTATGGCACGCTGACTCTCCTACACTCCAGCAGCGTATCGCATGCTGACTCTCCTACACTCCAGCAGTGTATGGCATGCTGACTCTCCTACACTCCAGCAGCGTATCACACGCTGACTCTCCTACACTCCAGCAGTGTATCGCAAGCTGACTCTCCTACACTCCAGCAGTGTATGGCACGCTGACTCTCCTACACTCCAGCAGTGTATGGCACGCTGACTGTCGTACACTCCAGCAGTGAATTGCACACTGACTCTCCCACATTTCAGCAGTGTATCGCACGCTGACTCTCCTACACTCCAGCAGCGTATGGCACGCTGACTCTCCTACACTCAAGCAGTGTATGGCACGCTGACTCTCGTACACTCCAGCAGTGTATCGCATGCTGACTCTCCCACACTCCAGCAGAGTATCGCACACTGACTGTCGTACACTCCAGCAGTGAATTGCACACTGACTCTCCCACATTTCAGCAGTGTATCGCACGCTGACTCTCCTACACTCCAGCAGCGTATGGCACGCTGACTCTCCTACACTCAAGCAGTGTATGGCATGCTGACTCTCCTACACTCCAGCAGTATACCGCACGCGGACTCTCCTACACTCCAGCAGCGTATGGGACACTGACTCTCCTACACTCCAGCAGCGTATCGCACGCTGACTCTCCTAAACTCCAGCAGCGTATCGCACGCTGACTCTCCTACACTCCAAGAGCGTATCACATGCCGAATCTCCTACACTCCAGCAGTGTATGGCACGCTGACTCCCCTACACTTCAGCAGTGTATGGCACGCTGACTCTCCTACACTCCAGCAGTGTATAGCACGCTGACTCTCCTACACTCCAGCAGTGTATCTCACGCTGACTCTCCTACACTCCAGCAGTGTATCGCACGCTGACTCTCCTACACTCCAGCAGTGTATGGCACGCTGACTCTCCTACACTCCAGCAGTGTATGGCACGCTGACTCTCGTACACTCCAGCAGTGTATCGCACACCGACTCTCCCACACTCCAGCAGTGTATCGCACGCTGACTCTCCCACACTCCAGCAGTGTATCGCACGCTGACTCTCCTACACTCCAGCAGTGTATCTCACGCTGACTCTCCTACACTCCTGCAGTGTATCGCACGCTGACTCTCCTACACTCCAGCAGTGTATGGCACGCTGACTCTCCTACACTCCAGCAGTGTATGGCACGCTGACTCTCGTACACTCCAGCAGTGTATCGTACACTGACTCTCCCACACTCCAGCAGTGTATCGCATGCTGACTCTCCCACACTCCAGCAGAGTATTGCACACTGACTCTCCTAAACTCTAGCAGCGTTTGCCACGCTGACTCTCCTACACTCCAGCAGCGTATCGCAGGCTGACTTTCCTAATCTCCCGCTGCGTATGGCACGCTGACTCTCCTACACTCCAGCAGCGTATCGCATGCTGACTGTCATACACTTCAGCAGTGTATGGCACGCTGACTCTCCTACACTCCAGCAGCGTATCACACGCTGACTCTCCTACACTCCAGCAGTGTATGGCACGCTGACTCTCCTACACTCCAGCAGTGTATGGCACGCTGACTCTCGTACACTCCAGCAGTGTATCGCACACTGACTCTCCCACACTCCAGCAGTGTATCGCATGCTGACTCTCCCAGACTCCAGCAGAGTATCGCACACTGACTCTCCTACACTCTAGCAGTGTTTGGCACGCTGACTCTCCTACACTCCAGCAGCGTATCGCACGCTGACTCTCCTAATCTCCCGCTGCGTATGGCACGCTGACTCTCCTACACTCCAGCAGCGTATCGCATGCTGACTCTCCTACACTCCAGCAGTGTATGGCATGCTGACTCTCCTACACTCCAGCAGCGTATCACACGCTGACTCTCCTACACTCCAGCAGTGTATCGCAAGCTGACTCTCCTACACTCCAGCAGTGTATGGCACGCTGACTCTCCTACACTCCAGCAGTGTATGGCACGCTGACTGTCGTACACTCCAGCAGTGAATTGCACACTGACTCTCCCACATTCCAGCAGTGTATCGCACGCTGACTCTCCTACACTCCAGCAGCGTATGGCACGCTGACTCTCCTACACTCAAGCAGTGTATGGCACGCTGACTCTCGTACACTCCAGCAGTGTATCGCATGCTGACTCTCCCACACTCCAGCAGAGTATCGCACACTGACTCTCCTAAACTCTCGCTGCGTATGGCACGCTGACTCTCCTACACTCCAGCAGCTTATCGCATGCTGACTCTCCTACACTCCAGCAGTGTATGGCACGCTGACTCTCCTACACTCCAGCAGTGTATGGCACGCTGACTCTCGTACACTCCAGCAGCGTATCGCACACTGACTCTCCCACACTCCAGCAGTGTATCGCACGCCGACTCTCCAACACTCCAGCTGCGTATCGCATGTTGACTCTTCTACACTCCAGCAGCGTATCGCACGCTGACTCTTCTACACTCCAGCAGTGTATCACACGCTGACTCTCCTACACTCCAGCAGTGTATGGCACGCTGCCTCCCCTACACTCCAGCAGTTTATGGCACGCTGACTCTCCTACACTCCAGCAGTGTATCGCACGCTGACTCTCCTACACTCCAGCAGTGTATCTCACACTGACTCTCCTACACTCCAGCAGTGTATGGCTCGCTGATTCTCGTGCACTCCGGCAGTGTATGGCACGCTGACACTCCTACACTCCAGCAGTGTATCGCAAGCTGACTCTCCTAAACTCATGCAGTGTATGGCACGCTGACTCTCCTACACTCCAGCAGTGTATCGCACACTGACTCTCCTACACTCCAGCAGTGTATCGCACGCTGACTCTCCTGCACTCCAGCAGCGTATGGCACGCTGACTCTCCTACACTCCAGCAGTGTATGGCACGCTGACACTCCTACACTCCAGCAGTGTATCGCACGCTGACTCTCCTACACTCCAGCAGCGTATCGCACGCTGACTCTCCTGCACTCCAGCAGCGTATGGCACGCTGACTCTCCTACACTCCAGCAGTGTATGGCACGCTGACACTCCTACACTCCAGCACTGTATCGCACGCTGACTCTCCTACACTCCAGCAGTGTATCGCACGCTGACTCTCCTGCACTCCAGCAGCGTATGGCACGCTGACTCTCCTACACTCCAGCAGTGTATGGCACGCTGACACTCCTACACTCCAGCAGTGTATCGCACGCTGACTCTCCTACACTCCAGCAGTGTATCGCACGCTGACTCTCCTGCACTCCAGCAGCGTATGGCACGCTGACTCTCCTACACTCCAGCAGTGTATGGCACGCTGACACTCCTACACTCCAGCACTGTATCGCACGCTGACTCTCCTACACTCCAGCAGTGTATCGCACGCTGACTCTCCTCCACTCCAGCAGCGTATCGCACGCTGACGCTCCTACACTCCAGCAGTGTATCGCACACTCACTCTCCCACACTCCAGCAGTGTCTCGCATGCTGACTCTCCCACACTCCAGCAATGCATGGCACGCTGACTCCCCTACACTCCAGCAGTGTATGGCACGCTGACTCTCCTACACTCCAGCAGTGTATCGCACGCTGACTCTCCTACACTCCAGCAGTGTATCTCAGGCTGACTCTCCTACACTCCAGCAGTGTATCGCACGCTGACTCTCCTACACTCCAGCAGTGTATGGCACGCTGACTCTCGTACACTCCAGCAGTGTATCGCAGAATGACTCTCCCACACTCCAGCAGTGTATCGCACGCTGACTCTCCCACACTCCAGCAGAGTATCGCACACTGACTCTCCTACACTCTAGCAGCGTTTGGCACGCTGACTCTCCTACACTCCAGCAGCGTATCGCACGCTGACTCTCCTAAACTCCCGCTGCGTATGGCACGCTGACTCTCCTACACTCCAGCAGCGTATCGCATGCTGACTCTCCTAAACTCCAGCTGCGTATCGCACGCTGACTCTCCTACACTCCAGCAGTGTATGGCACGCTGACTCTCCTACACTCCAGCAGCATATCGCATGCTGACTCTCCTACACTCCAGCAGTGTATGGCACGCTGACTCTCCTACACTCCAGCAGTGTATGGCACGCTGACTCTCGTACACTCCAGCAGTGTATCGCACACTGACTCTCCCACACTCCAGCAGTGTATCGCATGCTGACTCTCCTACACTCCAGCAGCGTATGGCACGCTGACTCTCCTACACTCCAGCAGCGTATCGCATGCTGACTATCCTAAACTCCAGCTGCGTATCGCACGCTGACTCTCCTACACTCCAGCAGCGTATCGCACGCTGACTCTCCTACACTCCAGCAGCGTATCGCACGCTGACTGTCCTTCACTCCAGCTGCGTATCGCACGCTGACTCTCCTACATTCCAGCAGTGTATGGCAGGCTGACTCTCGTGAACTCCAGCAGTGTATCGTACACTGACTCTCCCACACTCCAGCAGTGTATGGCACGCTGACTCTCGTACACTCCAGCAGTGTATCGCACACTGACTCTCCCACACTCCAGCAGTGTATCGCACACTGACTCTCCCACACTCCAGAGGAGTATCGCACACTGACTCTCCTACACTCTAGCAGCTTTTGGCACGCTGACTCTCCTACACTCCAGCAGCGTATCACACGCTGACTCTCCTAAACTCCAGTTGCGTATGGCATGCTGACTCTCCTACACTCCAGCAGTGTATCGCACGCTGACTCTCCTACACTCCAGCAGTGTATCGCACGCTGACTCTCCTACACTCCAGCAGTGTATGGCACGCTGACTCTCCTACACTCCAGCAGTGTATGGCACGCTGACTCTCGTACACTCCAGCAGTGTATCGCACGCTGACTCTCCCACACTCCAGCAGTGTATCGCACGCTGACTCTCCCACACTCCAGCAGTGTATCGCACGCTGACTCTCCTACACTCCAGCAGCGTATCGCACGCTGACTCTCCTAAACTCCCGCTGCGTATGGCACGCTGACTCTCCTACACTCCAGCAGCGTATCGCATGCTGACTCTCCTACACTCCAGCAGCGTATCGCACGCTGACTCTTCTACACTCCAGCAGTGTATGGCACGCTGACTCTCCTACACTCCAGCAGCGTATCACATGCTGACTCTCCTACACTCCAGCAGTGTATGGCACGCTGACTCTCCTACACTCCAGCAGTGTATGGCATGCTGACTCTCGTACACTCCAGCAGTGTATCGCACACAGACTCTCCCACACTCCAGCAGTGTATCGCATGCTGACTCTCCTACACTCCAGCAGCGTATGGCACGCTGACTCTCCTACACTTCAGCAGCGTATCGCATGCTGACTATCCTAAACTCCAGCTGCGTATCGCACGCTGACTCTCCTACACTCCAGCAGCGTATCGCACGCTGACTCTCCTACACTCCTGCAGCGTATCGCACGCTGACTCTCCTTCACTCCAGCAGCGTATCGCACGCTGACTCTCCTACACTCCAGCAGTGTATGGCACACTGACTCTCGTGCACTCCAGCAGTGTTTCGTACACTGACTCTCCCACACTCCAGCAATGTATGGCATGCTGACTCTCCCACACTCCAGCACAGTATCGCACACTGACTCTCCCACACTCCAGCAGTGTATCGCACGCTGACTCTCCCACACTCCAGCAGAGTATCGCACACTGACTCTCCTACACTCTAGCAGCTTTTGGCACGCTGACTCTCCTACACTCCAGCAGCGTATCACACTCTGACTCTCCTAAACTCCAGCTGCGTATGGCACGCTGACTCTCCTACACTCCAGCAGCGTATCGCACGCTGACTCTCCTACACTCCAGCAGTGTATCGCACGTTGACTCTCCTACACTCCAGCAGTGTATGGCACGCTGACTCTCCTACACTCCAGCAGTGTATGGCACGCTGACTCTCGTACACTCCAGCAGTGTATCGCACGCTGACTCTCCCACACTCCAGCAGTGTATCGCACGCTGACTCTCCCACACTCCAGCAGTGTATCGCACGCTGACTCTCCCACACTCCAGCAGAGTATCGCACACTGACTCTCCTATACTCCAGCAGCGTATGGCACGCTGACTCTCCTACACTCCAGCAGCGTATCGCATGCTGACTCTCCTAAACTCCAGCTGCGTATCGCACGCTGACTCTCCTACACTCCAGCAGCGTATCGCACGCTGACTCTCCTACACTCCAGCAGTGTATGGCACGCTGACTCTCGTGCACTCCAGCAGTGTATCGTACACTGACTCTCCCACACTCCAGCAATGTATGGCACGCTGACTCTCCCACACTCCAGCAGAGTATCGCACACTGACTCTCCTACACTCCAGCAGCGTATGGGACACTGACTCTCCTACACTCCAGCAGCGTATCGCACGCTGACTCTCCTAAACTCCAGCAGCGTATCGCACGCTGACTCTCCTACACTCCAAGAGCGTATCGCATGCCGAATCTCCTACACTCCAGCAGTGTATGGCACGCTGACTCCCCTACACTCCAGCAGTGTATGGCACGCTGACTCTCCTACACTCCAGCAGTGTATCGCACGCTGACTCTCCTACACTCCAGCAGTGTATCTCACGCTGACTCTCCTACACTCCAGCAGTGTATCGCACGCTGACTCTCCTACACTCCAGCAGTGTATGGCACGCTGACTCTCCTACACTCCAGCAGTGTATGGCACGCTGACTCTCGTACACTCCAGCAGTGTATCGCACACTGACTCTCCCACACTCCAGCAGTGTATCGCACGCTGACTCTCCCACACTCCAGCAGTGTATCGCACGCTGACTCTCCTACACTCCAGCAGTGTATCTCACGCTGACTCTCCTACACTCCTGCAGTGTATGGCACGCTGACTCTCCTACACTCCAGCAGTGTATGGCACGCTGACTCTCCTACACTCCAGCAGTGTATGGCACGCTGACTCTCGTACACTCCAGCAGTGTATCGTACACTGACTCTCCCACACTCCAGCAGTGTATCGCATGCTGACTCTCCCACACTCCAGCAGAGTATTGCACACTGACTCTCCTACACTCTAGCAGCGTTTGGCACGCTGACTCTCCTACACTCCAGCAGCGTATCGCACGCTGACTCTCCTAAACTCCCGCTGCGTATGGCACGCTGACTCTCCTACACTCCAGCAGCGTATCGCATGCTGACTCTCCTACACTCCAGCAGTGTATGGCACGCTGACTCTCATACACTCCAGCAGTGTATCGCACGCTGACTCTCCTAAACTCCCGCTGCGTATGGCACGCTGACTCTCCCACACTCCAGCAGCGTATCGCACGCTGACTCACCTACACTCCCGCTGCGTATGGCACGCTGACTCTCCTACACTCCAGCAGCGTATCGCATGCTGACTCTCCCAGACTCCAGCAGAGTATCAAACACTGACTCTCCTACACTCTAGCAGTGTTTGGCACGCTGACTCTCCTACACTCCAGCAGCGTATCGCACGCTGACTCTCCTAATCTCCCGCTGCGTATGGCACGCTGACTCTCCTACACTCCAGCAGCGTATCGCATGCTGACTCTCCAACACTCCAGCAGTGTATCGCACGCTGACTCTCCCACACTCCAGCAGAGTATCGCACACTGACTCTCCTACACTCCAGCAGCGTATGGCACGCTGACTCTCCTACACTCCAGCAGCGTATCCCACGCTGACTCTCCTAAACTCCAGCTGCGTATCGCACGCTGACTCTCCTACACTCCAGCAGTGTATGGCACGCTGACTCTCCTACACTCCAGCAGCATATCGCACGCTGACTCTCCTTCACTCCAGCAGCGTATCGCACGCTGACTCTCCTAAACTCCAGCAGTGTATGGCACGCTGACTCTCGTGCACTTCAGCAGTGTATCGTACACTGACTTTCCCACACTCCAGCAATGTATGGCACGCTGACTCTCCCACACTCCAGCAGAGTATCGCACACTGACTCTCCTACACTCCAGCAGTATACCGCACGCGGACTCTCCTACACTCCAGCAGCGTATGGGGCACTGACTCTCCTACACTCCAGCAGCGTATCGCACGCTGACTCTCCTAAACTCCAGCAGCGTATCGCACGCTGACTCTCCTACACTCCAAGAGCGTATCGCATGCCGAATCTCCTACACTCCAGCAGTGTATGGCACGCTGACTCCCCTACACTCCAGCAGTGTATGGCACGCTGACTCTCCTACACTCCAGCAGTGTATCGCACGCTGACTCTCCTACACTCCAGCAGTGTATCTCACGCTGACTCTCCTACACTCCAGCAGTGTATCGCACGCTGACTCTCCTACACTCCAGCAGTGTATGGCACGCTGACTCTCCTACACTCCAGCAGTGTATGGCACGCTGACTCTCGTACACTCCAGCAGTGTATCGCACACCGACTCTCCCACACTCCAGCAGTGTATCGCACGCTGACTGTCCCACACTCCAGCAGTGTATCGCACGCTGACTCTCCTACACTCCAGCAGTGTATCTCACGCTGACTCTCCTACACTCCTGCAGTGTATCGCACGCTGACTCTCCTACACTCCAGCAGTGTATGGTACGTTGACTCTCCTACACTCCAGCAGTGTATGGCACGCTGACTCTCGTACACTCCAGCAGTGTATCGCACACTGACTCTCCCACACTCCAGCAGTGTATCGCATGCTGACTCCTCCAGACTCCAGCAGAGTATCGCACACTGACTCTCCTACACTCTAGCAGCGTTTGGCACGCTGACTCTCCTACACTCCAGCAGCGTATCGCACGCTGACTTTCCTAATCTCCCGCTGCGTATGGCACGCTGACTCTCCTACACTCCAGCAGCGTATCGCATGCTGACTCTCCTACACTCCAGCAATGTATGGCACGCTGACTCTCCTACACTCCAGCAGTGTATCGCACGCTGACTCTCCTACACTCCAGCAGTGTATGGCACGCTGACTCTCGTACACTCCAGCAGTGTATCGCACACTGACTCTCCCACACTCCAGCAGTGTATCGCATGCTGACTCTCCCAGACTCCAGCAGAGTATCACACACTGACTCTCCTACACTCTAGCAGTGTTTGGCACGCTGACTCTCCTACACTCCAGCAGCATATCGCACGCTGACTCTCCTAATCTCCCGCTGCGTATGGCACGCTGACTCTCCTACACTCCAGCAGCGTATCGCATGCTGACTCTCCTACACTCCAGCAGTGTATGGCATGCTGACTCTCCTACACTCCAGCAGCGTATCACACGCTGACTCTCCTACACTCCAGCAGTGTATCGCAAGCTGACTCTCCTACACTCCAGCAGTGTATGGCACGCTGACTCTCCTACACTCCAGCAGTGTATGGCACGCTGACTGTCGTACACTCCAGCAGTGAATTGCACACTGACTCTCCCACATTTCAGCAGTGTATCGCACGCTGACTCTCCTACACTCCAGCAGCGTATGGCACGCTGACTCTCCTACACTCAAGCAGTGTATGGCACGCTGACTCTCGTACACTCCAGCAGTGTATCGCATGCTGACTCTCCCACACTCCAGCAGAGTATCGCACACTGACTCTCCTAAACTCTCGCTGCGTATGGCACGCTGACTCTCCTACACTCCAGCAGCGTATCGCATGCTGACTCTCCTACACTCCAGCAGTGTATGGCACGCTGACTCTCCTACACTCCAGCAGTGTATGGCACGCTGACTCTCGTACACTCCAGCAGCGTATCGCACACTGACTCTCCCATACTCCAGCAGTGTATCGCACGCCGACTCTCCAACACTCCAGCAGCGTATCGCATGTTGACTCTTCTAAACTCCAGCAGCGTATCGCACGCTGACTCTTCTACACTCCAGCAGTGTATCACACGATGACTCTCCTACACTCCAGCAGTGTATGGCACGCTGCCTCCCCTACACTCCAGCAGTTTATGGCACGCTGACTCTCCTACACTCCAGCAGTGTATCGCACGCTGACTCTCCTACACTCCAGCAGTGTATCTCACACTGACTCTCCTACACTCCAGCAGTGTATGGCTCGCTGATTCTCGTGCACTCCGGCAGTGTATGGCACGCTGACACTTCTACACTCCAGCAGTGTATCGCAAGCTGACTCTCCTACACTCCAGCAGTGTATGGCACGCTGACTCTCCTACACTCCAGCAGTGTAGCGCACACTGACTCTCCAACACTCCAGCAGTGTATCGCACGCTGACTCTCCTGCACTCCAGCAGCGTATGGCACGCTGACTCTCCTACACTTCAGCACTGTATGGCACGCTGACACTCCTACACTCCAGCAGTGTATCGCACGCTGACTCTCCTACACTCCAGCAGCGTATCGCACGCTGACTCTCCTGCACTCCAGCAGCGTATGGCACGCTGACTCTCCTACACTCCAGCAGTGTATGGCACGCTGACACTCCTACACTCCAGCACTGTATCGCACGCTGACTCTCCTACACTCCAGCAGCGTATCGCACGCTGACTCTCCTGCACTCCAGCAGCGTATGGCACGCTGACTCTCCTACACTCCAGCAGTGTATGGCACGCTGACACTCCTACACTCCAGCAGTGTATTGCACGCGGACTCTCCTACACTCCAGCAGTGTATCGCACGCTGACTCTCCTACACTCCAGCAGTCTATGGCAAGCTGACTCTCCTACACTCCAGCAGCGTATCGAACGCGGACTCTCTTACACTCCAGCAGCGTATGGCACGCCAACTCTCCGACACTCCAGCAGCGTATCGCACGCTGACTCTCCTCCACTCCAGCAGCGTATCGCACGCTGACACTCCTACACTCCAGCAGCGTATCGCACGCTGACTCTCCAACACTCCAGCAGTGTATGGCACGCTGACTCTCCTACACTCCAGCAGTGTATTGCACGGTGACTCTCCTACACTCCAGCAGCGTATCGAACGCGGACTCTCCTACACTCCAGCAGTGTATCGCACGTGGACTCTTTTACACTCCAGCAGTGTATCGCACGCCAACTCTCCGACACTGCAGCAGCGTATCGCACGCCGACTCTCCTACACTCCAGCAGCGTATCGCACGCCGACTCTCCAACACTCCAGCAGCGTATCGCACGGTAACTCTCCTACACTCCAGCAGCGTATCGCACACTGACTCTCCTACACTCCAGCAGTGTATCGCACGCTGACTCTCTTACACTCCAGCAGTGGATCGCACGCTGACTCTCCTACACTCCAGCAGCGTATCGCACGCTGACTCTCCTACACTCCAGCAGCGTATCGCACGGTGACTCTCCTACACTCCAGCAGCGTATCGCACGCTGACTCTCCTACACTCCAGCAGCGTATGACACGCTGACTCTCCTACAGTCCAGCAGCATATCGTATGGCCACGCCCCAGCACGGTGTTTGCCTGATAGTTGTAAAATAAGAGTGTTCTAGTTTTGATGCTTCCTTTCACTTACAGACGATACTCCAATAAGACGTCCAAATCCTGGAGTGTCTGCACAGTGATGGAAAAGAGGGATTACTCCTACACTCCAGACCTTCCCAAGAAACAGACCCTTAGGCCAGATGACCCCCGGAATTTAGGGGTTCTGGCTTCAGTACCGCCGCCCTCAACAGCTTAGCTAGTTAGGATGCATGTGAAGCGTGGTGAAGGTGTTCCCCAAAGTGAACACTGAGGATCCTGCCTCGTATGTTTACATAAATGTACATACATCATATCAGTCTGCCTGGCTAACGACAGACACATAATCACAGCTTCACCTGGACCCCCCCCCCCCCACACTGTCTGCTGCTGCTGCGCTCATTGTGATTATTCAGTCATTTCTAGCAGTGTCACACAGATTATTCAATGTTTCTTATATTAACTGTCATAGTTTATTTGCTCTATTTATCCATGTACAGTACATGCATCACACTCCTCTTTTGTTTTTTTATTCAATTACTGTGTCGTTCATTTACTATTATTGTTATACAGTGTTGTTGTGCAATTTATTTATTCAAATCATACACATATCCCGTCATTGCAAAAATGCACATTGCATTTATACCACTTCTTTTTTTTTTTCCATGATATTTCTTGCGTAACATGTTTTTCTTTTTTCTCTAGGTCCTGTGTTTTATTTGTTACTTCCTTTACTGTGAAGGGACAAGGGGCAAAATAACAATTTGAATGTGTTGAATCTGACAAAGTACTTGAATTTTGAAAACTGTGAAAGAGGGTGTATAAATGGGTGTATAAATAAAAGTTTGTCTTCTTTTGCACGAATGTATTTATTTTCAAACGCACAAATAAGTGAACGCGTGAAAGGTAAATTCTGAACAAAATAACAAACTGTTTATGGTCCACTCAAAGAATGACATGCGACATTAGTCTGCGGACCTGGAGACCAGTGTACTGTCCCTTTTAGTCTGGAAAAGTGTTCCTTATTTTCCAGACGCAACAACTCGGTATTAATACCCTATTTCCTACGCCCAGGTGGCGGTGTTGCCAGAGCACAAACTGGCGATAGGCTGTAGGCCTGTTTTGTCTTTGCTCCACTCCAGGCTCTTGTTCATCTTCTATTACAAAGATGTCACTCCAGGCAGCCCTTGGCATTCGCAGCACCCCTTCATCCAGTATGTACGGCTCCATGAGGGCCATGTTTCTGACACAGTTCTCCGGGGTCTGCCCACAGCAGAGTCTCTCCAGGTCATTGTTCATTTCCTTACAGTTCGTGCAGGAGTCCCCTCCACCTGGGACTCTGATCAGGGTCTGTCCTCGAGCAGGTCCAAAATGTCAAACATCAGGCCAGGTAGTCTTGTAAGGACCAATTGTAGGAGCTCATCCCTTTGATTACGGTCCAGTGCTTGCATTCTGGCCTGCATCTCTGCGTTTCTGCACTCATGCAGATCCTGAACCCTCTGCTGGGTCTCGGGGTTTAAGTCCTCTGTTGTCCTACTGTTGTCCTCCCCACCCCCTCCCTCCTTCTACCTCTGCCTGTGCCTCTGCCTGCACCTACACCCCTACACCCTCTGCCTGCACCTACTCCCCTCCACCCTCTGCCTCTGCCTGCACCTACTCCCCTACACCCTCTGCCTCTGCCTCCACCTACTCCCCTCCACCCTCTGCCTGTGCCTCTACCTGTGCCTCTGCCTGCACCTACTCCCCTCCACCCTCTGCCTGTGCCTGCACCTACTCCCCTCCACCCTCTGCCTGTGCCTCTGCCTACACCTACTCCCCTCCACCCTCTGCCTCTGCCTGCACCTACACCCCTCCACCCTCTACCTGTGCCTCTGCCTGCACCTACTCCCTTCCACCCTCTGCCTGTGCCTCTGCCTGCACCTACTCCCCTCCACCCTCTGCCTCTGCCTGCACCTACTCCCCTCCACCCTCTGCCTGTGCCTCTGCCTGCACCTACTCCCCTCCACCCTCTGCCTCTGCCTGCACCTACTCCCCTCCACCCTCTGCCTGCACCTACTCCCCTCCACCCTCTGCCTGCACCTACTCCCCTCCACCCTCTGCCTCTGCCTACACCTACTCCCCTCCACCCTCTGCCTGTGCCTGCACCTACTCCCCTCCACCCTCTGCCTGTGCCTCTGCTTGCACCTACTCCCCTCCACCCTCTGCCTGTGCCTGCACCTACTCCCCTCCACCCTCTGCCTGTGCCTCTGCCTGCACCTACTCCCCTCCACCCTCTGCCTGTGCTTCTGCCTGCACCTACTCCCCTCCACCCTCTGCCTCTGCCTCCACCTACTCCCCTCCACCCTCTGCCTGTGCCTCTGCCTGCACCTACTCCCCTCCACCCTCAGCCTGTGCCTCTGCCTGCACCTACTCCCCTCCACCCTCTGCCTGTGCCTCCGCCTGCACCTACTCCCCTACACCCTCTGCCTCTGGCTCCACCGACTCTCCTCCACCCTCTGCCTGCACCTACTCCCCTCCACCCTCTGCCTGTGCCTCTGCCTGCACCTACTCCCCTCCACCCTCTGCCTGTGCCTCTGCCTACACCTACTCCCCTCCACCCTCTGCCTACACCTACTCCCCTCCACCCTCTGCCTCTGCCTCCACCTACTCCCCTCCACCCTCTGCCTGTGCCTCTGCCTGCACCTACTCCCCTCCACCCTCTGCCTGTGCCTCTGCCTACACCTACTCCCCTCCACCCTCTGCCTGTGCCTCTGCCTACACCTACTCCCCTCCACCCTCTGCCTGTGCCTCTGCCTCCACCTACTCCCCTCCACCCTCTGCCTGTGCCTCTGCCTGCACCTACTCCCCTCCACCCTCTACCTGTGCCTCTGCCTGCACCTACTCCCCTCCACCCTCTGCCTGTGCCTCTGCCTACACCTACTCCCCTCCACCCTCTGCCTGTGCCTCTGCCTACACCTACTCCCCTCCACCCTCTGCCTGTGCCTCTGCCTCCACCTACTCCCCTCCACCCTCTACCTGTGCCTCTGCCTGCACCTACTCCCCTCCACCCTCTGCCTGTGCCTCTGCCTACACCTACTCCCCTCCACCCTCTGCCTCTGCCTACACCTACTACCCTCCACCCTCTGCCTGTGCCTCTGCCTGCACCTACTCCCCTCCACCCTCTGCCTCTGCCTGCACCTACTCCCTTCCACCCTCTGCCTCTGCCAGCACTAGTGTCTGGGGGCTCAAACTCAGAAGAGGTGGAGGAATGTCCGGGACAGTAAACAACAGACAGAAATGTTATGTTACAAATGTAAAAATTTTTCATGTTCAATTAGCATCAGAATCATATTGAACTTTATTGCCAAGCACGTACAGGAATTCATCTTGGTTTTTAGTGATTCAAAAATGACAGTGACAATAACAGACTTTCACAGAGTAATTTTAGGAATAAATGTATGTATAATTGTCCATATAGAATCCTAATAATATAATTATAACAGTAGAGGAAACAATTCAATGAGAAGAAACTGTGACAAATGAATAGTAAACTTTCACTGAGAGACTGAACTGTATATTCCTGCAAGATATTCAGGCAATGCGGCACCTTCCTGCCAGGATCTGTACGTGTGTTTACTGGGTCATTCCAAGTGAAAGGACCAGATATTCCTTGGGAGTGTTGCTGCACCATTTTCAAATTAGTCTCAAATTTACATGCCACTAGATAGTCACAAAATTACTTTCTATGCAAAATTGTAGTCCTGAAGCTCAAATAGTTACTGAGTTATGGGGGTCTGAAATTTTCAGAATTTGGGCTATAAATAGCCACGAAAAGCCTCGCCAGGGTTTTTTGCATCTTTAAGTGGTTCATTCTCAGCCTCTAGACATATCAGAGAGCTGTAAGTTGGTACACAAGGCCTCTGCATGTAGCTGGTGCTCCACAAACATCCCCAGGTGTTTGCCTACACTCTGCAGCCCATGGGGGCTTTCTAAAAATGCCAAAAATTAAGAAAAACCTACTCACGAGTGGGGTTTGGGGCCTTAAAGGTACTAGAAATACTGCACAGAAGTGTTCTGATACCCCTGGGTTCCATTCTACACAAACTTGTGTGATAACTTAGCAAACTGGAGCTTTCTAGATACCTCAGTTTGGAAAATATGAGCTCCCAAAGTTGGACGAGATTTTTAATTGGCTGTTTTTGGTGGCAAAAATCTCCATGTGGGACAGGTGCCAGAGACCCCAACTTTTTCTAAAAGACAGTTCCATCTGTCTTCTGTCACTGTACAAAAAAGCAGCAGGGTTATATTTGTAGTTACTGAGATATTCTTATTCAAAATGGCATGAGTGATGCCAAAATCGTTTTAGTTATAGACGTTTAATCGTTTAAGTTATAGACAGCTGTAATCCCTGCTCTCCGCCTTTGAATTATGTTGTGTTCAGAGCATGGAAAACTGAAAAAAGAGTGATATTAATAGTTTATGATATCAATGCAATATCAGTCTATCCACTGGACACAGCATTGAAAAAATAAAAAAGAGAAATACTGCTGCAGTTTGTGAGCAGAATTAATATTTGATGCTTGTCCTGTTTAAAATCAGAGTCATACATGCAGTTGGATAAACAGTGTTTGACTACTGTGTTATTCTGTGTTGTGTGGGGGTCCACGGCTGAATTACACACACAAATGACTCTCACACATTTCAGTTCATTATCAACTGAATTTTCGGTCAATGACATCACCATCAGAACATGGCTGTCGAGAAATGGCTCAAAGATCAATATCATCGCATAACTAATGGCTGATGATAAGACCTTGGCCAAAAACACCATGGAATTTTTGGCATGTAAAGGGCGAAACATCCTTAAAATAAAATATTTGACCCCAGTCAGACGGCAAATGAGAAAAAGTAAGAGAAGAGAAGCGAAGAGAGTAAAGGCAGCCGTGACGATCCCACTGCACGGGCCACTGCTCGGACTGTCAGCCCGAAATCTGCCCGCGCTCCTGAGGCAGGAACCTCCTTATCACAGTGGGGCGATCCATTACGCACACTTTCAAAAGAGAGGGAGGGATGGAGAGAGTGAGAGAGTGAGTGCATGTGCAGAGAGGAGGAGAGAGAGAGAGAAAGAGAGCCCATGCCCATAATAAAGGCTGCGACAGCACACACAGGATGAGTGAATTATATAGAGTTGCAGTCTTACTTTTTCCCTGAAGCAGTTGGCGAAGCAGAGTGACGCTACTGACATTATGCATCAGATTAACAGGCACTGACCCCTGACTGTCTGTACTGTAATGGAGTGTAAGCTGTGCTGCTGCAGGAGGGGAGAGTGGAGTGTACTATAACCATAACTATAACTATACATTTTTTTTGCTGGTAATCTGTGTGGCGTTCATCAGCGCGGTTCCTCTAATGGACATGTCTGGAGGGAGGCTGCCTGACATCTCTGAGGGCCTTTAAAGAAAGCCGTGACGGAGACTGAGTGCACAGTAAAGGTTGAAGCCATCTGTAAATGAGACCCCTCAGGAACATTAGAGGGGGAAATTACATCCCTAATCTGCGTGTTATTTGTCACCCTGCTTATGTCAAAGCTGCAGGATGGTTCTGCAATAGATGGTGGTGAACAAGCTGTGTCGAACAGGAAAAAGCCCAGTCAGAGTTCAAACTATGCACATTACGATCAGATTACAATCAAGCGTGACAGACTAAGGTGAGCTGATGTAACTGCAGAATGACTCTTGCAGCCATTGCCCACATGGTGTTTTCCTTCTGCCGCCATCAGAGCATAAATATATGAACTGAAGACAGTTTCCAATTACTGGTTGAAAAGGTACAATGGGAGCTGCTTAATGGCACTAGAAGCCAATTCATGGGGGCTGCCATATTAGACTGTGGGGTTTTTGAGACAAGAGCGTATGCACTGGGTATCAGAACAGGAAGACACTAGAAGGCATTCAGAGGGCACATTGTCATGGTTCTGATGTTTGTGTGTTTTGAACATTACTTTGTGGCTCTGGTCCTGGGACGATATCATATTCCTGTTCAATCGAATTCTTTACCCAGCTGGCTGATTGAACTGGGGCGGCGCTTCACCAGACTCTATACTATACGGAGCACTATAACCGAAGATATCTGTAGTCAGGTTTTGTGTGACTTTCTATCTTCTAATTATTGGAGTTTCTTCTCCCTTTTTTCTATCTCGCTTTGCTTCTGTAGTTCAGACTATTATACGTCCTTTGGAAGCGCGAGTACTTTCGTTTAGCCTGTATAATTCTCTGTGTTTGTACTGTGTCCGTGCTGCTCTGTTTCTCTCTGGTTGTTGCACCTGGCCTCCGTATTCTACAGGCCATTTCACACATTCCGCCATATTGGGCAATTTGGAACCATAAGCTGAAATGTGATATCAGAAGAATGTCAGCCCCTGGTCCCTTGTGTGAGGGTTGTGCCTCGCACACTGGTGAGGTACATGGAGGACAGGAAGTTGAGGACTGGACTCAGGTGCAAGGATGGACTTGGTTGTTTTCATTATGTCTACTACACAGCAGCAGGAGACACAAGAAATAGGACACAAGGTTCCTGAATTGCACAATTAGTTATACAGACACTGGGCTCTAGCTACAGTAACAATGTATAACAAATAGAAAAAGAAAATAGGAAACAAGGCTCTTTAATAATAAAAGATATAATGCTGAAATAAACAATGAACAACACTAAATTCAAGAGTTAAAATATATACACGCGATACTTGGGGAATAAGTCTGTACAAGACTAGAGATACAACACAGGCATGTGGCTCATGAGACTTTGCAAAGACTTAGGCCCGTTTTCAGGAAGGACACTCGCACTCACCCTCCACTCACCATATAGTGAGTATGATTGAAATGTAACTGGAGTGTGAGAGAGAGATCGACCTACCACTAACTGAGAGAGCGGTCTCACTCCTCGCCAATTGCTGTTCATAAATTCCACATGAGCATAACTGACAGTAGTGGGAACTGGGTACCACAGACGGTGCGTCGGCTGCTGCAAAGGGACGCTCAATCCTCACCCTTCAGTGCTGAATGACCTAAACCTGTCGCAGTTTACTTTTCATTATTAGAAAGTTTCTCAGACTAATTGGTAAAAGGACAATGCAGTTTATTTTTAATAGCGTTGTTATACATTGCTTCACAAAATTGAGGCTTTTCTTTCGCAGATAAATAACGATGTAAAATATCAGCATGTCTTCATAAATTCTGCGGTCGAGTGGCTCGCGAAAGGCGCAGGACAGCCCGCGAGGCTCAATGAACAACAAGCTGTGAAACGTGCCGGACATTTTCTTCTACATTCAGCAAAGAATAATGTAGAAAAGAATGGATTCTCATGACTTACAGCTGCATGAGCCTCGCAGACCAATCCACACTCAACAATCCACACGCGCCCCACGCACCAGCTGAGCGCAGAATTTTCCAACCCATCAGTAAAGAAAAGCGCCAGAAATCCGAATTCGTGAGAGTTGACAGGTATGTGTCAGTCATGAAAACTGGCCACTCCTGATAATGATGAGAGTTTTCGGAGTTTCTGCAATGGTACTTTAAATGAACTGAAAACAGATCATGGCCAATCATTATTTTTAAGAGATGGTTTTGAGCTTCCCCTATTGCCAGTTCACCAGTAGCCACTGGTGGGTACACAAATGCTAACCTCGAGTTCACCACAGTGCAGTTCGTAACCTCTGAAACCAGGTGGTCAGTTAGTAAGTTACCAGCATCATTATCATCATTATAGTTAAAATTTGCGTAGTTGCGATTGCGTTGAGCACGTGGCTGTAAATGATTCAGAGTTTCCGATGTTTGTAACCACCTGAAAGCCATGACAACGAAATACCGGCGCAAGTTAGTGCGGCTCAAGGGAGGTGTTCCCTGCACTCAACCCTCACTCAGAAAGAGACGCTATTTTCAGTGTGAGTGAGGTCTCCCACATAGCTTCTCGACTTTAATAAGCAGCTATTGGTAAAAAAAAATCAGTGATGAAGTGATTACCTGATTTCAGGCTTCCACAGCGAGCTCCTCTTTGACGAGCACACAATAGCAGCATTTGCATGCATTCGTACGTGAGTGGAAGACGTGATTACAGCGCTGCTATTTGATGAGGCCTCACCGTGCAAGGATGAGCAGTTCCATGCTTTCAGAGCTAATGTTATTGACATGCAACATGTAAACTCACCTCCAGTAGGTGGCAGTTGTTATTTTGTAGGTTTTCAGAGGGCGTATCGGCTGTCTTGTTTCCAGGGGTGTTGGTGGCTGATTGGTTTTAAGTTATAATATGGAAATGCAATTTTAAGTTTATTTAACATTTTTGAAAAATTTGAACTTAATACATTCTTGAAAAAGAACAGCAAACTCACAACACTTGTTGCTTAAATTCGCAGTCCTCTGACAGCTAATAAAGTTCTGTTGAAATGGAGAAAACTCTATTATTTATTTTTGATGAAGACATTTTAAATTTGCATGTCATTTCTCAGGCTTTGCAGGAGTGGAGAGCTGAAGAGCATCGAGCCTCTTGGCTCAGACTCAGTATTGAGGACTCAGACTTCAGCTCGGGGAACTTTTCTATTGCTTGGGCTATGGTACTGAGGACTCGACCTGGACTCGACTCAGGCGAGAGGACTCGACCTGGACTCAACTCAGGTGATAGGAGTCGACCTGGACTCGACTCAAGTGACAGGACTCAACCTGGACTCGACTCAGGCGAGAGGACTCGACCTGGACTCGACTCAGGTGATAGGAGTCGACCTGGACTCGACTCAGGTGACAGGACTCAACCTGCATTCGACTCAGGTGAGAGGACTCGACTCAGATTTTTTTTTCTGGTGACTCGGACTCGACTCTGATTTTTTTTGGGTGACTCGGACTCGACTTAGACTCAAACACTGAGGACTCGGACTGGACTCGGACTCGAGCTCTGGTGACTCGACTACAACACTGCTTAGTGCACAGGCGTAAAGAAAAAACTTCAGTCCAGAGAAGAAGACATTCCTTTTCGTCACGTCACGTCCGGCTGACTGTCAGCGGTCTGGTTTGCTGCTGCCTGCGCTTTAAGTTTACTCTTTTATTTTATCATTATTTTAGCGTTGTGTCGTTTTGACATCTATTTAATTTATTTGATTTTATCTTATCACTTTCTCTTTTATCATTTTAATCATTTTATCATGTCTATAATTAATCATTTTAACTGTTTTATCATTTTAATTTTTAATTCAAACAATGGCGCCGCTTACCGCTCCGGGCTGCACGAGCTGCGTCCATTAGTCGCAGAGGATCGGCGAACTGGAGAGGAGAATTTCTACCCTTTACCAGGCCGGGTTTCCTCTCTCGGCGCGGGCGGCGGTGGTGCAGCTGGGCGTACAGGAGACGGCGGAGATGGCGAACCCTCCTCGTCTGGGATTGAAAACCTCTTGTCCAGATGCAGGTCCCAAACAGGCAGGACGTGAGATGACCTCCTGCTGCAGCGTTTGTATCCTTGCGATACGACCCAAGGCTCCGCCTGGCAGGGTGTGGCGCTCACGACCATCTTGGGCCTTGCCCCCAGCTGGATCCAGGGGTCCACAGTCTGGGTCGAGGCGGCTTCAGGAGGGAGAGCAATCGAATCTCGCTCGCCCATGGTGTGGATGTTCATCGCAGCGAGAGCTGGAGCGACCACGGAGTCGATGAGCTGCTCATCATCCCTGACCTGGTGAGGCAAGCTCTGCTGCCCTGCGGCCTGCTACTATTACTGCTCCTCCACCGAGATCCAGGTCTTCGGATTGAGCCGCTACCCTGGCGAGATTCTGGTCTTCAGACAGTGCCCCAAGCCTTCCCGTCTCCCCCATTATTGGGGACTCAGTCGTTTGGAACATCCAAAGGAAGTCCACCATCACTTACTGCTTCCCGGAGGCCAGAGTTTTAAACATTTTAAACCGGAATCCCAGCCTGTTGGATTAACCTCCCTATGTTCGGAACATTGTTGTTCATGTTGGAACTAATGACACTTCGTACCAACAGTCCGAACTGCTGAAACGGGATTTTATCTCTTTGTTCGATTAGCTAAAGGTATATGGAAAACGTGTCTTTAGCTCTGGTCCTATCCCGACACTGGGCCGTGGTATAGGCCGTTTTAGTAAAATTCTTAGTCTCTATTCATGGCTGCAGTCAGTTTGCACCTCTCTTAGTATGTATTTTATTGACAATTTTAACAAGGCAATCAGAGATAGCAGACCTGGCCCCAGCCACGGGCTGACAGACAGACTGACAGAAACACACACACACACACACACACACACACACACACACACACACACACACAGACATGATCATTGCTTAACCTGGCCCCCTAGGGGAGGGGCCAGGTAATTATACCCCCCGCAACGAAGTTTAGGAAGTTTAGTATACTGGATTTGCTTTGTCCGTCCCTGTGTGCATGCGTGCGTGTGTCTGTGTGTGTGTGCGTGCGTCTGTGCGTCCGGACCTAGATCTCATAACCTACTCATCCGATTTTGAAAATTTATTTTCTTGCTGGAAGGTCTATTGACTGTGGTACTGCCCGACTACTTGTTGTTGCAGGGGGTATCCGGTAAGCCATGCTTACTGACTACATCTAGTTTCTTTTGGGGGCGTGCAGCTTTCTTCAGAAGAGAAGGAATTCATCCCTCTCTTTTAGGTGCACGGAAGCTTGCCGATAACATTTTATATACGATACGCAAATGACTGTGCCAGTCTACTCAGCAAATAAACCCGAGGGTTACCAGCTATGGCACTCAGTTTAAGGTTGACCTTGATGCAGTAACGTTATCTTCCCTTGACTCTCCAATCAATTCGAGTGTTTTTTCTCACAATGTTGTTGAATAACAAGCTAATTTAGTCAAGAGTCTGAACGTTTTTTTTTATTGAACACAAGAAGCATGAAGTCTGTCATTAAAAAATGTGAAAAGTTGATTCAGCTTCAAGGGTAATTACGCTGGCATGTCTGATATCGTTGCCCTCACAGAAACTTGGTTGAACGACTCAGTGGAGTCAAAGGAAATCTTCCCGAGGGTTACACCCCGTATCGCACAGACCGAGGAGGCGGAGCTTTTCTTGGTATTCGTAATAATATTATCTCCCGCCGATTTGGAACCCAGTATTTGTGAAGTTATAATTTGCGAACTAGTGCCAAGTATATCATTGAAAGTATGCATTATTTTGTGCTATACGCCTCCAGACAGTGATCCTGTATCTTTTTATGACTTTTTGTCTAACATTTTTACTAAATGCAGTTCTGAGTACAAAATTATATTCACACTTGCCGATTTTAATCCCCCAGAAATACCCTGGTGGGATGAATCGGAGAGCACTGGACACACGCTGTGTTATTTGGCTGACAGCTTTTTCCTTACCCAGATCATTGACCAACCTACTCATATTTAGGGAAATGTGCTGGATTTAGTTTTCACTAATATTCCCGAACGTTGCTCTGTGCCCAATGTAACGTTTGGTCAGTTTGACAGTGATCATGCTGTGATCGAGTTTAATCTCCAAACTCGTGTCAGACTCCGCACATGTACAATTTCAAAAGAGCTGACTTTATTGGGCTACAATCTCACATGGGAAAATTGTCATTTCACTCTGCTCTTCTCCATCCTGATCTTAATGTTAACTGGCAAATATGGTGTGATGTAACGCCCAGGAACCAGTCGCGAGAACCAAGCAATGCAGTAGATGGGATTTTATTAACCGACGGGGTAAACCCCCACAGGGCAGAAGGCAACAGTACAAAGTCCACAATCCAAAAATCATAATCCAGTAAAGCAGATTCCGAGTCGTAAACCAGGGCAGCAATCACAGTACTCGTAGTCAGGCAGAAAAAGGGTTCGATAAACAGATGCAGACAGAATTCCAAAACAGAGCCAAAAATCGAAAATCAGGGACAGTCCAGTCAGAAAAGAATCACAATGAATATGAGGCGAAAACAAACGTAGCACAGGCAAACCAAGAGAAATGTTCTGACAAGAAACTGCTGTGAGCAGACTGCTAAAATACACATACGGGAAGTCACATGCTACGCAGGAATCAGGTGTAGAGGATCAGACTAATTACAAAGGAGCAAACACAAGGAAGAACCTAATCACATGAAATAGGCAAAAGCCAAAACGCGGGCAGGGATCACGAGACAACCTATTGACAAAACATACCGCTCCGGTTAGGGATTTCTCACGTGCTCAGATAATTAGAGGAAGAACAGAGTGAGCAGGTGCGGAGGATCCGCTGAAACGCAGCAAAGAAGATTAAGTGAAGGCAAGAGGCGGAGACTAGAACAGATGAGAGCATGTTAATCAATTAGTTAGGTGCAGCTATACAATCCCTAGTGCTTGTTAGGAAGTTAGTATTATATATAATGTTAGTCTAGGTTAGTAACTTTAACAAAAACAACAAATTATTAGTATTGGTTAGTAATATAGAAAAGCAAGGGGAAGGAAGCAAACAAGATAGAAGGAATGGTTGTAAACCCAGAAACCATGAAATCACCTGAACATGTGACACACGCAGTACTTTGGGAAAGAGCTGTTAAGACCAGACAGGGGAGAAAAAGTGCAATGCAGGGCAAGAGTAAAAACATGGACTGGAAAAATGTGGATACTGGCAGAAATACAAAACATGGTAATAACAAAAACATGGCATGGAACTGGACTAAGACAAAAGATGAGCAGAACATGACAGAATCATGACAGTTGGCTTGATATCGTGCTTTCATCCGTCAGTAAATTTATTTCCCATCGCTGTAATTAAGGATGTAAATTCTCCTGCCTGGGTTGACAGTGAAGTGCGCCACCTGAGTAACAAAGTACAATCCACACGGAAACGAGCTAAAAAATGCAATACTGCAGCGTTGCGGGCGAAATTTCATAAACTTAGGAATAAATTTTAAAATGTATGTACTTTGAACAATCAGTATTTGGATGTTCTCAGTGACTCTCTTACCAAAACACCAAAGCGTTTCTGGGGTGTCCTCAAGAGAAAAACAAAAACTAAAAGTGTCCCTAGCAGTGGCAGAGCCAGACAATTTTCATCAGGGTGCCCAGACTGAGGCCATTGCTCACATAGGGGTGGTACTGACACTGATATCTTAGTTTTTCTCATGTGGCAAGTTGCTGTATATCTAGTAGTGTTTCTTGGTCACTCGTTTACTTAGCTACACAGGCAGTGCTGCCATGTAGAATTATATCATGAAGACCCGCATAATAAGCTTTTAATGTATTCCTAAACTAATTAAAAAAAAAAAAAAAGAAGATCTGAAACAGTTGTGAAATTAGTGTATTTCTCATTGGCGATAAATCTCGCAAGATAATTACAATTTACAACACAAGAATATTACAGAATACACAGATGTATTCTCCTGCCTTTTGCAGCAATATTTGATTGAAGGGCTGTAATATAACTTATGGAGGGAACGTTTTAACGTAGAAACGCAAATTTGCAACTTAAATAGAAAAAAAATCGCTTTCTTGTGCTAGCTAGCTAATTAGCCATCCAATTGACGTTACTAGACCGCTGACTAACAACAAATGCTAGCGCTTGAAAATGGTCAGCAGCGAGCTACCTTGGTACCCTTACTGTCGTGGGGACTGCATTGACTTAGTAGTTAATAAAATTAACACGGTGGCTAACAAGCTAACTACTTGCTATTGACATTCAATGACAATACTTCTTACCTGCATAATATTTTGAACACGGGACAGGGGCAAAGATGAAGCTGAGGAAGTAGCCAGAGTAGCGCTTCCTTTTATCAACGTTGGTGTTAGGCATATGACTCAATATAAACAATCCAAATGCATGAGAGTTGACAAATATGCGTCATTAATGAAAACTGGCCACATCTGATAATGTTGAGAGTATTAGGAGTTTTTGCAATGGTAATTTAAATGAATTGAAAACAGGGCAATAATTATCAGCGCTCATTCTAACTTAACAAGTAGAATTGGCAACACATGATAATCCTTAGGATTTTTGGAGTTCAAGTAAATAAAATTTTATTAAATGATTGAAAACAGGTCAAGTCCAATCATTATTTTTAAGGGATGGTTTTGAGCTCCCCTATTGCCAGTTCACCAGTAGGTACTGGTGGGTACACAAATGCTAACCTCAAGTTCACCACAGTGCAGTTCGTAAACACTGAAACCAGGCAGTCAGTCAGTACGTTACCGGCATTGTTATCATCATTACAGTTAAAATTTGTTTAGTTGCGACTGCGTCGAGCACGTGGCTGTAAATGATGATGATGAAATGAGTTTCCAATGTTTGTAACCACCTGAAAGCCATGACAATGAAATAACGGCACAAGTTAGTGTGGCCCAAGGGAGGTAAGTGTTCTCTGCACTCAACCTTCACTCAGAAAGAGACACCATTTTCAATGTGAGTGAGGTCTCTGAAGGCAAATGAATGTTAAGGCAACCTCTGACTCATTTAGTATAACCTGACACTAACTAAGTTTTAGTACTCGCTCACACGCAATTAGTGTGAGTGTCGCTTCTGAATACGAGTCACATTTCCATGCCATTTTCCATCCCCCAAAAAGCAAATATTTAGGGAGACAAAATGTTGCTCTGCACAGGGATACCAAAATAACACCAACTCGCATGCAAGTGTTTTTGAAAATGTAATTTTTAAGTAGGCAAAAATGAATGGAAGTCTACCTGCGAATTCTACTTCCAGGTGCTTCACTTGAGCACAACGAGCTATATATACTGAGCAACGAAAGAAACGCAAGTTAATTAAACACAGACCGGAAAATAAGTTTGTGCGTAATTATTACAGAAAATCAGATTTATTACTACCACCTGCACATTTACGCTCGTTTAATCAATCTTCTCTTTGTTTTGCGGTCACTTTGACTGAGTAACGATAAGAGTACATTAACCAACTAGCTAATTTGCGTTTCTTTTGCTGCACAGTATCGTTGCTTGAACGAACCCTTTCAGCAATCTAGCGTAGTTGGCACCTTCACTGGCAGAGCCAAGTATGTTTTATGCATAGAGCACATGAACCACAGCAACTACTACTCCTTCTTCTATAATTATGATGGTTTATATAAAAAAAGTTCAGTGTATTACTGCCTCCATCTGTAGTGGAGGAGAAGTACTTGCTTGAGGTTGAATTGTGTCCCTGTGGAAACACTTGCGAACAGAAAAAGTTGCCGGCAAAGCGGTGGTTGGCGGGGGGTTGGGCCGAAGTTTAATTTAAGGTGGTCGTGGCCACCCCTGGCCACCCCCTGGCTCCGCCCCTGATCCTTTTTGCTTATGGTAAGAAAACTGCATCTGATCCCAGCACAAAGCCTAGCCTATTTAATGATTACTTTCAATCCCTTTTCACCCCCCAGCACTCACTGCGTACCTTCCCATTATTGTTATTGTGACATTATTGTTTTTAAACATGCTATTCTGGGTAATATAACAATTACTGTCCACTGCGTTGAATCAGTTTTGACCAATCTCGATACAAACAAAGCGTGCGAGCCAGACGAATTACCAGCTTGAATTTTAAAAGAATGTCCCCATGAATTGGCACCATCTCTTTGTAGTATATTTAATAAATTTCTTCAAACTGGAGAGCTGCTTCTTGAATGGCTAAGAGGCAATGTTATTCCTGGGCACAAAAAATCCGATAAAGAAAATTTGCGAAATTATGGACCGATATCGTTATTGTGTGTATGCAGCAAGGTGCTGGAAAGGTGTATGCTAAACCTGGTTTATCCTCATGTTGTGCCTGTTTTGCATTACCTACAACACGATTTGTAAAGAGACGGTCGACAACAACTCAGTTAATTCAAGTATTCCACAAAGTTGGCAAAATCCTCGATCAGTCTGGACAAATTAATATTCTATATTTAGATTTCTCCTCTGCATTTGACTCGGTACCCCATGACTTACTCCTGCATAAACTTCAGGCTTATGGATTCCATGGCAATATCCTAAAGTTGCAAGGGTCATATTTATGTAATCGAGTTGTTGTCGATGGTGCCCTATCCTCCTGGTCTTCTGTCACATCAGGAGTTCTACAAGGATCAATTTTAGGTCCTTTAATGTTACTGCTGTACATCAATGACATGCCAGACTGCGTAAGTCCTGAGAACCAGGTTGCTTTGTTCGTGGATGATTCAAAATGCATAAGAGAAATTTGAAGTGTGCTCGACTGTTCACAATTGCAGTATGACCTCGAAAACATCTTAGATTGGAGCCGCAAATGGGACATGAGATTCAACACCGCCAAATGTAGACTCTTGAGTGTCACTAGGAAGCGATCCCCCGTTCTTCACCAGTACATAATAAAAGGAATTATAATTGAAAAAGTTGACTGCATGCGTGACCTTGGAGTTGTGATATTGTCTAACTTATTGTGGGACGCACATGTCAATACACTGGTCAACAAAGCAAACCGTATGGTCACACATGTTCAATTCAAACAAAACGTAAACTGTATACTTCACTCATAAGACCACTTTTGGAATACTCTACCCAATCTTGGGCTGTAAAACCAAAAACAATCTCTCATTCACATTGAAGTTGTGCAAAGGAGAGCGACAAAGTATATTCTTGGTTTCAGTGATTGCGAAGGAAACGATTATAAAGCCCGTCTAATGAAGCTCAATCTATTACCTCTCGGCTATAGGCGTGACATAATGGATTGTGTACTTTTGTGCAGATGTCTGAGGGGTGATAATGACATTGCCTATGAGCACTTGGTCTCATTTCAGACTGATGATACATTTTTAATGAAAACTCCTAAATTTAACGCTGAAATGTTCCGATATTCATATTTTAACAGAATATTTTACCTGTGGAATTCTTCTCATCTCTGTCAAAACTTCTGACACCACAGCTGCTTTTAAATCCAAGTTATTTACGGTAATTACAATTCAGGAAAGTTTAACGACCATTTTTCTCCCAGTAACACTTGTACATGGGTTGGCAAGTGTTATTGTACGCGCTGCTGTACAATATAGTTCAATTCTCGCCACTTTCACTCTGTACTCACTAATGTACTTGTTTAGCTTTTAATTGCCTTCAAGCTATTGCAACTTTCTGTGTACGCTCCTGCTTTTAACTGTCCCTATCTTTTTGCAACATTCTGTATATGCTTTTGGAGGATCACTCACCGTAGCTGCCTTGCCACCTGTATGATCTCTTCCTGACTTGTTGTCAAAGTTTAATAAAAATAAATAAATAAATAAACATTGTCATCAATATCTCCTGCCACCAGGGGATTGCGTTTTTGACCTCAGTCAAGGTCATGACCAGTATTCGCAAACAAAATTTCATTCATTTAGGCAAAGTAATTTCTGAAAAAAAACTTGTCCCTGCGGATGGAAGGATGGACAGATGAAGAAGCCCACTCTGGGATAATAAAGGCTCACAAAAGTCCAAACCGCGAGTCTTTAAAGATTCTCTGCTCCAGTTTACTTTTGTTCACTTGGCCAGTCATTGTCCTGAGGTAGAGTTTCTTGCTTCATGATGTTTCAGTTGTTATTGAGCATCCAATGTGACGAGGCATCCCAGATAATGTCTCTATAGCCCCTAAAATCAAAAATGCTCTCCACCGAAAGAAGAATTCAGACAACAGATGTTGACTCAATCAAGT
>CM056589.1:736023-753523 GCA_029721435.1 Gymnothorax reevesii | reverse complement strand
TTCGGAGAAAGGGCCACAAACACAAGAAATCTTCATGCAAATTTAGCAATGAAACTATTAAAAATACTGAGAACTGATAAGTGGCTGGGAGGTAAATCAATATATTTCTGGGATCAGAAACTCCTTGACCACAAGTGTACTTCATCTGACAGTGACAATTTTTGAAAAATTATGCGCCATTTATGAGCCAAATGAGAAAGCTCTTCAAGTGGCTACCCATGCTGTCAGAGCCCTCCAAATGATGCACTGTCAAATCATAAAGCAATAATACGTCTAACACAAATCAACTTTTGATTCATGAAGTTCAATTAGAATTAATTATAATTAATTATTTTCAAGCGGAATTAAGCATGACTTTACCAATATAGGCACGGATGGACATCAATAGCCACAAGTAATCTCGCTAAACCAAAAACATGCCTTTTCTCCATGATAAAGTCCAGAGATATGTCCATTTTTACCCCTCGGCCGACTCTGGCCGAAGGGGCATTGTCGTCAGCTGCATGTCCGTCTGTTATCTGGCGTCAGTCGTCCTTCCATGATTTTGTCCGGGCCAGTACTTAGCAACTAATGATCGCAGCTTCACCAAATTTGGTATGGTAACTCATTATGACCCATAGATGGGCATTGCCAGATTTTTTGCTGAATTTGACCTTTGACCTTAGCTCTGTGACCTTGACTGTGGAAATCTTGTCCGGGTCAGTACTCGGCAACTAATTCTCACCGCTTCACCAAATTTGGTACTCTAACTCATTATGACCCAGAAGTGCGCATTGTCAAGTTTTTTGCTGGATTTGACCTTTGAGCTTAGTTCTGTGACCTTGACCCTGGAAATTTTGTCCGGGTCAGTACTTAGCAACTAATTCTCGCAGCTTCACCAAATTTGGTTTGGTAACTGACTTTTACCCACAGATGTGCAATGCCAGGATTTTTGCTGGATTTGACCTTTGACCTCAGCTCTGTGACCTTGACTGTGGAAATATTTTCCGGGTCAGTACTCGGCAACTAATTCTCATCGCTTCACCAAATTTGGTATGATTACTCATTATGACCCATAGATGCGCATCGTCAAGTTTTTTTGCTGGATTTCACCTTTGAGCTTTGCTCTGTGACCTCGACCCTGGAAATCTTGTCTGGGTCATATTTTCCGGGCCAGTATTCAGCAACTACTGATCGCAGCTTCACCAAATTTGGTTTGGTAACTCACTATGACCCATGGAAGTGCAATGCCAGGAGTTTTGCTGGATTTGACCTTTGAGCTTAGCTCTGTGACCATGACCCTGGAAATCTTGTCCGGGTCTGTACTCGGCAACTACTCATTGCAGCTTCACCAAATTTGGTCTTGTAATTCACTGTCACACACATATGTGCAATATCTTGTTTTTTGCTGGATTTCACTTTTGACCTTTGCACTGTGACCTTAAGGAAGGAAATCTTACATGGGTCAGTTCTTAGCAACTACTGTTCGCAGCTTCACCAAATTTCGTATGGTAACTCACTATGACCCACAGATGTGCAATGCCAGGTTTTTTGCTGGATTTGACGTTTGACCTTAGCTCTGTGACCTTGACTGTGGAAATCTTGTCTGGGTCAGTACTCGGCAACTTATTCTCACAGCTTCACCAAACTTTGGTATGCTAACTCATTATGACCTAGTGGTGCGCATCGTCAAGTTTTTTGCTGCATTTGACCTTTGAGCTTAGCTCTGTGACCTTGACCCTGGAAATCTTGTCCTGGTCAGTACTTGGCAACTAATTCTCGCAGCTTCACCAAATTTGGTATTCTAACTCTTTATGACCCAGAGGTGCGCATCGTCAAGTTTTTAGCTGGATTTGACTTTGACCTTAGCTCTGTGACCTTGACCCTGGAAATCTTGTGCGGGTGATATTTTCCGGGCCAGTACTCAGCAACTAATGATCATAGCTTCACCAAATTAAGTATGGTAACTCATTATGACCCATAGATGTGCAGTGTCAGCAGTTTTGCTGGATTTGACCTTTGAGCTTACCTCTGTGACTTTGACTGTGGAAATCTTGTCCGGGTCAGTACTCTGCAACTAATTCTCGCAGCTTCACCAAATGTGGTATGGTAACTCATTCGGACCCATAGATGTGCATCGTCAAGTTTTTTGCTGGGTCTGACCTTTGAGCTTACTTCTGTGACCTTGACCCTGGAAATATTTTCTGGGTCAGTACTCAGCAACTAATTCTCGCAGCTTCACGAAATTTGGTTTGGTAACTCACTATGACCCACAGATGTGCAATGCCAGGTTTTTTGCTGGATTTGACCTTTGAGCTTAGCTCTGTGATCTTGACCCTGGACATTTTGTCCGGGTCAGTACTCGGCAACTAATTCTCGCAGCTTTGCCAAGTTTGGTATGGTAACTCACGATGAGCCATTGATGTGCAATGTCAGGTTTATTGCTGGATTTGGCTTTTGACCTTAGCTCTGTGACCATGACCCTGGAAATCTTGTCCGGGTCTGTACTCGGCAACTAATTATTGCAGCTTCACCAAATTTGGTCTGGTAATTCGCTGTTACGCACATATGTGCAATGTCATCTTTTTTGCTGGATTTCACCTTTGACCTTTGCGCTGTGACCTTAAGGCAGGAAATCTTATATGGGTCAGTTCTTAGCAACTACTGATCACAGATTCACCAAATTTGGTATGGTAACTCACTGTGACTTTTTTTTGCTGGATTTGACCTTTGACCTTAACGCTTTGACGTTGAGGCAGGAATTTGTGTCCGGGCCGGTGGGTATTCAGCAATGCGTTATGTCAATTATCATTATTATTATTATTTTTTATTTTTTTTTAATTTCAGAAAAGCCAATTTAATTTCAATTTTTACATAGAGTACATTCATTCGAGTCAATATTGTTATGGCCCCAATTCGTTATGACCCCAATTTGTTATTACATTTACAACATCCAGAACAGCAAGGGATGACAACTTAAACTTAAAACTTAAACGCATTTAATTAACAAAGACAACTAACAACTAACTAATCTACTGACTAATCTAATGACCAAGATTGATTAACAAGAAAAACATAAATATTTACAGTCCCTTTTGGTTGGGTTCCTTGGTGATGTCCTGGGTAAGGAAAATGCTCTACACAGGCAAAAATCCACAATAAGCTTCACAGGTCTTAAAGAGAATGACAGGTCTGGTCACATGTATCCTTCTCCTTGCAATTTTTCCTACTACTTCACTGTCTCAATTCTCCCCCTTATATACTCTTTTGCAGACCCCTCCCACCTTTTAGACTTTTTTTTTTCTTTTCTCTGGGACTTGTTTCAGACATGCCCAGAAAATGTCCAAACCTAGCTCCAGTCTGGGCTTAACAAAAAAAGGTAAATACTGCCATCCAGTGGCCTATATTCACATTACACCTCCATTCCAAGAGGGAAAAATTTTGACTCATAAAGGCAAAATTTTTTTTTTCAATACAAAATAGTTAAGTGGACACTTGTCTATATATACATATCATACAATATTCAAATAAACACGTGATATATATATATACATATTCAAACACGGGATAAGCAATCAGCAATTACATTGCCAGTAACCTTTACATGCTTAATGTCCAAGTCAAACTCCTGTAAAATCAAACTTCAATTCAACAATCTCCGATTCTTGTTTTTCATCTTTCTCAAAAACATTAACGGATTGTGGTCAGTGTACACAATCATTGGCTTTTGTCCTGTACAAACATAAACCTCAAAGTGTTGTAAAGAAAGGACCAGAGCCAACAGCTCCTTCTCTATTGTGGAATAGTTTGTTTGGTGGCAATTGAACTTCCTGGAGAAGTATGCCACGGGATGCTCAATGTCATCAGAGTCACTTCTCTGTAGGAGCACAGATCCACAAGCTTGGTCGCTAGCATCGACCGCGATGGAGAACGGTTTGTTGAAGTCAGGAGATTTGAGCACGGGGAAGTGACACAGCAGAGACTTCAGGCGATCGAAGGCTCTCTGGCATGCATCATCCCAAGTGAACTTTACGCCTTTCTTCAGTTGGTCATAAATCATCTTCTCCAAAACCACTTGGCCAATGAAAGTGAAACTTGACAGGTACCTTCCTGCCTATGAGGACACTAAGTTTTGTTCAAGGCGTTCCAATCCGATTTCACACATGGCCGCCACGGCGGCCATATTGAAAATCACATAATTGGCCATCTGAAAGCTATTATTGCACATATTCAGCTGAAATTTGCTATGTAGGTAGTAAGTAGCAAGATACATCACATAGAATACGAGGTTTCCTGTATTTTGAATTTTGACCTTGCTTTGACCTTCAACTTTGTACGACCCCTCTAAGTTACACGGAAACCTTTAAAACTCTTCTTCTCTAAATCTACTTGACCAATGAAGCTGAAACTTGAAAAGCATCTTCCCACCCATTAGAACACTAAATTTGTTCAAGGCATTTTCCCTGGGTGGTCAGGTGAGCTACAGGGCCCGTGGCACTATTTTTTTTTCTGTCACAAGAGATCATTTTATTAACTGCTGGATATGTACAGTACAGTCGCCATTAAAACCAGAGAAAAGGTCGTTAATCCGGCAGTAGGGGGCGTTAGACTGTCGGTAGTACCGGGAAATCTCATCGTGAGCTGTGCAGTAGGACCGGCGTCTTGACGCGCATGAAGACAAAAGACCTCCCGCCACCTACCGCGCTCGCAGCAGCTGGGCGATAGCCCGTTAGCCAGGTGTTTGTCTAATCATAACTGAGCCACGAGGGATGTTAGGGCGGTCGTGTTGACAGTAGTCTGTACATGTAGATAATGGCACAGCTTTTTGGCAATTAATTTCCATATATGAATGCATGAGTAACGTTAGCTTACATAAAATATTGATTTGCTTTGGGGGTGATGTTGCCGGTAATCATATCTGCAAACCTTTTTATATTAGACCATACAGTTTGCTCAATCAGTGCTACTATTTAAAACTTTTGTGCGATATAATATGCAATTGGATTATAAGATATCATGCTATTTTTGGAGAGGATTTTGTTTCCCAGGTATCATTTCTGCAATATTTTATGTTCGGAGATAATGCATGCTTTTATGTACAATTATTTTACACTCCAGTCCCGAAATATATTATTTTCCCTGTTACAAACCTGTGATTTAGTAGCTTACATCCATTCCTATATCGAAGATTACTCGCACCCCGTCTCAGTAAAATTCATTTTCGGAAAGAACTTGAATGTTTTTCGATTTATACACGGTTTCGTTTTAAAATGGTAATAGGTAATTTTTAACCAATTTTTCATGACAAAACGTTTTGCATCGTCTGTATTTGTTTTAATGATTTGTCATAACAATTCAGATGTTCAAATATAACGTTCACAAAGCCTGCAACTAGAAAATAATTGTGTACAATATAAATTTAGTTTGACCATTACGACTCTTGAATGCACTAAAAAAAAAAAAAAAAACACAAGGTCGCGACCAGTACAGGTGTCAATTGCTGGATGTTGGATAGCCTATTGTTTTGCAATTAAGCTGCATGGCTTACATATGGAGTCCTGTAAGTCCTTTTAACGCAGTTAATAATGAAACCCGCTGATCCGTAATCCCAGATTATTCACACCTACCGGATTTTTGTTGTCTTCAGCTGCACCCTGGAGTGAGAAGTCATACAAAAGTACATGCTACAGGCTAAACTCTTTATAATTAGGCTCATGTATAAAAATGTACTTCTGCAGTTTAAAGTAAAATGCTCAGTTGTTTGTTTAAAATATATTAAAGAATTTAAAACCCGTATATACATATACCTATCCAGGTAGAGATTGCAGATATTATTTTCTTCAAGTTAGCAGTTGGTTCGGATTATTTACAGTTCACATTATCTACGCTATATCAGAGTTATATTTAAACACATCATCTATAATCACAATTTGTTTATTATCCCCCGCCAACACGAAGTGGGAGGGGGATATAGGTTTGACCTCCGTCCGTCCGTCCGTTCGTGCGTGCGTGCCTCCGTCCGAGATAAAGGGGACAGCTTTACTCAGAGACTACTACAGATACAGTAACCAAATTTGGTGTGTAGCTTCAGACCATAAAGGCCTTGATCAAGTTCGAAAATGAGAAGCGCACGATTGGCGGGGGATGTTGTAGACCATGTCGACTTGTTTATATTGCAGTTTGCTTTTCAAAACCAATAAATCAATTGCGGCAAACTTCGCTGAAGGTCCACCCACAAACTCTCAGAATCACAGTTTCTGCAATAAAAAGACATATATTTAAAATACCAAAAAAATTTCCCTCAGGCATACAATTGCTTATATTACACTGTTGAATTTATATTTAATAGATTTTTTTCTTGTTCATGCTAGGCCTTTTAAACCAAGGAAATGATCAGCCGCACGCTTTCCAGAAGTCGCATAAGCTCTCACTTCCACTTTCACTGCAAGAGAAATAAAAAGATGTTAAAATACTTAGTGTCAGACACAAACGTAATTCTAAAAGTCAAATTGCCCTCTATTCTATAACTTACATGGGGTACTACATTCAGTTCCACGGAGCCACATGTGGTTGTTCCTGGCGGTAAATTGTCCTTTGATACGGCAAATTAATAAGTTATATCGTGGTTAGAAGGGCGGAATGTCCGAGATAACTGGGGGTTAACTAACGCCGTCTTTTCAGTTTTAACAGCAACTGTACTGTACTATGGGCAAGTATATTTTGCAGTTTGCATAATCAGGCTTGATTGAGCAGTTTGATTCATACAATTCTTGGGAAACAGGGATGGGACTTAGCTCATCTTAATTCTAAATCAGTTACACGTCTGGCTCTCTCGTGAAAATTCAATAACCGTTTTGGATGTACCACTTCATGATAGAATAGTGTAACTGCATGCATAAATAGAGCAGCTTCATGTCCGCTGGCATTTACGTCTGCGCAGAGGGGTTAAAAAATAGATTGTATCTAGCGCAGTAATAAGCCTTGACTTCTTGCCTGTGCAAAATCACTTGCCTACCTTTTCCATTGTCAATGCTTGAACCACTAAGTGCAAAAAAAAAACTAAAATATCTGTACAAATATTTCCTTTTGCCAAATCCCAATTAGGAAGTCTTTGATCCCTTTTACATACTTGAAGTCCATAATCCAGTCACCCCTAAATCTCCTCACACTTTGAAGAGATTAAGCTTAAAGCACTGAATACATGTACAGGGTTTTCACCTGTATGACTGTGCACTCAGACATTTATGCCTGAATTTTTCTGGAACGTTCCTCCCACCGTGTGCGCGGGTCTGGAATGCGTATTCTAATGAACTGCCTTTGAGGGATATGCTGCCGTATCTCCTGTTCAGCGGTCGGCTGGCGCCTCTGACCCCAGTCGACATTTTCCCTCCCCATGTTTTGTGATAAAACCTCTTCTTCCCTCGTTCTCATCTTTCTTGTTCTCCTCTGCGGCACACTTCTCTCTCTTTTTTAGGAATTATTACCAGCAGAGAGGTGCAGGGTTTGCAGAGCAACACGTACTACTACTTCAAGATTGGGGCGCATACGTCTGTGGGTGCCGGACCGCTCTCAGCAGTGAAGGATGTCCATACGCCGGCAGAGAGATACGGTGAGAGTGGAAACTCTTGTCTCTTGTGGAGTATATCTGAACAAATGAAATAATCTTAAGTAGTGCTGACCCCGCCTTCTGGTCCCCTCGGTTGGCTCAATAGCGCCAGGCCAGAGCAGTCAAGCACAGAATAGTATTTGTGTCAAAACCAAAATCCATGTCCAGGGTCAAAATGAACACTCGCTCACATGCACATTTCTGGATTTTTCTGGCTTCGTACTTGGCAGAAGCTGCTCTCTTACTGTGATCACATCAGCATATTCCAGCGAAGCGGCCCACTGCGCTGTTACCTGAAAAAATACGCTAGGTCATTCCACGTCAGATCATCAAATGGGTCTCACTACGGCCTTCTCAAATTTGCTATTTTTTGGATGCAGCTGTATAAATATATATCATGGAAAAATCCGAAATTTCAGCTCATTTGGACCAAAAATGAATTTTTGGTGAATTATTTTCTAAGGGTATTGTCTGTCAGTTTTTTTGTCAATTGAAATTTTTCTTGTATTTAACATGGCATAACTTTTTAATTATTACGCCTATAGCTTTGAAACTTTGCATTTAAGCTAATGTTATCCTGCTTAATCAGAAAACGCAGTCCATTTTACTTAATCTTTCTGTTGTGGAGCTATGAGGACACCAAAAGTGCCTTTTGTTCAGGCAGGTCCATGTTTAGGTCCCCAAAGTACCCCCAATATAAACCCTCGCATACGCTCTCTGGCATTTTTTCCATTCATTTGCGTCTGCTGAATATAAATCAGGCTGAATTCACCATGAATTCATCACCAACTGCAGTCAGTACTCTGCCAAATGTGGAAAAAATGCAAAAATGCCACCTGTTCAAACCCCCGTATCTCCAGGGGTACACCTTGGATTTTCTTCTATTTTTTGGACCCCGTTGGGGGCCTCCACAGCCCCCAAACCCCCGGCCAGTTTGGGTGATGTCCCACCCCACTACGCTGTCAAATATTTCTGGTGAAAACTCTGTCTTATTGAGATCATCAAACACAATTTAAGAAAGATGATAAAAAGAGGCCATTCAGCTCAACAAGCTTCGCCATTGCACTGCCACTGAAGCAGTTACAACAGCTGTCACGCTCAGTAGTGAGAGCAACCGAACAACCAAGGGGAGAAACAGAGTAAAGTTTCCAATAAATTTTGGTTTATTTTTAAGACAACGAAAAACGGTCTAAGCCAACAATGCCAGGCAAAACGGTCATAAGGTTGAGCAATGTGGACGAATAAAGGTATGTTACATACACATATCTATCCTCCTTTTTTTTTTGCCTTAAGTTTGAACTTGATTGCTGGCACCTGTTTGCGCATGTGCAGTTGACACTCCCTCAGTAGAGGTGGGGCTACCTTTACATGAGAGCGCGGGGAGTTCAAACGGTGGGTCGATGGCAGAAAGTCGGGCAACGAAACGCTGCAGCAGGTTTTTATTTAAAAATAAAGAAAAAGACTGTTGGGGCGAGCTCCGGGGAGGGAGGTTCTTTAATCCTCAGGCCTGATCAGCCAAGAGGGAGGTAAGTCAGGGTGCTTCCACGACAAGTGGGGTTGTGTTTTTGTTTTCATTTTTTTTTACCCTGACACCTGTAAACCACGCCGGGAGAAGCGACTAAGCCATCTCATCTCACATCCGCACAACTTATTTTTTTGGGACTGGGTTATCACAATTAGCCCGTTTGGCTATTTTTTTAGAAAAAAAGAAAAATATAAATTAAAGATTAACAAAACAAAACTGAACAAACCTCAAGATAAAGAGGGAGCTTCACCGCGCAGGCTGTTCGTTGTTGGCACGTCGACACCACCGAAGACGGGCTTTCCTCCAGGGAGAGGAGGTAAGCCTCGCCTCTCTGAGGGGGTTTGTCAGGTGCCAGCGTATGTTTGAAATTGTTTTTTTTTTTTTCTTTTCTCCCTCCGCGCATTCACTCGCTTATATGTACACATACATGCTTTTTTTTATGTTACTACCCTGCGCTCCGTATTTTAGTAATTTCCGAGCTTGGAGAGCAGTGGGTTGGTAACAGGAAGCATTTCGCGAGCTCCGCAGCTCCCAAGTCCAGCAGGACAGAGCGAGAGAGACAAACGCAGTAGCAGGTTTAAAAGGCCTCAAGGACACCTGCGCGCTGGTGTGCCCGATATTGCTGATTGCCTCACAGCAGAATAGGAGTTTTGTGGCTCGGTGGTCTAGTGGTCAGTTGAACTGGTAACTGGAGAGTTCCTGCTGTATGAGGTCCAGGTGGGAAAAAGGTCGGCTTCATAATTCTGACTCGCATATGAAGAGGTGAAGTTGGGAAGACCTCTGATGCTGGACCTTTGAGCAAGTCCCTTAAGCCCAAAACTCAAAACTCCGGGGCCTTTACCCCTACTTTTGGTGTCCGGGGTGTGCTCTTCATGGAACTTTTCTGAATAAATAAAAGTAAATAAAAACTACATAACTCGGTCACCACAGGGATCAAGTCGCGGATCTCCCCGATCCCCAAATTTCCAATTAAATGGCCACCGGCAGCCATATTCAACATCCGAAATGGATGTAAATCGGTCTTGAGCATTGTCATATATATATACATCTTCGCCTGAGTCAAATTTTGAAAACATTCCTATAACAATGGTGGCTTCCTGAGCCCAGAACATTAAAAATTTTGAACACAGTGGCCGCCGGCAGCCACGTAGGACGTCCGAAATTGACGAAAAGCGGTCTTGAGCATTGTCATATATATCTTTGCCTGTGTAAAATTTGAAAACATTCCTGTAATAATTGTGGCTTCCAGAGCACGGAACATAAAATCTCTGTGGCGGCGGCGGCCCCAGGAACTAAACCATAGTATCTCCCGACTATCGTCGTTGGGGAGATACAACTAATCATTCTCTGAAATCATGGAGCTGTGAATTAATGAAAATACTGAAGGCCGAATTCGGCCGAACCGAATACTGAAGCCATGAACTGTAACATAACGCTGCACCAAGCCTGGTCCTGAAGACGCCTGTATTTGCCATCCTGTTGGCCTCTGAATTGTACATCCTAATGGGAGTAATGATCAGGTGTTTACCTAACTCTCTCATCGTCTGCTCCTCCTCAAGAATTATGGGAGATTTTGTTGTTCAACTCTTTGCCATAATTGCAAAGATACAGAATGCTGAAAGGATTTATTGGTGTTAATATTTTTGAAAATATTGTGAAAAATGATCCAAGAAATTTTTGAAATCAAACAAAATCAGTGGCAAAAAAGATAATAAATGTGCTGGTGCGAATGCGTGCTGGGAGCAGGGCGGCGGGACAGGCTCTCCTGCCGAGCAGCTCCTCTCCCCTGCAGGTCCCTCCCTCGCTCCTTCCTCAGAGCAGTACGATGGCCACGACACACTGGCGTTTCGCAGTAGGGCTTTCACCTTTAAAAAAAAAAACTTTGAATGAATTTAGAATATGACAACGTGATGTTCTAATATATTCGAACCCCCACCGCGACCCATACACTCGGAAAAAAACATCCTCTTCATTAAAATTAATCTTTTATTAAGATGTACTCAACAGTAGTACAACACAACGACAGTATCTGCAGAGATGTCTCTGGCATTCATGTTCCTGCGCCGTAGATAGCAATTATTCTATCTAGGCGCACTGAAGAAAGTGACTGGCGGAATTTAAGTCATTGTTTATTAAGTTAATCAGTTTCAAGTGCATTTCGATGAATTTCCTTACTCGTGACACGGAAATAACTTATGACTGGGGAATTCTCTGGCTTGTCTTTACTGAGGGATTGAAAGCAATGGAATTGCAAAAAGACGTTTCAAATGGTCTTATTGCATTTATACGATCATGAAACACACGCATTTATACGATCATGAAACACATGCATTTATACGATCATGAAACACATGCATTTATACGATCATGAAACACATGTATTTATACGATCATGAAACACATGCATTTATACGATCATGAAACACCTGCATTTATACGATCATGAAACACACGCATTTATACGATCATGAAACACACGCTTTTATACGATCATGAAACACATGCATTTATACGATCATGAAACACCTGCATTTATACGATCATGAAACACGCATTTATACGATCATGAAACACCTGCATTTATACGATCATGAAACACACGCATTTATACGATCATGAAACACACGCATTTATACGATCATGAAACACACGCATTTATACGATCATGAAACACGCATTTATACGATCATGAAACACACGCATTTATACGATCATGAAACACATGCATTTATACGATCATGAAACACCTGCATTTATACGATCATGAAACACCTGCATTCATACGATCATGAAACACACGCATTCATACGATCATGAAACACACGCATTTATACGATCATGAAACACACGCATTTCACGATCATGAAACACACGCATTTATACGATCATGAAACACACGCATTTATACGATCATGAAACACACGCATTTATACGATCATGAAACACATGCATTTATACGAACATGAAACACCTGCATTTATACGATCATGAAACACGCTTTTATACGATCATGAAACACATGCATTTATACGATCATGAAACACATGCATTTATACGATCATGAAACACATGCATTTATACGATCATGAAACACATGCATTTATACGATCATGAAACACACGCATTTATACGATCATGAAACACATGCATTTATACGATCATGAAACACATGCATTTATACGATCATGAAACACATGCATTTATACGATCATGAAACACCTGCATTGTCGCCAATCGCTGAGTAAACAGAAGCAGGAGAAGTCCAGAGTCATAATCGCTTTCCGTGTTCCTTACGGTGACTGTCCACCTTTACGCAAGTGAAACTGATACTTCAATGGACAAGGATTTTTCCCATTAATAAGCGTTCATTGAATAATTGCGGACTACGGCGAGTAAAGACCCATTCACACCAAACATGAATTTCTGTGCGGATTATTCACACAGATTTTTATAGGAGCTGATTCCATGGGCTCTAATGTAAGATTGCACACCTTGGCGGAATTTCCATGCGGCAGGAAAAAACATCCGCCTTGACTTAACAGTCCCCAGGGATTTCTGCGGTTAAAAAAATGAAATTCCGCGGAAAATCTCACCAAATTCTGCGGTCAAAAAAGCTAAATTCTGCGGTTATTCTGCAAGAAATTGTCAATTCTGCAAAAATTCTGCGGTAGCCTTATGCAACTAAGTATAACCCTCATTCAATCAAAAATCAAAGAAGTTTACCTTTACTTTTAGGATTAAAGAATCTCTTGAAACAAAGTAGGATGACACTAAAATCTGTTGCACAATTATTGCTCTTGATGTTTAATTCTTGAATGATTCATAACAAAAATTTGCCTTAAGACTTTTAATATCAAAAAAGCGAGACAAAGTGGGTGAAATCACCTAGATTTCACCTAGAAAATGAAAAGAAGATGAAAATAAATAAATGAACATAAAAGGATGATGAAAATACCTGTCATATGAATTTACATTTCACCACATGTATAAATTACGTGTCAGTAGGCCTACTGTCTGGGACACTGGCAGCAAAACGGAGGCAGTGCCAGGTCCGCAGGAGCTGCTCACAACTTAAGACGCTCGTCACCTGCTGCAGATACTTCAGACCCATCTGTGGGAATTTTTTGCTCCTACCTGTTGTTTTCTAATTCCGTGTCATTGCTCCGATTAATTATTTCATAATAAATAGGCTACGATATTCCATATGGTTATGCTGTTAGGCTATAAATGTTGAATCCGAATGTGTATTAATCAAAATAGATGTTTTTAATTGTTGTTTTGTCGTTCTGAATTGTTTAATTATTTCTTTACCCAAAAATATCGTTGTAGCTAAATGTTTACAATAAAGCTGCTTTCACACTGGACGCGAACAAATTTTTCGCGCGACAGATCACATTAAAAAGTCAATGCAAAGACGCGAATCCGCGCGAAACGGGTATTTGCGTCTTTGCATTGAATTTGAATGTAATCTGTCTGGCGAAAAATACGTTTCACGTCCAGTGTGAAAGCAGCTTAATTCACGGTAATAATATCCAATTATTTTGCCTTAATATTCATAAATGTATTATTAAACTAGTAAAAACGTAATGCTGGTGTTGTTTCGTTCTTTTGAGAATCATGGTAACATAGGTGCTCAGAGAGTCGGATTAGAATGCTTTGAACCGAGCGGTCCAAACGACCGTTCATGGTGATAAAATGGTTGTGATAAAATTCCGGCGCTTCTAGTGTTAAGACATAAAATTATTAATAAAAAAAGACTGTCATTACTGGTGTGCCATAGCAACTGATGGAATTCATAAAACATAGCCTATTAGTCTAGGCCTAAATATTGCTGGTTTTTTTTTTTTTTTTAAGAAAAATTAGGACTGACATGAAGGCAGTTCGTTATCTCGATCCGCTCACACGCTAACTCTGTCTTGCTGTGCATTGTTGTGGAGATGGTTTTTTGCTTTTGGCTGGTAGACCTACTCTGTTCTTGTTCTTGAATTCATCTTTTGTGTTTTGCTGATTTGGCATGGTCCTCGACTGTCGATTTTCTAATGCGGTCTATTAGATACCACATTAAAGGGCCGACAAAAGAGCTTTCCGCCGTCCTCATAACAGAAGGAAAACTGACTGGCCCTGTCCTTGGCCGTAGTATAGGCAGTCTTGCCAACTGCTGGCTTGGATCTCTCAAGAAATCGCTTCATTTTTAAACTTTCACACAGAATACGCCACGCAACCTAGGCAAAGAACGTCGATTTGTCGCCAACGAGGCCATCACTGCCTGGCGGTCAGGTTCACGCCTGAGTTCACGCCTGCGAGATGCGCGGCGGTAACAGATGTTTGTGAGTTGACAAAATCGTGGTTTTTTCACCAGCTTGTGTCGGCAGAATTTGAAATTCCGCGGCAAAATCAGTGAATTCCGCGGTTTCTGCGGTGAAGTGTAGATTCCGCGGAAAACGTCGCGATCGCGGAATTCCCCGGGGACTGACTTAAGCTTCTGTGAGAATCCGCCTGCAAAATTTTACTTCTGGCCAATGAAATGATTTGTTATCCCCCGCCGTGCAATTAGCGCGAAGCTCTACGTACGTACGTCCGTATGAACATATAAATGTGGATATTTTAAGAATCATTGACTAGATTCTTTTCATATTTGATATCTAGGTTTATCTTAGTGGGGGAAAGGTACCATGCAGTTTTGGTGACCTTCACTTTCATTTCAAGGTCACAAAGATTAAATTTGAGTATCTTTCTCCGTCCATACGAACACAAAAACTTGAATAGCTGAAGAATTCTTCGCTAGATTCTTCTCGTATTTGGTACCTAAGTTCATCCCAGTGGGGGAAAGGTACCATGCTGTTTTGGTGACCCTCACCTTTATTTCAAGGTCACAAATCAAAAATTCCAATATCTTAAGAACTATTGACTAGATTCTTCTTGTATTTGGTACTTAGGTTCATCCCAGTGGGGGAAACGTACCATGCTGTTTTGGTGACCTTCACCTTTATTTCAAGGTCACAAATCATAAATTCCAATATCTTAAGAACTGTAGACTGTATTCTTTTCATGTTGGATACCTGTGACGACCCCCAAAATTCTGATGTTTCCTGGAGGTGATGGAGGTGACAGCTTGTCAAAATAAACATCGCCATGTTGATACTTCAACAACTTTTCAATTGGAAAATTAAACATTGCATATTCTAATTGCAGAATTATCAATGAAAAAGTCATAATAAAGCATATTAAATGTTGTTGACCTCATGTGTTGACTTTCTGAGTTTGTTATTTTTATGAAATGCCTCTGTGATCGAGTGGCAGTCAGGCATTACAAATACATACAGTGGTCATGTCAAAGTTAATCACTGAAGAGTGATACATTTTTAGATCATCATCCCCCGCCGCGCGATAAGCGCAAAGCGGGGGATGTAGTGTTGGGCTCCGTCTGTACGGACACATAAAATTGAAGCGGCGGGGGATATTGCCATGTTAGTGGCAGACACTTGTGGGACAGGAAAATGCTCCAACACAGGCAAAAATCCACAAAAAGAGCCTCACAGGTCTTGAAAAAAGTGACAGGTCTGGTCATATATATCCTTCCACAATTTCTCCTACTACTTTACTCTCTCAATTCTTCTCCTTATATACTTTTTTCCAGCCCCCTCCCACCTTCCAGACTTTTTTCAATTCGCTGGGTGTCACACCCCGTTCCGGGTGTGGATAGAATTGGCCCACTAGCCACTGGGAAAGATTGGGCAAACCTTCTTCTTCGTTATAAAAAATGATGGTCAGACCAGAACCAAGTCCAGTGCATGGGCGTTTATTATAAACAGTGCCCTTCCCAACAATCACAAAACTATATTTTAAAAAAGTTCTTACAAGAAAACTATATCCATATGTTTACAGGCAATCGAGCCAACCGCTCCAGTTGCACCGCTTTTGCAACCATACACACCACAGAAATGCTCTCTCTGGCTCTCCCCTCAATCTCCAACCTGCACTCCTCTTATCTGGGTGGGCCCCGCCCCCCGCCCCCCGCCCTGGATGCTTCCGCTGCTTCCAACAGTTTTTTAAAAAATTACAAATATATCTCTTTGGGCTATTTACTGCCATCCCTACCACTGGAATTCAAAACAACAGTAAAACAATTCAAAAATAGCCCCGTAACTTCATTCTATGCAATGGTATTATTCTCAACACTCATTTCCGCATTACATTGTCCCCCTTCCCCGAAAAACAATGGTCTCTCTCCCCTAATGGTGGGAGTATTGCGTATGCCCAGCCCCATACAGGCACTGCAAAAGCCACCCCTAATAGGATGTTTGGGTCCTTGCTCCCAGACCTGGAAGTGGATACGTAATGGCTCGGTACTGTGAGGTTTGTGATGTGCTCCTGAATTGTTGAATAAATGTTTGCTATTGCCATGAACCTGTGTGTGAGTATATTGTACTGGTTGTTGGTGGCTAACCAATGTATTTTTGTATTTATAAAACTCAGCCCTAGTGTGTTTTATAGCACCCACTAGGCGAGCGCTTAGCAATTTTACCTTGCAAACGGAGTTTTTTTTTTTGAGTCAGATGGGAAATACTGTGCGATCTAATGTACAACGGTGTGCGTGTATGTGGAAGTGTGTATTATGATGCCATGATGTTAGAGCTCGTGTGGCTCGAAGAAACAGCCGTGACGGCCGTCGGAGTCGGCCTCGTCACACTGGGACTTTCCCCTCAGAGGCATGCCCAGGACAAGCTCAAAACCCTAGCTCCAAACTGGGCTTAAAAAAAGTCAATACTGCCATCTAGTGGCTTTTTTTCCCCCACATTACAATTGACATCAATAACATCAGTCTTTATACAACTCAGGTGACCGTTCAGGCCCACGGGCCTCTTGTTTGGGCTCACCGCGTTGAAGTTACAGCACTTTTTATGCATCGTCTTCAGCATCTGTTGCTTACAGAACCAAATCTAGCGGAAAATGGTGTCTTTTTTCTGTAATATTTGGTGGGCCCTGTATTTGTTGACTTTTGGGTGAATTCCCCTTTCCTATCTTCATGTAAAACAAAAAAATATATATATATTATTTAAACTGGAACTTGCATGAGATTGATGATCTCTTTATATGGGACTCCAAGCCAAAGATGGTGCCCCATTACAGAGTGTGTAAGAGCGAGAGGCTCTTTGTGTTTAAGAGCTAACCCCGCCTCTCCCCGCCCCCTGCAGAGCTGAACGTCCACTCAATGACTGGCATCATCGTGGGGGTGTGTCTCGGGCTGCTCTGCGTCCTGCTCTGCATCTGCCTCAGCTTCCGTGGTGGCAAGGCCAGGTAAGGTCCGCTCCCTACGCTGACATCACTGTGGCTGCTGTCCTGGGCAGTGTCTGCGGAGCGGCTGCCTAAAATGGTTTGATCACCTGCCG